>JAPWTK010000124.1:0-600000 GCA_029963805.1 Aromia moschata | reverse complement strand
TTAAATGGAACGAAGGTGCGTGTGATAGCTCATTTGAAAGGGTTCTTAATTATTTATTCAGCAATATAAGGTTTTTTGAATTTTGTGTGTTTTTCATCAAGAAAATTAAATTTGATAATTTCAAAATTATTATTATTATGAAATGTATAATATACAAATACAATCAAGTGCCTATGTACCAAATATCTGTCAAATCTGACGTTTTTAGTGAATGTTGTGTCAACATTCAACTTAAATGTATCGGTTTCCCTGATACGCTGCGCAAAATACCCAACAAAAAGAAAGAAGTAAAAAGGGTTTCTTTTTACATATCAGAAAAAATTATACATTATTATACCGCTCATATAAAATTCATTTGGTTCAAGAACTTAACGACGATGACCCTGATCGCCGATTGGAATTTTGCGAAATCATGGCAAATAGATGCCGATCCTTTATTTATGAAAAACATTCTTTTTTTCTGATGAAGCAACATTCGTCTTAAATGGAACAGTCAACAAACAGAACTGTAGATACTGGAGTAGAGAAAATCCACATTGGAGGATGAAGGCCAATACTCAATATTGGTGGAGAAGATGAACGTTTGGACTGGAATTATAAATTCTCAAATTATCGGACCATATTTCTTTGACGGCATATTAACTAGCGCGCGTTACTTGGATTTCTTGCAAAATTTCTTAGTTCCAGAGTTAAGAAGGCTTTTCCCAGATGATGACTACCCCAATGAAATTGATAGAAATATTTGGTTTCAGCAGGACGGAGCTACACCACATTTTTCATTGGAAGTAAGAGCCTATCTGAATCAAGTTTTTCCCAATAGATGGATCGGTAGACGCGGTGAAATTGAGTGGCCTGCTCGTTCTCCCGATTTGACCCCGCTTGACTATTTTTTATGAGGTTACTTAAAATCGAAAGTCTACTTCAACAGACCAAATAACAGAAGATTTAAAAGACAGAATCTGTTCTTCTGTTCTGTTTCACGTTCTTTTCTTTACTCAGTAACATTAAAAATGTAATATTTTTCAATAAAAAAATAATAAAAATGAAAAAAATCTTATGTTGCTGGATGGAGAATTAAAAAAACCCTTTCAAATGAGCTATCACACGCACCCTCGTTCCATTTAAAAATTTTAAAGGGGTAGCTGTCACTCCAAGAGGGTTGTAGGGGGAGGTATAAAATTACGCTCAAAAAATGTCATTCTAGAATTAAACATTGACGTGTTTCAGGGATTTTACGCATAAATTGTAAATTACGTAGATAATGAATTTATCCGTTACTTATGGACCTCACCGTATAAGTTTTTGAGTTAATACGTATATTCAATTTAATTTAGCTTTACCCCACCTACCCCCATATTTACAAGGAACAACTCCCGCGTGTCTAACGCTTCCCGAGTTTACTAAGATTTTATATGCTAATAATACCTTTCAAATGATTGTTTGAGCATTTTCTGCATAGAAATAGTTCGTTTGCCCTAGTAAGTAAAATTTAACTTCAACCTTTCAAATCCTTGAACGAAAAATAAAAACAAAACAAACAGGTTAAATTAGCAAAATTAAGGCAATAAAGAATTTTGCGAGGAATTTAAATTAGTCCAATGCAGGTAATATTGCATCTAGATACGTATATTTTTTTATTAGTTAAGTTAGATGATTTTATTGGTTAATATAATTTTTATTTTGTTTTATGGACATACCTGCGAGTTATGGGCCCTAAACGTTGTCATCATTTGAAGCCACAACCTGAGGAGAAATACATACTTATGAGAGAAATAACCTCGGAATTAATTGTCCAACCAAAAAGGAAATATAAAATTCAAAACGGTTTGTATTAAAAAACGACGCAGGATATATGTATATATATCCTGCGTCGTTTCAAAAGAATTGAGCCTTAGTGATATGTTCAAATATGATTATTTATTTTATCAACTGGACGAATTTAGAATGTAAACGCCATCCAACTCTAGAAGTTCTATAAGTTCCGATACCACGTTCCCAGAACTCACACGGTTGTGCAGCGAAAAAGTTGTGAATAACTATTTGTAGACGGTGACTTGTAGAGAATGAAAAGCGCCCACTTTTTACCCCTAGTAACAACAGCAAGGTTCAACGACTTTGTCTGCCTGTTTTGCCTGTCTTGGAATTACGGGGGCGATAAGGAACACGCCAACCGCAGCAATGGAAGTCCTACTAGACCTGCCTCCTCTTCAATTCGTGATTATGGGGGAGGCAAGAATGGGATTTTTCAGGCTACCCGAATTACCAAGTGGTATCTATCTGTATCCCAGGTATATGGTATCGAAGACCTGGGGCACAACAGAATCAAAAGTCTAGTGGGTGGAAACATCTTAGAGATGAGGAAAGACCACATGACTCCTGAATTCACACACAACAAAAACTTCGGGATGGAAATAATTGACCGAGAGAAATGGAAAGTAAACAACAACAGGAACAGAACTGAGAGAGTAACCTGGTACACAGACGAGTCAAAGACTCAGCAGTGCTGGCATTTACAACGAAACGGAAAAACTACAGTACAGCATTCCACTTGGAAAATATACCTCCGTATTTCAGGCGGAAGTATATGCAATACTGCGCTGTGCTAGAGAAAATATAACGAGGTCTTACACATATAAGAGGATCGATATACTATCGGACAGCCAGGCTGCCCTAAAGGCAATTACAAACCCAAAGGCGACGTCAAGGCTGGTATGGGAATGTCAAAGAGAACTGACACGACTAGTAGACCACAAAAAAGTAACTTTGAGATGGGTACCAAGACATACAGGAATCGAAGGCAACGAAAAAGCAGACGAGTTAGCGAGAGAAGGATCGTCTACTCCATTTACTGGCCCACAACCGGCCCTGGGAGTACCAAAGAGTACAGTAAGGGGTCAAATAGGAGAATGGGTCAGAAGTCGACAAAATGAATACTGTAACTCTATATCCAGGCAAAGACACAGAAATGTTTATTAAAGGAACATGTGAGGAAAGAACTGAGGAACTATTAAAAATGAATAGGATTCAGATAAGAGTTGTTGTAGGCTTCCTAACAGGACATTGCGCCCTCAAAGGACACCTACACAGAATGGGGCTGTACAACGGAGAACTGAAATGCAGACTCTGCAACAGGGAAGCGGAAACAGCACACCACATACTGTGTGATTGCGAGACTTTAGATCGCAAAAGGCAGGCCATATAGAACACCCCAAACTTTATCCAGAAGATTACAGCACCCAGCCGGCAGGGAAGCTATACAAGCTCGTACACGGGACCCGGCTACTGGAATGGGTGGTGTGAGAAGGATGGAAAGTTGCGCACAATAAGCCCCAGAGGCTGCAGTGCAAACCAGCGAAAAGGACGGCTCCCAGAAGGAAAAAAACCCTAGTAACAAGATTGTTCAACCTGTCAAAACGATGACTGCGGGAGAGAAGTTATGTGCAAATGTTACTCCAATGCTCTGGCTGCCGGCTTCGTTTCATAAACGTGGGTCCGCTTTTCCAACTTTTGGACTTTGCCTAGCTAGCCCACGTACTACCGTGGCTTGGCTACAGCTCTCGTGCCTTCTCGCGTATGCTTCCATGCAGGTTTGCCCTTCGTCAATCGTACGCAAGCGCTCGATATCCACGTTCAAAGTCACCTCCAACTGGACACATCGTAACTTAACGTCGATGCTGCAGTCGTCAGATCGGAAGCGTGCGAACCATTTTTTGCATGTTGCTAAACTAGGGGCGTTGAAATTTCGCTCATTTTTACATTGCACATTACGGTTCCGCTCTGAGATTTAATAATGTTAATGCACATTGTTCATTCATTTCTTGCATGTTTTATATAACCCATAAAATTCCCAGGCACTTCGAGGGAATGGCCTAATACTAACGAACCGACCGGATAGAAACAAAATAGAGTTGTTACGTAACGAAGTCACAAAATATTTCAGTTAAAATAAACGTGAACATAACAAGTAGTTTTTTCAATATAGTAGATATTTGTTGAAAATTGCTTTCAACATTAAGAATTGTCGAATTATTTATTTGAAAGGAATTATGTTAATATTTTTACTTTAGATTATAATTGCTTGGGTAAAATTAAAATCCAAATATTGCGCCTATGGTTAGTAAAAAAAAGCGATTGTTTGTGCTTTCAAAAACATCAGACTTATAAAGTAGGCCAGTCAATAGAGCTTTTTGACATGACACGATTGATACCTGAAATCCGACTAGGAGATACTTTTAAGTTCAGTCTATAGATGAAAACGTATATGAATTGGACTAGGAAATAGTTGCACTTTTTTTGTTTAATAACAAATTAGTGAAAAAAAAATGGAGTTTTTTCAGTTTTTTGCTTATAGCAGAAAAGCTATTGAAGCAATCACATCGCATCCAATGGGAAAGATGTAGAGTAAACTGACTTTTAATATGAAAAAAAATCAAGTCAATCGGTACATTTTTTCGCTGAGAAAACTCGGAAAAAACGCAAAAAAAATACCTTTTCTTAATAAATTCGTAATTCGAGTATTTTTTAATTAGAAGAGTCAATCTTGTGGGAAAATGTAGGTAATATCATGAAAGAATGTGTGCAAAAACTGGATTATGTCCGATGAATAGTTTTTGCACAATAGTCGAATAAAGTTTTTTACATCGTATTTTAAATATTCCATAACACGTCGAGCGATTTCATTTAAATGCCATTAAATTGGTGTAAAACGGCTCTGAACACCGCGCAAAATGTTCGGCGGCGCGCTGACAGCCGAGCGGGGTATACATGGCAGGCCTGCGAGGGGGAAGCGGCGGCAGCGACCAGCAAATTTCGCGCGGTGTTCAGAGGCGTTTTACACCAATTTAATGGCATTTAAATGAAACAAAGTAAATGGACGAATTGTAGTTTACACCCTGTAGTTTCCGAATCCGTCGAGAAAATGTTATTTAATCTATCGCTCGACGTGTTATGGAATATTTAAAATACGATGTAAAAAAACTTTATTCGACTATTGTGCAAAAACTGTTCATCGGACATAATCCAGTTTTTGCACACTCATTCTTCGTGATATTACCTACATTTTCCCACAAGATTAACTCTTCTAATGTAAAAATACTCGAATTACGAATTTATTAAGAAAAGGTAATTTTTTGCGTTTTTTCCGAGTTTTCTCAGCTAAAAAATTTACCGATTGACTTGATTTTTTTTTCATTTTAAAGGTTTTTGAATTCTCTACAACTTTCCTATTGGATGCGATGTAATTGCTTCAATAAAAAACTGAAAAAACTCCATTTTTTTTCACTAATTTGTTATTAAAAAAAAAAAGTGCAACTATTTAGGAAATAGTTGCACTTTTTTCAATTCATATACGATTTCAACAAATGACTGAACTTAAAAGTATCCCGTAGTCGGATTTGAGGTATCAATCGTGTCATAAACTCACCCCTTTTCGAGCTCTATTGACTGGCGTAAAGACCGTAGTAACGCATCTGCCGAATTACCGACTAACGATTGACTAACAATAAGAGCATTAAGTCATGTGTTATTATCTACCAACTAAGGAGGGACATAGATTTACAGGACTGAAAATATTGCATTTTTTTATTCCATATATTGTTAGTAAAATTATTAAAAAATATGTTCCCAAAGCTTCAAATTAAAATTTCAATTCGTTCTGATGTTATTAACTGTTAAGTGAGCGTCCCTCGTTAAGTGTGCATGGAGGCATTGCGCATAAGGTTAGTAAAAAAAGCAATTGTTTGTGCTTTCAAAAAGATCAGACTTATAAAGATCATAGTAACGCATCTGTCGAATTACCGACTACCGATAGACTGAGAGCATTACGTCACGTGTTATTATCTACCAATTAAGGAAGCGTATGTGGTACAGATTACATAATAACACATGAGGCAACCAGCTTTCAAGACAACACCTTAAAGCGTTCAGGAGTTATCGTGCGCAAAAAAAAACCGAGACAAAGTAACAGACCGAAGAAATTTTTTTTGCTCGAATTAAAATATTTCGAGAACATGTTAAGAAGATTTTTGAAAATATCGCTGGTACCGTACACTTGGAAGTAAAATGGCCCAAAAAAAATAAACAAAAAACATCTGGTTTGGTGTACACACACACGTGAATCGTAAAAAAAAGTAGAACGCTTACATTGCTCCAAAACGGTGCTGTTTACACAGCATACAATTTTTTCCAGTCTACTTGGATCGTTTTCGATGACAAAACTAGATACATTTGTTTGTTTCTTACAAAATAATATTTAACTATGTTGTGGTTTCCACAGCATTTACGCTCGAATAAAAACAGACCAAAATGACGAGCCTATTTTTTTTTAAATAACTCAAATTCGGTGTTCTGGTGAATAACTACGTGCCACACGGTCTTTTTTACTTAACTATATCGGCCTGAATAGAAGCAATTATGCGTTAAACGACGTTTTATTATTAATTACGAACGGGGCGAAAAAAAGACGAAAAAACTCGTCTACAATGTTCGGCAAATTATAGGCAATTACAGATACGATTTCTTCCCTCTGACAAAACATCGTTTCTGCCTCGATACGCCGCAAACGTAAATGTGTTTATTTTGTAGAAAGTTTGGGTACACACAGAAATAACGTTAGTTTTTATAACAGAAACGCGTACACACTAGGTGTACCCGTGAAGGTTTCTAATACTGCAGACTATGCCCACATAGCTCTTTATATTTACTATTTTTTATATCTATTTACTCATTTCGTTTCGGCCGAAAATGTCACTCCCGGTACATCGCTCTTCAGCGCCTCATAACTAATACTATTTGCGACAGAAAAATTAGAAAGGGACATGTTTTTGAAGTTTATGACGTGCCCTTTCGGAAGGCGTCCATGAAATTCCTCTAAAAAATGTATATTATGAAAAAAAGCAGTTTAAAAAAAACATGATTTTTTGGACATTTTTTTTAATCAAATTTTCAAGGGGTTCCCGGTCTGCAATGGACCTGGAACCTCACTAACCGGTGGAATATGTATTTGAACTATGAGTATACGTGGTTTAAAGATCGATTTTTTCCCTTATACGTTCAAAATGACGCCTGAACTGCAAAATTTTGGCGTAAAAATTCAAGATTTTTTTATTGGCAAATGATGCACTTTTACAGCAAATTTCGAAATTTCTATATTTAGATTACTAATTTGATCTTTAGAAATTTTTTTCTCGAAAACAATGCATTTTTACTATAAATTGTCAAGAATAAAAAGGTCTTAAAATCATTCAAAGAATGCACTGGGTTTTCAAAATTTCAGAATTTTTTAAGCAATTTTGAAAAAAATTCTAGTGCATTAATTGAGTGATTTTAAGAACTTTTTATTCTTGACAATTTTTTGTAAAAGTGCATCATTTTCCAATAAAAAATTCTTGAATTTTTACGCAAAAATTTTGCAGTTCAGGCACCATTTTGAAAACATCTACAAGCAAATATAAGGAGAGGTTTTTCGATTTCTTTCAAAATATATTTTTGAAAATTGAAACGTAAAAAAAAAGAAAATTTCATGTTTTTGAAAATAAAACACTTTTACAGAAAATTTCGAAATTTCTATATTTAGATTACTAATTTGATCTTTAGAAATTTTTTTCTCGAAAACAATGCTTTTTTACTATAAATTGTCAAGAATAAAAAGGTCTTAAAATCATTCAAAGAATGCACTGGATGGAGCACTGGATAAAAAATTCTTGAATTTTTACGCAAAAATTTTGCAGTTAAGGCACCATTTTGAAAACATCTAGAAGCAAATAGAAGGAGAGGTTTTTCGATTTCTTTCAAAATATTTTTTTTTTCAAAGTTATGGCCATTTTAATTTTGGGAAACAAAATGTTCCTATAAAGTTAAAATTAAAATGGCCATAACTTATTGAAAACAACTATTTTCTAACAAATCGAAAAAGCTCTCCTTATATTTGTTTCTAGATTATAAAAAAAATATATATATACTGCAAATATTCCACGGAGCGTTACTGTGATCCCAGGGTGTTCTGCAGTTTTTTGAAAATTTTTTTGCAAACTTTGCTGACGGTTTTTTCACTATAAATCCTTTCTGTAAGAGGTGTATAGTCATCACCTAAAAAGTGAAGTGGGTCCCATGCGTCGTTCTCAAGATATGGCTAACTGAAATATCACCAACCGCCACTGTAGCAAAACATCTTCCTTTTCTACAACTTTCCATGCGCAATGCGTTTTTTTTTTAAATTATTGCTCACTGAACCGCTTTCCTTGAATTTAGAAAAAAATTTGCCGACCGTCGGTAGCTTGGGAAAAAAAAATTTCAGGATGTCTGACATTAAAAATTTCAGCAGTAGCTCTATTTGTACGATCTTTGCCATGAATTAAAATTATTTCAACTTTCTCTGCTACTGTAAGCATAATAAAAAAATAGAAAAATAATTAATATTTTGCTAATGAACTGTCATTATGTTTTTACAAACCCATAAGGTTTTCTATAGCAACGACAGTCCATGGTTATTTCAGATTTTTTTTTGCATATTAAGTCCTTTTTAAAAGTGATTTATTTATTGTTTGTTATTTTAAAGTAGTAGTTTCGTGTTAATATAGCCAAATTTTAATTAAAACAATTTTTGTAATAACAAAATAAAGTTTAATAAAAAAACAGTTCAAAAACAATGGGTGATTTTTTTGGAAATTAGAAAATAATCCAGACAGCACCTTTTTTCGATTAAGAATATTAATAATCTTCGAAACCAACGATACCTACGAATGTTATTAGCACAGTAAGCATTGCAATGGCAGACTTTATACTGCTTTGCGTTTTAAATGTTTTGAGATCAGTTAGTTACGGAAGTGAACCAAAAACTTCGAAAATATAAAATTTTTTGGATATCAAAATGTTTCGCTCAACATCGGCGTAAAATGTGACATTTTTCGAAATATTAACAATTGAGGCCGTTTTCTAAAAAAATTTTTTTTTTGGAAAATCACAAATTTCACAGTTGCCATATTATTATGTTAGCTGTCAACGTTATATTGGTGCATTTTAAGTTATTTTGGAAGCAGAAGTGATTGTCACCAAAAGTTTTTATCAAACTCTAATATTAAAAAAACCCCATATAGTTCCAACTTTATGGCGGACACAGTATATCATAATCATGCCTCTTTTATTTTTGTAGCTGCGAAAAAAATACGTAAGGTTGATATTTATACATTTTTTTCTGTTTCTAATATACTATCAAAAAAATAGCCTGAGACAAATTAGTATCTGTAATTAACTGAATTCCTGACATCACTTTTCACCTTGCCAAGAATATATGTATGTAGTCTAAAAACTCGTAAAACGTTACCAGTGTTTTATGTGCTTAAAAATAATCTATGATTTCAAATAATAACATGAATGAAATAGGATATAGAAAACATCTACCCATTGGTACTAAGCAATAAATAAATATATTTGGAACAAGGCCTTCATAAAATAACAATTTCATTTTAAAAAAGAAAGTTCAATAGTTGATTGTATTTGTCGATGAATTAAAGTAAATATAATAAACCCAAACAGGACTTTCTTCGCTCTTCCAATTGCTGGAAAGTAAAAACCGACATCAATATTAGTTTGCTACATTCGCAAATAAAAAATAATAATTTAAATTAAATATCACTGGAAACGTACCTATTTATTTTGTTGTATAATTTTAATTCAAACAAAATTAGCCACGAAATGACCTAAATACGGCTCGTTATAATATCCAACCTCATAGTTAATAAGGCCTAGTTTATTCATAACAAATTTATTTTTACTGTGAAAAAAAAACTGTGTCGTAAAATTACTATCTTGCCTTGTTCTATGAAATCGTTATTTCAAGGATACTTCATTGTGGAACACCGATTCACAAAATGATGTTTTTGAGTATGTCTAAGAGTAGAAAGCTGAAATAAACAGTAAAAATAAATACTGGTTTCAAAGACACTGTGAAACACGTTAGTGAAAAAAAAAACTCATGTTTTTCACATTCATATGACATGGCGTCAGAATATCGCAGTGTCAGAACAATTTATTACAAAACAAGCCAGTTACTACATTTTATTTTGAAGAAATCCTCCACACTTCAGTAGTTTATACAGTCACATCACATGTATGAAACGTGAAATAAATTCTTACACGAATCTGGGAACTTCGAACTACCGAAGCAAAGTAATTGTAATGAAGGCAATTTAAAAAGATAGTCAAGCTTGTATAATATAGAAAATACACTCGAACCCCCTCTTAATTCACCTTCGCTTAATTCACATCCTCTCTTATTTCACCACGTTTCCCCCTATTATGTCACGAAACCGTCCCGGTTAAGTCGCGGCCTGTAAAAGTTTTAGAACTACGTTTGGAAATTGGATTCTCGCATGAATACAATTTTTATTGAAAAAAATGATTGTATAAGACATTAAATATGGACACCTAACCTTTAAAATAGGTTAGGTGTCTTTTAAAAATATTTAACCTTTAAAATATTCATTCAAGTGGAAAATTGAACTTTGTCACGCACGACTGGGTATACTTACGTTTATTTTTTGTTCAGTTGGCTCATTTTTCGTTATAAGAAGTGCTGTGGTATATCTCTAAATATTTCTTTTTGCAGCTAAAACACGAAAAAGTTGACGTTATGATCGCGACTTACGCGAGACTAAATTTCGCTACTTAAGCGAGGTGATTATGCACGGATTTGGTGAATTAAGAGGGGTTCGAGTGTATTAAATCATACTTTTACCAAAGAATTAGGAAAGAAGATCAAATAATCGCCCAAGAAACGACATCCAATTAATAAAATTATACATATTCAATGTGAATAAGATACAAGATAGGCCTTGGAAATAGGAAAATATGTATACCTAATGATTTGAAGATATACCTTTTCAGTACTTTTTTATGCTTGTAATTTTTTCGAAATTTCATGATCTGGAACACTTGGTCTGGAGTAGTTTGAATTATTGCCTCAGTATTTCATTTTTGAGATTTTACAAATAGCTGTATCTTTTTGCAAAATTGAATTTGGAAAAGCACAAGAATAAAAAAAATCGTTTATATTCACTTGGTAATTGTGAAAAGGAATAATTCGCATAATAACATTTTGCAAGCGGTTTCCAAGATCTGGCGGGGAACATTTTTTTTTTCCGCAAATTTCGTTTGAAGTTTTTTACTACTATAGCCTACTTGTCTAATAATAACCCTCTAAAATATGATGTACGTCCCATGCTTCCTTACGAAAATGCATTTCAAATTCCACCAGTCATCACTGCAAACATAAATAAACAACATAATTTCATACACAATTTGCTATGTGAGTAGGTATAAAAGAGTTTTGCCGTATTTTTGACCCAGTTTTACTTCATGATGTAGTAAATGTGGTCATTTTATCATCCCAAAATCGTGTCGATAAAGCTAAGTATGAAATGTACAGAGCCAAACAAAAATACAGTTTTCTGAAATTTCATCATAACACTTTTTATTCGTTACCAATTACAGTAGCACCTTTTTCGCCTTCAATTTATTCCCCTTGGCGATCTCTACACCGCTCCATATGACTTTTCCATTATTGAAAGCAGTGCTGGAAGTCTGCTTCTGTCAGCTGGTTCAGAACCTCCGTCGCTTTTGCTTTAACCGCTTCCACACTTTCCAATCTCGTCACCTTCAGTGTCACCGTATCTAACAAGCCTGGGTCAGTCTCAATGTTGTTTAGAATGTCAGCACAAATGTTCATTCTTGATTCCTTTTGCTCGGGAGTGAGGAGTTTTAGCATCACTTTTGCGCAAACTTTGCGCATGTTGAACGATTCATGAACAATCTGACGAACATATTCTTTATCGATTCCTGTTATTTCAGCAAGCCCTCGGGTGCTTGATGACGATCTTTGTGGAATATTTTACCGATTTTCAAATTTTTCGTCCGTTTTTGACGTTGAGGGCCGTCCGGGACGCGGATCGTGTTCGGTCGTTTCACGTCCCTATTTAAACCGTTTAAACCATTCAAAAACTTGTGTCCGGAATAAACATTAATTGTCTTACACTTATTTTAACCTTGCATAAGCTTCTGTAAAAGTTTTCCCCAGTTTAACAAGAAACTTGAGATTAACCCGTTGCTCCATTTGAACACTATATTTTTTCGACGCGTCACTGGTGCGTACACTAATTCAAACGACTGCTACAGTCAAACTGAGCGACCCACTGGCTCAGGGTGGAGACAAGTATCCCCAGACACACTTCTGTTCAAACTTGTCGCGACACGCTCGCAGCGCATTGATAGCAGCGTCAGCGTCAGTTCTATTATTTAATAGCCACACCTCTTATAGTTGAAACAACTTTTTGAGTACTTACTATACTATACAAAAATGAAAATCGACCAACCCCCTGCAAAATAAGGGGATGGTTCTAATTTAAAGGGCACACACTGTACATAGATATGTTTTGGTGTTTAGGTGATATTTTTACTTTACTGGTCGTCTTTATTTGTCATTAAACCTGTATTTAGACGTTGTAGGTGTAATTTGAGGACACCCTGTACATGATTTTATAAATCTCCATGGAAGCAGAGCAACGCCACTGCATTGTAATTATCTAATTGTTTTCATGAAGTTACATCGGCAGATATTCCGCAGATATTCCAGAGCACAAAAGCAATTACAGAAATACGTATGGTAATATCTAGACGTTGTACATCGTACATTAATGATAAACTACTAAAGTTACGGTAAACTATTAACGAATGTAATCCAGATATAGAACAATGGTTCTGGGATCCGGATCGCACAAATCGGCTTATTTGCCGAACGGTTGTTGCGTTATCACGAATGTTATACCTGCGTTTTTCACTGCGTTTTTCACTATAGGCCAGTGGAATTAGAAAAAACGTGGATCTAATTAACGACAGATTTTAACATGGTTTAGTGTGCTCATTTGGGGTTCAGAAACATCGTCCTGAAATTGATCCCAATTTAGAGGTCAGAAACGATGTCAAATTGACGTTGTAATGTGCAAAAATCGTTAAAAACGGACATATAATTGATTTGCTCTGGGACTATTACCATTAGAGGTATCGAATTTTTTCTAATGTGTAGGTAATGAAAATCCGGTAAATTTGCGACTTCGATTTGATGGAAATGATTTTTGCACATTACAACGTCAATTTGACATCGTTTCTGACCTCTAAATTGGGATCAATTTCAGGACGATGTTCCTGAACCCCAAATGAGCACACTAAACCATGTTAAAATCTGTCGTTAATTAGATCCAAATATAGACCTTTTTTTTCTAATTCCACTGGCCTGCTACACACTAATCGCGTGTGTAATAGAACTGCTGTAATGCTCTTAAAACGTGTCACAACAAACGTTTTGCATCATCGTTAAAAAAACGTTGACGACTTATTTGCCAGGATAGTTTTGTAGATATCAGAGAAGACTGATGTTTACCTGTACAAAAATAACGACACACACACAAAATCAGAGAAGTACTGTTATTACTAGAGCTCGGAGTTTAATAATAGATGCGTACTTTACCAGGGAGGGCTCCAGGATACCAGGATGTCAGTAACGCTAATGTTAAACAGAATTTACCTTATAGATGTTATGGTGATTGTTGTAGCCCAGCTAAACGGCAAAGGAAACATAGTCACAAGACGCAGAAGTTGTATCCACACGGTAACCAACACCAAAACGTACTCGTACTGCCACTTGAGTTTCCATAAATTATCGATAACTGTTCCATATATACAGGAGTTAAGCTCTGGCACTTATCACTTAAAATAGCTGCCTGTACCCATGTGGCCCAACGACACAATAGGCTCCGCTGGTAGTGGTGTCCTTGGTAGAACTTCTATCTTCTGGACGGTATTTTCACAAATACTTGTTTCATATTCGCCATAAGGCTACCACTTTTTAACAGTTTCAGCAATTCGATGGAGCCCATGTGCCAAACACATATGTCAATTTAGGCGCCGGCCAGCCTTAAAGCCTTCCATGGCTTTTGCCTCATCCAGCCCCCAACCACGTTACCTATGTAATGTCCTTTAGCATCCGTTGTTTCAATGTTATCCGTTGTCAATATTAAGCCATATAGATTTATCGTGCAGTTCCGAGACGATATTTTTTATGTCCTCACACAGTGGTGCTATAGATGTCTAAAAGTTGTTTCTTGTGGGCAGACTAACTTCGCCGTTAGTAGTTTTGGGCTGAATTGTTTGAAATCGGAGTGATCTAATTTGGCGAATGGAATATTAGACGCTACCATCATTTTGACTAAATCCAAGTTAAATTGTCTCTGCCTGGTACAACTGTACAACACGGTACAACGAAGTTCACTGCCTTTAAAGGTCAGTTCCGGAAAATGGTTTATCCAACACTCCACCGTAACAAGCGACGGATGCTGTTCCGACATTTTTACAAACTTATTCAACACGACAGACAGGTTGTAGTCCGGAATATAATGGCGTTATTTGATTGAACTAAAATACGACTATACTATATACGTATATAGAGGAGTTGACGATGCACTTTAAGGTTGTCGTGTTAAGACCGGTCCTGGAATCTATTGTTAACCAACGGGCTCTAATTATATTGCTTATTAGTGAATTGGTAGCAATTGAATATAAAATTAGAAAATTAACGAGAAGCACTTTAAATAGGGTTTTCAAATTAACAAGAATTAATGACAGTTTATTCTGAATTTATGCAGAGCATCAGCTTTCTAGTGTTGATGACATGCAAGGTTTTGTTGCGACTTGTGTTAGCTTTACTACTTTATTTACTGAATTTGACTTTATACCTTGAAGTCATACGAGTATTATTTTAAATAGCTGTTATCAGAGACTAACGGATTATCTGTAAAAATAAACAGGAGCTATTAGAAATACCTGAAATAATATCGTGCGACTAATCTAAATGTGGCAAAATGAAATTGAACCAACAATATTTATTTACAATATTTATTTTCTTCGTAAAGCAAATTCAAATTAAATTAGTCCAAAATTATCTAAAATTTAATGTTAAGACACATATCTACATATATACATATGTATGTACATAACAGGAATATCCTACTTACGATGAATAACATAAAAAATGTGCAAATATTATTTTAAGCGAGCCTGTCTTTCATGTACGTAATTGCGATGGTACAGAACTCGTTTAGAACCAAATTTTGTCGCCTGGCCCAGTCAGAAGGCAACATTCTTTGGATGTAATTTATGCCGCAGTTTGCTATTTTAAGATATACGGTACGAGTTTGGATGCGACTTTTTTTAGTTGTTTGTCGAATGGAAAGCCATCCTATATAAAAAAGAAACAAAACCTATAGAGGGCAATATTTTTTTTAATCTGATGCCTAAACAGAATGATCGGATGAACTAAATAGAAATTATTTGGAAGGAATAATGAATTTGGATGTATGTATGTATTATTTTGAGGACCTAAAATACACTAGGCGCAGAAACTAAGGTATATAGAAAATCCAAAATTTTTAGGTGATATTCAGAGAGCTGTAACTTAGGGGAAATGGTTGTAGAGAAAAAAAGCTTGAAGCTCTAAATTTCTTGCTTGTTTTTAAACGATCCACGGACTTCAATACATTTTTTTGACAACTTCATCATAAAGCTCTTTTAGACAATTTAATTATCTTTAATTTGACCAATTTTCGAACCCTGCACGATGATTTTTCGCTGTTATCGCCGTTCACAGCAAAAGCATTTTTGACTTAAGTAGTTGGTAAGCAAGTACTCGGGAAATAATGAGCGTATAGAAAATTAAATTAGAGTTTTGAAAACTTCAAAGTATCCTTTTCAAGTTGTAGTGATTGGTTTTTGCTAAAAAAAAAAAGCAACGACTGAAAGTATCTTTTCGATATTGAAATCCCTCGCCATGTTGAATCCGCCATTTTGAATTTTCAAAATCTGTTTACTATACCTAAAGGGTCTCGAACAGATAATTAAAAATGTCTGCTTACTAGAGGTCAACACAATAAAGGTTTGTCCAGACTTTTACAACCTCCTTTACAAGTATCTTCCTTTCCAACGGGTATTTTCCTTTTTCCTTACAAGTAGCTTACGGAATCGGAAATGTTTTGGAGTTCTATCGTATAGTTGAAGCTCAATCTGTATACTCGACCAAGGTCGTATAAATTCGATGAGTTCCAGTAGAAATCATTTTTATGGATAGGTACACCATTAATATTATAACTTAATTACCTAGATATTATAACATAATAACGGGGAATTCGCGAGCCACGGGAAATGCATGATCGCGAACAGCCGAATACATTAATTTCCAGCTCGTTTCCGGTTAAGGAAGCATCATCCGTTGCGCAATGCGAATTGCGCTATCATTTTTTTAGTAATTCTATATACTTTTTGTTAGGCAAGTACATACGTATAATTTATGCACTGCGTAATTTTATTGGTATACAAGAAAATTTCTTAATCCTTAATTAAGAGTCTAGCGAATTCATTCTTTCTGGTCGTATACCTCGAGGCCTGAAGGTCGACAGAATCTAAAATGAAATGCATTGTAAAATAAGTCGTACGAAAATTGTTTCTTTCGTCGATTTCAGGTTAAATTGACCAAATACACGATATTTAGGTATTTGCTGTTCCATTATTGCAGAGAAATTTAAAGAATAATGTTAAAAAGTGCCGTTTTTTGCCCACCGAGACACACCCAAAAGACCCATTGGATTCTATAAATTTTGAGCCACTCTGCTATTAGAAAATTTAAAAAACGCCGGGAGCGGAAAAGGAAATTCAGAAAGTACAAACGACTACTTTTTCACAAAAAAATAAGTGCAGATTTTTCTGCGACACTTGTTTGAAAGAATTTTATAAAAAAACCTTACATACATTTAACGGTTTTTGAGATCACTGGATACAAATCGAAAGTCAAATGACGTTTTCGACAATTGTCAGCTGTCAAAAGCTGAAGTAGCTATCAAGTCATCTTTAAAAATAAAGAAAAATGGAAATTCTTTGTTGAAAAATTTTGTTTTTGAGATCGCTGAATATAAATCTGATATCAAACTAATGATTCTGACATCTGGCAGCTGACAACCAGTCAACTAGCTGTCAAGTCGCCATTAAGTATAAATAAAATGGGAATTCATGTAAAATTATGATTTTTAAGCTGTTGAATGTAAATCTGATATAAAACTGACGATTCAATCTGATAAAATTACGTTTTTGAAGTCATTCAAATAAGATCTTGTATAAATTGACGATTTTGTTACTTATAAATGTTTAATTAACTGTCATTACACACACAATCAATATGTATTAAAAAAAAATAAGTCAATCCTTTTTATAGTTTAAAAAACTTAGTCAAATTTGTTGAAATTTAAGGATTTCTAAGGAGCATTCGACTAGACACTCTATTGGTGAACACTACAAGAGCAGCAATGAGTGCCGAAAGAACTTAAAAATGGCTATTTATGTGTTTTTTGCGAAGAAATCCTTACAAGGGGAGGCAGGTGCCTCAAATTGAATAAGCAAAGAAAAGTAGATGAACAGAACCTTTTTATCTCATAATTATAATTTTGGCAGGAATTTAAAAATTAGTCATAAAAGTCTTCAATTTTTTATCAGATCTTATTTGAAAAAAACGTGATTTTAATCAGATTTATTTACGTCTGACGGTGATTTGACTAGTAGTGGACAGTTGCCAAATGTCAGAATTGTCAATTTTATATCAGATTTACATTCAACAACTTCAAAATCATAATTTTATATGAATTTTCTTTTTTCTTTATAGTTAATGATAATTTTTATTTTTAATGACGACTTGATAGCTAGTTGACAGCTTTAAATTATTTTTTTATAAAAGTCCTTCAAACAATGTGTGTTGCCAAAAATGAGTGCAGTCATTTTTTTGTGAAAAACTAGTCGTTTGAACTTGAATTTCCCAATATTCCCAACGTTTTTTAAATTGTCTACTAGCAAAGCCGAGTTCAGTGGTTATCTATACAGTGTGGATCAGCCAAATGGAATAAATTCAGTAGCTCCATGATGATGAATTTTTTTAGAAAATTCTAAGACACGTCAATTGAGGAGCTTGCTGCAAGAACAATGCAGCTCCATTTTCAACGCGTGACGAGGTTAGCTGCTTATAATTTCGATAAAAATATTAGACGTTATTTAACGCTTTGACGCAGCTCAGCATATGTCAGTATGTATACTTCATGCACTGAGATGTGTGGAATTTGCGTTAAATACCGCCTAATATTTTTATCGATATTATAAGCAGCTAACCTCGTCACGCGTTGAAAATGGAGCTGCATTGTTCTTGCAGCTGGGTCCTCAAATTCTAATTCTAAAATGACATCTTGCGACGTAAAAATGTCATCCCTAAATTCAACCCTCTTCAGGTGACAGCTACAACCCCTAAATTTTCAAATTGGAAATAGGGGCTTGTGATACTTCATTTGAAAGGTCGTTTCATTCTATATACAATTACACACAGTATATAGAATTCAATGGGTTTTTTAGTGCGTCTCGGTGGGCCAAAAAACCACGTTTTTTAACATTGTTCTTTACCTACATTAAAGATTGATGATATTCGAGGGACATGTAGGTTTTGAGCAATAGAAGGCCAATTT
The DNA here is from genome assembly GCA_029963805.1 of Aromia moschata. NCBI lineage: Eukaryota > Metazoa > Arthropoda > Insecta > Coleoptera > Cerambycidae > Aromia > Aromia moschata. The sequence goes on along the minus strand of JAPWTK010000124.1, from coordinate 581,407 downwards.
ACAGTGTAACCCAGAGGTAACTTTTAGAAACAATTTTTTTTGCTCCAAATCTCCTAATCATACTTGTTTGATCTAGAGTGTATACTTTTATATACTTGATCCCCTAACGACCTATTTCTTGTGTGGCACTAAATACACTTTCTGCTGGCCATAAAAATATATTTTTTACCAAGACATAAAACTTTAATAAGTATCAATAAATTATTATTAACGATCTAAAAGGGAACATTATTATTTACTTGATTTAGTGTGTCATATAACAATAAACTGGCTTTTATTTTCCTGGCCATAAATTCTGTGTGTTTGGTTTCCCACTCGATTATGGATCACAAGTGGCTGTAAGAAAAAGTGAAAATCTATTGAATATAATACTTTTCTAAGGGGCACACACTTTTGAGTTTTTCGAGGTGGATAAAAGTTTTTAGCGAAACGTATTTTTTTTTATTAACCGCATAGTGAATACAAAATATTTATTTTTGAGTTTTTTTTATTTCGCTTCTGAAATTGAAATTTTTATTTCATACCAACATTTTCGTTCAGTTTCATAATAGCTTATAATATTTCTTCTTCTTATCTTAATTTGGTGTAATTTCTGCAAAGTTTCATATTAATTTTTTTATAGTTTACGTTTATTTTATTGTAAAATAAAATCCAGTGTTGTAATAAGGGCAGTTAACTTAAGCTTTCTTCACGACTAAAATATATAATTCAACATTTTGTGACACTCCAAAAGGAATTAAAATATAAAACCAATTATTTTGTTGCGCCAACTTTTCATGAAGCAATAACTAAAAATACCCTCTTCGATCTGCCTTAAGTTTCTGTTGCAACGGCTTTATTTTATGCAGCAGTTTCCTTCAAAGCTTATCAGGTAGTTACAAAAAAAGGCATAAAATCGTTCTCTAAACTTTTAACTTCACCTTTAAGTCGGTAGTTTCAAAACCAGTTACCGAACAATACCTTAATAAACTAAAGACTATTCATAATTAATTTCACGTACGTAACTAAAAACTTATCCACCACTTCGTATTATAAGTTATTTTTAAAAATGAAATTAATAATCGGATACGGAAAAGTTAGATATCGACAAGGCTTTAAGAAGAAAAGTTTCTATTAAGCCCAATACACACCAATTACACTGTTCTGCCATTTCAATCTTTTGGTCGCTCCCTGATATTTTTTTGGTTTTTTTGTGTCTACTGAAATGTATGAATTCAAATATGAGTTCGTTTAGTTTTTAGAGAATGGAAGAATATAAAATATGAGAAACCCAAACCATAAGCAATCTAGAGAATTTTTGAAGATTAAAAAAAAAGCAAAATCACTTTTTTACAAAATATACTTAATTTGATATATATTTTGTTATCCTTTTATATACAGGGTTGGAACGTCCAAGATTTCAAAGCCGAGCATTAAAAGATAGAAAAGAATTAACTCTTCAAATAAAGGGAACTGACAGAGAAATATTATATCCATAGTTTCCACACTGATATGTCATTTTAAAACTTTTATGAGCGTTATTCTCTGTCTTTCGTGATAGGGTAGCAATAAAATATGTAGGCGGGACACCCCGCCCATAAATTATAATGCGCACGTGTGAATATCGTTATTGGTCTACGGAAAATTAACACTTGAGTATTCCTGTGCGTACGCAGTATCCCGAGAAGTTAAATGTTTGGGTTGGTATTTTAGGCGATTCCATCGTTGGGCCATTTTCTATAAACGGTTCCTTAAATGCCAACAAATATTTAACAAATAAAACAAACTGTTTACGGACATGAACATGAAAGGTCACGAAATTTAAATGATTTACGGGCCAGAATTGTACAAGTCCTAAATAATATTTCAACAAGTAAGAACTGAGTTTTACGATAGACTAGGTTTTTGCGAAGCACAAAGGGGCGACATTTTTGAACCACTTATTCAATAGGCATTTTTTCTTTCTTTCGTCTTATAACCTGGTTGATTTATATTTTTATTTTTTTATTTTTCATAGAACTTCAATTTAATTTTCTTGCAGACCGGTTAGTTAAGGAATACAAAAATTTGAAAATAAATACAATTATGTTCGTACATCTAACTGTCTTTCTGTCCTTACTGGTGTCTTTTAACTTATTCTCTTCTACACATGTATCGCCAACATGTAAAGGTGCAATTTCCTAGGGTGTATATAAAAGGATATATATAATTTAATATATATTTTGTTGTCCTTTTTCGCTTATATTCGCCGAGATTTGTTTCACGTTTGAGGGCCCAACAGTAGGTTCTAATATGTTTGGGGTCCATTTTCCACTATACCGCTATGCGCAATTTGCTAGTGAAATCTTTCGCCGTGTTCGCCTGAAACTGCACCTAAATTGTCAGGGAAGAATTCTTCAAATAGATCTTTTGTAGTTTTCCGATTTCTTGTTACCTAGGAAGTTGCTATATAATGAGCCATCCACAAAAAAAAACGTCATTAAAGTTGGCCGAGAAAAGAAAAAAGACATATTTCTATTCTTAATCGAATTTATAACCTTATTTACTTGTCAAGACTATCACATCATATGACATCCATTGTTTATTTTACAAAGTGTGACAGTCACTTGTCAAAAGTTTAACAAAACCGAAAAGCCGCACACATGACCGCTATTTCCATCTCTCTCGTTCATAACCATAGAGTTGATTTTTTAAGGCAGTCCACGCCCTATTTTCTTTTCTCAAACGTGTAGTTTCAAAATGTTCGTCTTTAAAAAGTTCTCTCAAACAAAGGAAAGCATTTCCTTCTGTATTTAAGACTTTAAAAAAAATTTAATTCAGTGGGTAAAACGGTATGGGAATATATTTCCCATTTTAATATTATTTTTGAATACTACTTTTATCTGCCAATTGCTATTTAACTTACTTTCAGTGCACAAGGGACTAGACCACTTAGAAAATTATTTGATTGACTGCTTTAGTAGGTGCCATTGTAAAAAATTTGTTAAATATAAAATCTCTAATAATTAATATAACTTGAAATCATCAGATAGTGCTTCTGTTGGCAAGCTGCTGACTTCATATGGTTTTACATGACTTCAATAGACTTCGAGTAACTTTCGAAGTATCGTTTTTTTTCAAATGGGTAAACAAAATTAATTAATAGGCAATCGATGGGGTATCCTTATAGATAAGAAAGTACCTAATATTCGCTTTGGCGGAAACTATGTAACGTTGCCCCCCGCAGCATACAGGGCGTCCAAGAAATTACAATATAATACCAAAGATTCCTCGACCCAATAGAAAACAATTTAGACCAACTTACATATACTCTAAGTTGGTTCTTTAGCCGCTAGAGGACCTCAAAATTGACATTTTTAATGCTATACTGGGCGCTCTCAAAAATATAGAAACACCTCGACACCTCAAAGGTCAACCCATGTGTAATAATGAGCAATGACTTAATAACGAGCCAATTTAAAATTGGTAGCTACGCTACCTTGAATTAATGTATATAACAGGTGGATTCATCTATCGTCACGACGAAAATTCTGTGTTGAATCAAAGTTATCCGTACTAGAGAAATATACAGTGTGGAACAGCCAAATGGAATAAATCCAGTAGCTCCATTATTATGCATTTTTTAGAAAATTCTGAGCCACGTCAATTTCTAATTCTAAAATGACATCTTGCGACGTCAAAATGTCATCCCTAAATTCAACCCCCTTCAGGTGACAGCTACAACCCCTAAATTTTCAAATTGGAAGTAGGGGCTTGTGATACTTCATTTGAAAGGTATTTTCATTCTCTATTCAAAACTGCTATGGTTTTAAATTTTATTGCAGAAATTAACAAGAAAAAAAAGATAAGTTTCTCCAGGGTAGGAAATTCGTTACATTAAAATAAAAAACAAATCATTATTAATGCAGCAGATGTTCAAAGTGCATGCCTCCAGCATCTTGGCAGCATCCTAGACGTGAAATAGAAATGTCTTCTAACGTTAGTTAACATCTGCGAGGTAATCGACCTAATTGCAAGTGTTATTCTTCTTCTTAAGTCAGCTAAATCGTCGGGTTTGGTTTTGTAGACTATACTTTTTACATATCCCCATAGAAAGAAGTCTAACGGCGTGAGATCAGGTCATCGTGCAGGCCATTCTACAGAACCACGTCTCCTTATCCAGCGATTTGGAAAGATTGTGTGGATATATTTCCGGACATTGACTTGGTAATGTGCTGGTGCACAATCCTGCTGGAACCATATTACATTACCTGGAAGTTGTGGGTTTTCTTCAGCTGGATACAAGTTTGCCATCGTCGGTACAACATTATTTTGGAGCAGCCCTAAATAAGTTTCTCCATTCAAATTGCCGTCAATGAAGAAGGGACCAATGATATTTTCTCCAATTATTCCTGCCAAAAACATTAACTTTCTCAGGGTTTTGCGTGTGTAGTTCCCTCATCCAGTGAGGATTTTCACTCGTTCTTGTCGTTCGATTGTCAAGCAAAACATTGTACATATTTATTAGTAAGTTTTTATCTTATAGTAGGGAATGTTGGCAATTACAGACATTTATTTTTTTGTTATTATTAACATTTCAGAACCTAAAATTGACAAATAGTGTTCTTATAAAAGTTTTATTTTAATGTAACGAATTTCCTACGCTGGAGAAATTTATCGTTTTTTCTTGTTAATTTCTGCAACAAAATTTAAAACCATAGCAGTTTTGAATAGAGAATGAAAAGACCTTCCAAATGAAGTATCACAAGCCCCTACTTCCAATTTGAAAATTTAGGGGTTGTAGGTAGCTGTCACCTGAAGGGGGTTGAATTTAGGGATGACATTTTTACGTCGCAAGATGTCATTTTAGAATTATAAATTGACGTGTCTCAGGATTTTCTAAAAAAATTCATAATAATGGAGTTACTGAATTTATTCCATTTGGCTGTTCCACACTGTACTTATAAACGTAATTATTAAATATTTGCCAAACCGATGTACACTAAGTACATTTCAGTTTTGATGGTCCTATATTATCAAGATCTCTCATCAGCAGTTGACTAACAACAGACACGATCACTAAGATTTATTGCCGATAAAAAGATGAGGTGTCGCGTCCAAGGCCTCACTTGTGTTTGTGCGGAAAGCGAGAATCTTAGTAATTCGTGAATCTGAAAATACAGCAGTCGAAAATAACCGCAACACGTGGGAGGCGGTAACTTTACGTACACATTGCTAAATATATACGTATGTTGTGATATTATGTATATCTGTGTTGTAGTTGTAGAAATAGAACTGTTTCGGCGCGATTTATGTCATCAACAGGTATCCAGCGTGATTATCGGGATAGCTCTGACTTTATATTAATTACACGGCGTATTTCTAAACGTTACGTGTTTAAATTAAACGATTTCGTGAACTGGTCCAGTAGAAAAAACTTGGGAGTAACGCATTATTAAATGACTAAAGCAACAATAAAATTGACAAAATACAACTAATGTTATATGTACAAGGTGTCCAATTTTCAGCACTTCTGCGGGATAACTCAGTTGTCTTTAAAGATAGAGATACGAGGTGTGGCTATTAAATAACCGAATAACCGATGCTGCTACCAGCGCGCTGCAAGCGTGTCGCGACAAGTTTGAACAGAACTATGTCTGGTGGGGAAAGTATTTTCCCCACTGTGAGCTCGCTGGACAAGCCAGTGGGTCGCTCAGTTTGACTGTAGCAGTCGTTTGAATTAGTCTACGCACCAGTGATGCGTCGAAAAAATGTTAAGTATTCAGATGGAGCAATGGGTTAATCTCAAGTTTCTTGTTAAACTGTGGAAAACTTCTACAGAAGTTTATGCAATGTTAAAATAAGTGTACGGGAATGAATGTTTATCCCGCACACGAGTTTTTGAATGGTTTAAACGGTTTAAAGAGGGGCGTGAAACAACCGAAGACGATCGGTCTGCCTCGGTCGGCCTCGGACTGCCCTCAACGTCAAAAACGGACGAAATCATTGAAAAAATCGGCAAATTAATCCGCGAAGATCGCTGTCTAAGCATCGGAGGGCTTGCTGAAATAACAGGAATCGACAAAGAATGTGTTCGCCAGATTTTGTATGAATCGTTCAACATGCGCAAAGTGTGTGGTTCTGGGATGGAGACTAACTTTTTTCTTAAGTATTTTATGCCGCTGAATCTGAATTCGCCATAAAAAATTGGGGTTCCGCAGCTAATTTTGAAGATAACCTCAAAAAACCGTCGAAAACCGAACCGACCAAAAAAATGCCCACAAAAAAAAGTATCTTGTTTTGGGATGGAGACTTCCTTCCTCATAACTAAATAACTTTTTCTTGTGTATTTTGTGCCGCTGAATCCCAGAATATTCCCAGATTTCTGCTCTCAGAGATAGAACAATCTTCAGATTTGTCTTCAGCTTGCTGTTGTTTCAAGTTATTTTCGTAGTCTGAATTCCAGAAAGTCAAATGCAAGTATGTTCATGTGATTACTAAAAAGTTTCCACTTAGTCTTGATTTTAGACTGATTCAATCCACGTTATTCAAGATTTTACCGTTAAAAACGCAATTTTTACATATTCTTGAGGATGATCTTTGAAATTCACTTGTTAAACCAAATTTTTCATAACACATTCGGGTTGAAGAAATTAAGATACATAGGTATACGGTATTTTATATATGACGCGAATCATACTCCCATTTCTTTCAAGCTTCTATTACAAAAAATGTCGTTTACAGCAGTTTTTTGAGGTTATCTCCAAAATCCGTTGGTCAAACCTCTTTTTTCATAGCAAATTCGGATTCAGCAGGCTAAAATACGTAGAAACAAGATGTTTTTGATGTAAAGCAAATATTTTTTGTTCTTCTCAAGCTTTTACCACCGAAACACGTCGTTTTCGACAGTTTTTTGAGGTTATCTTCAAAATTAGCTGCGGAACCCCTATTTTTTATGATGAATTCGGATTCAGCGGCACAAAATACATAAGAAAGAGGTAGTCTCCATCCCAGAACTAGATACTTTATTTTTGTGGGCATTTTTTTGGTCTTCTCAAGCTTTTACAACCGAAACACATCGTTTTCGACAGTTTTTTGAGGTTATCTTCAAAATTAGCTGCGGAACCCCTATTTTTTATGATGAATTCGGATTCAGCGGCACAAAATACATAAGAAAAAGTTAGTCTCCATCCCAGAACCAGACACTTTTTTTGTGGGCCTGTGTGTATGCTTATTTTCACAAAAAAAGTAGCACCGGAATGTGCAAACCGCAACTCTCTATCTTTAAAGACAACTGAGTTATCCCGCAAAAGTGCGGAAAATCAGACACACTGTGCAGTGTGTAAATAATATGTAGAATAAACTCGGTACCTCTTTTTTAGTAAAAACTTACAATAAAATACTCGGAAACATAGATTTGCATTATTATTGAGTCATTTGTTTTCGATACCTACGTCCATTCTCTCGGCGAAATTCGTTATCTAACCAGAAAAACGTACCTACAAAAACAATGAGATAATTGGAACATAAGTGATTCAACTGACAGTTAGCTTCTGTGAACTCGGATACGTCGATTTTGTTTTTCAAAAAGACACATTTTCAGCAAATGCCATTTCCAGATCATCTTTTGTTGTCGAGATATGACGTCAGAGGTCATTTTTTAAAATGAGAACCCTTTTTTTCAACTGATTCGAAAACAGGACCTTTTTCTGCGCCCGTTTAAAACGAAAAGTATGTTGAAGAATTTTCGAGATATTCGATTTATGTTTGATAACAGACGAATTAGAAATGTTGGGTTTAATAAAACTTTCACTTAACGGAAAAACGATATAGACAACGCAAGTGTTTGAATGTAATAAAAAGTAAGTGCTTTATTTAAGCCAACTCGATAAAGAAGACAATCAATCATCGTTGCGGATGACTTATAAAGAGTAGTAATGTAATGTAATGCTACATAATTGGAAAACTGATCGTTTAAAGGCGACAAGTATGTGAAACACGAAAGAAAATATACGAATATAAAACGACAACAGCAGAAAGCTGCTGGAGAATAAAATGAAAATGTTCAGCAGCGAAATAAATAGAAAAATCTTCCTTTCACGGCGTTTACCTAGCCATGTGTCAATGTGGTCCATATTCGATTCACTTTGTGTTTAAAATCAGTTTTATTATTTAAAATCAGAAACCTTTTGGAGCGAGGACGCAACTATTTATATTGTTTAAACAATATCTGATATTTATATAAAAAATTCGGTCTTTATTTTTTTCTAAAAAAATCTTCATATATTAATTTTTAATATTAGACCAATGACGATATAATAATTAAATTCACACGTGCACAATTTTGTGAGGTATAGAAGACATGCCTCTAAATACAACTAAAGAAAAATTTTTAGGAAACAGCAAAAATAAAAATAGGTTTATTAATCTTCTCTGCAAAAAACTGGTCGAAAATAATATTCAGTTGAGTTGAGTCAAGCCGAAAGTGACGCTGATCGTTTAATTGTGCAATCAGGTATAGATTGTTCCTTTCTTCATGTAGTTGTTGTCGCAGAGGATATTGATGTCTTAGTATTATTGATGGCTTTAGCACCTGATGATAAAGAAATGTTTTTTTTAAAACCACTAAAAAATAATGCCTTGCAACGAGTTTATTCAACAAAAAGAATATCAGAGAAATATTTAAATATTAAAAAAGAGCATCTGTTTTTTATTCATGCATTCACTGGATGTGATACTACATCCGCTTTCTATAACAAAGGTAAAAATTGTTTTATTAAGATTTTTAATGATAATCAAACGTTACGTACAGCAGCTGAAAATTTTATGGTTGAAGAGCAAAGTGAAGAAGGGCTTTTTAATGACGGTATTAATTGTATTCTCACAATGTATGGTGCAAAAACTGCCAAAAACTTGAATGTTTCATAGCATTAGCTTCAAAAATAAAAGCGTACAACTTAATTCGTTACCTCCGACAGAAGATGCAGCAAAACAAGATATTAAGAGCATCTACCTACAAGTTCAGCAATGGAAAAATAATTCTTCAATACTCCCTGAAAAATGGGGTTGGCAAAAAAATCATTATTTAAAACCAATCAAAATGGCACAACCAGCAGCACCTAACAACGTTTTAAAAATCATATTTTGCTCTTGCAAAACAGGATGCGGTTCAGCGTGTGGCTGCAGAAAAAGTGGTCTTCATTGCTCACCGCCTGCATTGTTTGCAGTGGAAATGACTGCAATAACCACCCACCACTTGAAGAAGACGAAACGCAAAATATAAATGAAAATTAAATTTACTTTTTTTTTGTATACAAAATAAAATCCTACAGTTAATAAAAATTTAATATTTTGGTCCACAAATTAATTCCATGTCATTATTACATAGAAAAAACTTATAGGTAATTGTTTATAACATTCATTAATATATTGACATAATTTAAAACTATTTACAATAGCAATATAAAAAAAAATAAGAGAAATATCTCTTTTTTCCAAGTTTTTAATGGATATTATATCCTGGAGTGGGTACTGGAACCTTCGGCGTAGAAACAAAAAACTGGACGTTTTCCACGAAACACCGAACTATTACACTTTTCTCGACGCGCGTTTCGCCAACCAAGTTGGCATCTTCAGGAGAAGATTAAAACTGTATATTGTATAAAAAAAAATGTTTTTCTACATAAATATCATAGATATTGTTTAAACAATATAAATAATTCCGTCCCCGCTCCAAAAGGTTTCTGATTTTAAATGATACAAAAAAACAAAGTTTTTAAAAAAAAAATCATCAAAATCGGAGCTGTTCTTGAGGACTTCCGAAGATTGCTTGTTTTATGTATTCATTGACGCGACTAAATGTAGTAACACAGTAAGTAACAGTGAATCCATATGAGACGGAAGGGGGTAAAATGTATTCCTAAAACAACAAATTCTAATACACCAACGAGTTTTAAAGTACTGTAAAGTATGTATGTCTTAAAGAGTGTTATGCGCGAGCCTAAGAATATCACGCGTTCGAGGTCGGTGCATCTGTTTTTACTTCGTTTTAAACTGAAATAGGAAATACTATGTCTGCGGAATGTACGTATGTCTGCGGAATGTACGTATGTCTGCGGAATTCAATTTCGGTGCACGGCTAAACGGCCCGCGCTCAACTGCAGTATCCCTTCCAGCCATATTTCAACGTTCACCTTCGATTATCTGCCCCATAAATCGGACGGTGCCTTGCGAGTGAACGCCACTGATTTATACGCATGCGGGGGAACACGTCTAACATGTTAATTGTGAACAATGATGGAAGCCATTACTCAGCTGTGTAAATGGAGAGTTCCCTATTCATAAGCGAACGACGCGCCCTGACGCGGGAGCTTGGCGAACTCCGAGCAGTGAAGTTTCCGCGGGATCTCCTCCTCTTTGCTTCGTGAAAACGTGGAGAACGAGGCACTTCTTCATCATCATCAAAATCATCAAATAGATGAAAATTGAGCAATCACATGAATTACATATTACAAATCAATATTCAGACATCCAGTACACAGATATGAATGTTGTACTGGTGCTGTACCAAGTACTGGACTCGGTATAGAGATTAATAAACAGAAATTAGAAACAAACAAGAAATAATTTAAGATAAAAAGCATTTCATTTTAGAATATATCTCTATTTTTCAAGTATATGTTTGTAACGCAGAATGCAAAGAAAAATCATGAGAATATACACCTAATGGAGGAGCAATAACTAATAGGTTTCTTTAAAAGTGCTGATAAAAACGACTGTGACATCTAAAGTGGTGGGAAAGTGTCGTTAAACTAATGTGGGAAAATAGATCTTGAGTTCCAGCAAATTAAAATAAGGTGCATTTAGCGCGTATATTCTTGGCAATCAAAGAGAATGAATCATTATCAAACGACGATATCAGAAGACGGGATATTGCCCCATAAATGGAGATCTGATTAGAAGCGGACAGAGCGAAAACGGAAACTTGACAGATAAATGCAACGCAACCACAAAAGCCGCCTACTACATCCTATATTCAATAGGTCTTTACAACTACATGTACAGGGTACCATTAGATCATATAGGCAATCTACGGGAAACATAAAGTTTGGGCCAAAATAATAATTCAATCCGTCCATTCCATCCGCACGATGGAACAGATAAGAAAATGAGGTTAGATGGTAATTACATAGTTACATAGTAGAAGTACTACCATAAAGCTGCGGCAGGTACATAAAATAAAGGGAGTTAAAAAAGGGCATGAAGTATTTTTAACAATCAGTAAAATATGTAAATGATTGGACCATTAGGTACCTACTATGTTGCATTTTGACTTATACAAGTATGGCGCACGTTGAATAGAGATAGCAAATATTAACGGCTAAAAAAATCGGCGTGGAAGGCAGTGGCGGCTCGTGGGTGTGTTATATAGGGTGGGCACAGGGTGTGTCAGTAGGATTACTCATTAGCTACCAATGGCGAAAATTTGTAAAATTTTCAAGGTCATGCGTTTTACTGACACTGAAAAAAATTGATATAGGTATCTTACCGTTATTTGTAGAGGAAATCAGCTCGCCTGTCCTTATTGTTAAAAAAATGTAATACAATTAATTATTTGGTTATATATTTATACGATAAGCACTTATATTTTCACGATAAGCACTATCAGGATGTTGCCTTATGTCTACCTTTCCCAACACACTAAAATCTAAGATGTTATGTAAATGTTTTTCATTGTAGCTAGCATGTTTCTTAGCTCGTTCATTTAAATGTTTTAAATCACTCACCGCTTCTTGAGTCCATGTACTTCGGTTGCTACCCATCACTAAACAAATAAAACAAAACAGTTTCTTTCTTTTAGGACACCCACATAACCACTTAAATCTGTCGTAGATACTACTATTAAAATTTCGTGATTTCCCTACGTCTGTTTTGGAAATAATCACATCGGGTATCGGCCTTCCTAACCGTTTACTTTCCGTTCGGATCTCGTATGTAATATCTTTATCAGTCAATAAAAAGTCCACCGAATTCATTTTGAGACGTTTCACAATCAAAAACAGTAAAAACACACTTCTCAGCGAAGAAAATAAACAATCATTAAAAAAGGTCACTCAACAAGTGTGACCCGTTCAGCTGATTTTCAAACGATTTTACGACGTCTGTCTGCTGCAATCGTCTCCAAACTTTACCAGTCACCGAAAAAGCCCGATTAAAAAAGAGGGCTGGGAAACTGTGTGCCCTCGCCCACGCGCGCGAAATGCGAGGAATTCAGACTAGGGTGGCTCGATGCTCGATCGATAGTCTGTCGTATATATGTGTGTGTGGTATAAAAGGAATAATAATTAGAATATGAATAGTTTGTCGTATACAATTAATTGATATTATTGTAACAGTAATTTATAGTAAATTAACACAAATGAAATATTTTCTATTGAAATTTGGGCTGGGCACGTGCTCCTGTGCCCTTTATCACCAGCCGCCACTGGTGGAAGGAAAGGCGGTGTCAAATGGTTCGCTGCCGACATGTGTGCGACATAGGTGGGGCTTTACGGGAAGAGCGTATGCGCAGAAACGCTTTACCATTTAAATATGTAGAAATCATGATAGTGTATATGTCAAGTCGCTTGAGAATTTTGCCATTACGAGACTGGCTAATCATTTTCTAAAAATAAATGTATATGTTAAGTACAAACATAGATTTGCATTCTTATTGAGTCATTTGTTTTCGATACCTACGTCCATTCTCTCGGCGAAGTTCGTTATCTAACCAGAAAAACGTAATTAGAAAAACAATGAGATAATTGGAACATAAGTTATTCAACTGACGGTTAGCTTCTGTGAACAATGTAAGTTTTAAAGGCAAGTTCTACGCAAATAGGAAAGTCCCGTGGAGCGCACGTGTCAGTTTACCCGCGTCTCCCCCACTCCCATCGAATTGAAAATTTATCAAACTGATTTATTGTGAAAAACCCGACGCGAGCCTAATAATGTGAGACGAACATGTAGTTGTCTCGTACAAAGTCGCATTGTCGCATGAAAAAATGGAAAACGAATACGGAAGAATAGATTATTATTGTGTCGTATTTTAAATAGCGAAAACGGTACTTACGCCTGGTTCTAAACTACTGTCAGCGACGTTCGATAAGGTAACTGTATGTAGAACGGCGAATTTTATATTCATATACCGTGTTTACTAAAAAGTACAGACCATAGAGGAAGTTTTTTTGTGTTTTCTACGTGAAAACTGATTTGTGAACAAAATATTTTGCGTGCCCTAACCTTTTTTTATTATTATTTCAAAAGAAACGTCAAAATCTTGTCTTCGTCGTCTATTAAAGAAAACATATTATTTTTATAATTTGTAAACCTACAAATCCACAAATCCATTTTAACACAAATACGGCTTGTCTTGATCCGCAAACATGTTTCTAATACAACATTACATCAAACTGCTCTACTAACGACATAATTTACTGTGTAGATTGCACACATTTCACTTTATTGATAAATAACAACATAATAGCGATTAAAAATCGATTATTTTTAACGTCATCCTGCCCGCTGCTTTCCTAGCTTTTAAATTATCATTTAATATCGAGGAGAGCGGAGAGCGGTCTAATATTTTATATTAAAAATTTTAAAACCATAATGTATTAAAATTAAAACCTGGATAGCAGCAACTCTCGCCACGGCAATAAACAATTTGTTTAATAACACCGCGGTACCGTAATTTTATCAAGTGGCAAAATCATGAAACTGAAGCGAAATAGAGGAAGACGTAGATCACTCCGAGTGTAAAAAACTGGGCATTCCTTCAACAGTTTAGAGACGGGTTACAGTATTTCCAATCTCGGTTTGAAATTCTATAGATTCGACGCCTGTGTTATCGAAAGGGTCCGGAAAGTGTGCTAAAACGCAGGGTCGGACTCGTCATCCGTCATGTCATTGACGGAAGGACATATGAGAGACCAAGAAGACACGAGTAAAAAGGTGTTAATAATGTGCATATGTACCTATCACTTGTGTCATTCAGAAACACCGACTGTCTTCATTGCTTGAGCGTACATTGCCACAACCAGTAGTCTTTCTGTATTTCTTCTCGTTAAACGTGAACGATTTGGCCTGTACATATAGTTGTGGAAAGAAAATGATCGTTCCACATCTACTGAAGTTAAAGGTGCAAGTTCAAAATAGTTCACGTGGAAGAGGACGATACACCACGCACATTATTTTGACGAATTTCGCACAGTTGTTTGTATCACTAACAGTTGTTTGTTGTCACTAACATCAGTACATTATTATGTTTTACATCCACAGAGGACAATGCACTTGTTACTACTATTTCTATAATATTAGCCGTTGTTTGCAAAACCCGTTTACTAGCGATCAATATAGGGGGCGTAATATCTGAAACACCTAAAATTCATATCAGAACATTAACGACCTTATTACCGCAGATCCGCAGAAATCTATTGTTTCGTCCACTGTCAGCCACAGAAATGTATTGCGTATATCTTCTTTGATATTTTCCATGACACGTTGATATGTCTTCTGTAAATATGTTTTACGCAATGTATGGCTACGGTAATGAAAAATCGGATACATATTTGGCAAAAAAAAACCGCTAAAGTGAATATTGTCGATCACGTTCCACGAAAGACTACATGCCCAAAACAGTATGCACCGCAAGTCAAACCAAAATCCTTCTTTTCTAACTGTACCAGTAATATATTGTTGATGGATATTCAAATCTAAATATCTTTCACACTCTCGGCGTCTACGAAATCTATATCGACGATTGCAAAGAATACATAAAATATGTGATCCGTCTATTGTAAAATCCTCGTAATTTTCAACCAACTTTTTCAATCCATTCCAAGGGCGTAGCCAGTATTTATGTTTGGGGGGGGCGCCCAATGCAGATTAAACAAAAAAAGCCAAAAAAAAAAAAAAGGTCAGTAGAGGCAACGGCAACCGCAATCCCCCGAGTATTTTGGTTTTTACTTGACCCTTTGGGGGGGGGCGATCGCTGAAGATTAAACAAAAACCAAAAAAAACTCCTGAGGCAACGGCACCCGCCCCTTTGGGGGGCGATCGCCCCCATCGCCCCCCCCCCTGGCTACGCCCTTGATCTATTCACAAATGGTAACGACTGTGCCATTATTGCGGGTTCCACACAAAATCAGAAGGTATGTAAATACACTACACGAACTCTAAATGAAATACGTACACGGTGTGTACACCCATTTATTAGTTAATCACTCACGACATATAAAATTATTTTAAATTCGGCGTTCTACCGTTCGTCCGTCGCGCGTCGTGCTACTACTAATTCAAACAACAGAACGCTCGCTACGCTGTACGGATAAATTGCATATACCCTTTATATGCATATATTTCCTTGATCCTTGATTTATTAGTTAGCATAAAAATAAGGCGTTTAAAATTGCTGGAAAAAATAATTAATTAAAACAACTTTATGTATATTACTATACTTAAAAAAATTTTGAAGAGCCGGCAATGCAGCATTCACGCTGCAACCACAGGTGAGCTACAGTGACCCAATTAGAGTATTTTGCATTGCATCGAATACGTTGGTTAGCTATTCATGCGGTCCACTGTGTCGTTAAAAGGATTTACGACATTAGTAATTCCCTCTTGATTCCGCCAGTGAAGTGTTTGTGTTTGGTTTCAACTAGGTTTATTAAAACTGATCTGAATAACGAGTAAGTTTTATAAATATAATTTATTAGTAACTAATTAGTATCGCGTCTTGGATACCATTTGAAACGGCAGTTCGAGATGATCTATCGAAGGAATTTTAATCTCCTATATTGATTTGAATGAAAAAAATTATTTCACAATTTTCGAATTTATAAAAGATATATGCACGTCATTGGACGGCATTAGCCATCAAAGGAATTAAAAATCTATCTCTTCACATTCACTTTAGAAGGACTATAATTAAATCTTGAGCAAGCAAGCACCCGAGTCTATAATCACAGGTCCACAAAATGAAAAAAGGCCTGTCTTTGCAATCAGACCCATCATTTCCTATGTATTTTGATGCACTGAAACCAAATTTGGCAAAAAAAAAATTCTACCGCATCAATTTTTCTCTCCAGCCCCATATAACCCTCATAAACTTTATAGAGGAAATTTTTTGAAAACGTTTTTTTAATTATTTTTTATGACCTTTAGGTATATTGTTTTTTTTTTTGGTCGCTGATCACGAATCTGAAGTCAAGAATAAATTTCGACTTAATGACAGCTGTCAACGAGCTGTCAAATTTCATTAAAAAGTAAAAAGTTGATATTCTAATTACGATTCTGAAGTCAAAAATGAATTGTGACCTAATGACAGCGTCAGCAAGCTGTCAAAATTTCTAAAACAGATAAAGAGATGATGTTTAGTACATGTTGATATACAGAGTGGACCATTTTAACCTTTAATAGGAGATAACTCGGCCGGTAAGCGAAAAAATAAAAAAGTTGTACACAAAAGTTGTTGGGCAAGTAGGGGAACGTACAACCATAACCTTAAATTTTACCTCGACGTTGACCTTGAGGGTTATTTGAAGGTCAAACTTTTTCAAATGGAAACAACTATTTTTGACCCCGGATTTGAAAATACCGGGAAATTTTAGGTCCAAAATGTACTTGTCAACAAGGTCATGGCAAGGTCGAATGAATGTCAAATTTTCGAAAATTGTTAAATGACGAGGGCTAGCTCGGGATAGAGATTGCAAACAGTACAATTTTTCGGTTTTTAAGGTTATTTCAAGGTCAAAGTGATTTATCAAGCGTGAAACCCTACTTTTGACCTCTGATTTGAAATGTTTAACGTCCAGGTCATTGGTATCAGGAAGTGACCTTATTCGACCCTGACAACTTTAATCGGAAACATTTTACTACAGTTTTTAAGGTTATTTCAAGGTCAAAGTGATTTATCAAGCGTGAAACCCTAATTTTGACCTTTGATTTGAAATGTTTAACGTCAAGGTCATTGGTATCAGGAAGTAACCTTATTCGACCCTGACAACTTTAATCGGAAACATTTTACTGTTTCCGATCTCTATCCCAAGCTAGCCCTCGTTATTTAACAATGTTCGAAAATTTTACCTTCATTCGACCTTGCCACGACCTTGTTCAGAAGTACCATTTTGGACGTAAAATTTCCCGCTCTTTTCAAATCCGGGGTCAAAAATAGTTGTTTCCATTTGAAAAAGTTGTTTTGACCTTCAAATAACCCTCAAGGTCAACGTCGAGGTCAAATTTAAGGTTACGGTCGTACGTCCCCCTCCTTACCTAACAACTTTTGTATACAACTTTTTTTATTTTTTCGCTTACCGGCCGAGTTATTTCCTATTAATGTTAAAATGGTCCACCCCTGTATATAAACATGTACTAAACATCATCTCTTTATCTTTTTTTAGAAATTTTGACAGTTTGCTGCCGCTGTTATTAGGTCAAAATTCATTTTTGACTTCAGAATCGTAATCAGCAACCCGAAAAAAACTTAAAACTATGCATTAATTATCAACTTTTTACTTTTTAGTGAAATTTGACAGCTTGATGACAGCTGTCATTAGGTCGAAATTTATTCTTGACTTCAGATTATCAGCGACCAAAAAAACTAATGTAGAGTCTAAAAAATTATTAAAGAAATTTTTTCAAAAAAATGTCCTCTATAAAGAGTTTATGGGGGTTATATGGGGGTGGAGAGAAAAATTGCTGCGGTAGAAAAATTTTTTTTTGCCAAATTTAGTTTCAGTGCATCAAAATACATAAGAAATGATGGGTCTGACTGCAAAGACAGAACTTGTTTTTATTTTGTAGACCTGTGTAATTTTACGAGCTCAATGCAACATACAGGGTAAGTATTATAAATGTTAACCCCCTTTTATTTTTCTTATTTCTGGCCGATTTGATTCGTTTAAAAAGTGGTTTCGAACGATTTTTAACGTAGTTTCCGAATCCGTTAACGGTTTTTGAAATTTTTGTAAAATATACGAGATGTGACAAAAAGTATGATTTTTTTTAAATAGAATACCTATTTAACTGTATATTCGTACATATTTCAATTTATGATTCTGTTCTGAATACAAATATATAATTATAACATATTTGGATAAGGAGTTTTTGAGTTATGATGAAAAATGTAAAACAACAAATCTACATATTATCATATATTATAAGTTGCCTACGAAAGCAAATTTTAATATTGTATATACGTCAAAGTGGTTAAAATTATTTTCAATGTCTAAAATTGTTTATTCGTATATTTGTCAATTTGTTGATTATTTAGTATGTATAACTAGCGGTTATCAAGATATATGTATATTATATATTTAACAAATGTCACAACAAAATATAAAATAAAAGCAGACACAGGATACAAATAAAACAGAAATACCAAACTTAGAAACATTAGAAAATAATTATTAAGGAAGGATGTGAAAAGGTTTATGTTTATTACATTTTAAAAGTTGCATAACGCTGCTCTGGCTTAAATTTAAATCTTTAGATATAGAATAAGTAGACCGACTTGGATCTTCTATAACCGATAATAAAATATTCATATGTATTTCATCATTAATAACATTCCTCGTTTTTCTTCTAGATGCATTATTTAATGAATTTGTATTACAAAATTTATTGTAAATTTTCTTGAACGTCACTTTAGCAGGCGTAGTCTGATCAGGATACCGCCTTCCAAATTCCCTTTGTGAAGCAGTCATATTTTTATTGCAATATAGGTAAGTATATTTCTAAAATTTTACGCCTATTTTCTAAACTATAAGGCATAATACGTTTTTTCTAGCACACAATATTAAATTAAAGAACCCCAACAGAAAAACAACTGACTAATGTTAACCAGTTTCACGTTTATACAAAATAAAATTTTTACTACTACGTAAAATAGAGTAATACGGTTTAGATTTGTCATTTAACATATTTCGTCATAACTCAGAAAAACCTTATCCAAATGTGCTATAATTATATATATTTGTATTCAGGAAAGAACCATAAATTCAAATATGCATGAATGTACCGGGTGGGCAAATTTCGATGTTTTTATAGGGTATCTCGGTAACTGTAAGGGCTATGGAAAAAATGAACCCACCTTTCCCGACCTCTTTTTCGAGATAAATTCATTGGTGAAAACCAGAATTTGCTATATCTTTTCGTTTTCGAGTTGTAAACGAAAATTTATTTTTTTTGAGTTTTCGATTGGTGTCGATAACTCGGTTGTTTGTATAATTAGAAGAAATCTGTTTGCACGTTCTACAGGCACTTTTTTAAGTAGAATAGGATTTCCTTAACAGATTTTTTATATCTTGTGTAGTTTTCGAGTTATGGCATAAACTTCTATTTTTTTAAATGGAAACCATAGTTGGCTATGATTTAGCTAAAAAGATGATTTTTTTCTCTTTACAACGATATATAGTTTGTGGGGTCTATGATGAGTGTTTATGCGGAAACAGTTAAAAATTTTAATTTTTTGTATAGGTATACTTACTTTGTTTTTTCTTTGCAGGAAGAGTAAGTTTCTATAGTAACACATTGTTACAACAATGTTTTAATAATAATAACTGTTGCTATGGAAATTTACTCCTGCGAAAAGTAACATAAATACATAGTAACAGTCGTATATAATGAATGGTATATTAAACTTAAATAACTAATTATGACATATTAGTGACTAATTAATAATTAATTATAACATATTCATAACAAGAAAGTTTAACACACTTAACAATCAAATTTGTAACAAATAATGTATGTAAAAAATACGATACAATATATTTTACAAAAAAACAAAACTAGACAGATTAAAAAAAAATACGAGCATGATTATTTACCTAAAGTTTTCAAATTGTCGTCCGTTGTTTGCGATGCACAGTTCACATCGCTTTGAAACACTTTTTGTTGCATTATAGATGTGAATATTTGAAACGGAATTCAGACAGTCTATAAGATTTTCTCACAGTTGAACCAGTGTATTATTTGTCTTTTTGTATAAATTGTCTTTAATGGTTCCCCAAAAAAAAGAAATCTAACGGTGAGACATCTGGCGACCGAGGAGGCCACTTTACTGGCCCATTGTTCCCTATCCATTTCTCCCCAAAATTAGTATTTAATAATTCCGAGATTAAATTAGTATTATGGGGTGGTGCCCCGTCTTGTTGAAAAAATACATGTCGTCTTTCGTTAAGTGGCAAGTTGTCTAAAAAATTCTTCTACTATGTGGTAGTTTATCATATTGTAATACCGTTGACCATTTAAATTGTCATCATAAAGTTGGTAAGCTAAAATGCGGTTATTATATAGGGCACACCATACACTAAAACCGAAACGTCCTTGATTTTGAACACCAACAGTCTGATGAGGATTATCTTCAGACCAATAATGTTTGTTGTGTCGGTTGAAAATTCCGGCACTACTTACGTAACTTTCATCTGTCCAAATGATATTTTTAAAAAATAATTGGTCTTGCTCAATTTGTTGTAGGTACCAATTGCAGAAATCCAGTCGGCGTTCAGGATCAGTTGGAAGGAGCTGTTGTTATTTCCTTATTGTATAAGGTCTAAATTTGTGTTTTTTTAAAACTGAAAGTGCTCTTCGTCGCGATATACCAGACTCTGCTTCAATTTGCCTACTTGAAATTGAAGGATTTACGACTACCATACCAACAACATTTATGGCAACATCCTCAGAATCTTGAATACGATAATTTTTTGGTCTTGGTTTATTAAATCCTCCGTATTCAACGAGGTTTTCTTTTAGTCTACCAAAGATGGACATATTAGGTTGTCTCCTTTCAGGGTAGCGATTAAAATATGCTTCCGATGCAGCTTCAGAATTATATCCATTTTGAATAAAACACTCTAGCATATTAAACTTTTCGTAATTTTGATACGCCATCGCGCCTTGTCAATTTCTTTAATCGAAACTTTAAAACTATAATGCAAGCAAAAACCAAACATAAACAATTAATCAAACAGTAATGTGTAACTGTGTATTTACATCCCAATATCCAACTGTTCTGTTTTCAAAATGACAGGCGCCTACTGTGCAAAATCATTGAAATTACTATACTGTCCTTTATTAGAAAACATATGTTTTTAACTGTTTCCGCATAAACACTCATCATAGACCCCACAAACTATATATCGTTGTAAAGAGAAAAAATCCTCTTTTTAGCTAAATCATAGCCAACTATGGTTTCCATTTAAAAAAATAGAAGTTTATGCCATAACTCGAAAAACTACACAAGATATAAAAAATCTGTTAAGGAAATCCTATTCTACTTAAAAAAGTGCCTGTAGAACGTGCAAACAGATTTCTTCTAATTATACAAACAACCGAGTTATCGACACCAATCGAAAACTCAAAAAAATCAATTTTCGTTTACAACTCGAAAACGAAAAGATATAGCAAATTCTGGTTTTCACCAATGAATTTATCTCGAAAAAAAGAGGTCGGGAAAGGTGGGTTCATTTTTTCCATAGCCCTTAC
Source organism: Aromia moschata (assembly GCA_029963805.1). NCBI lineage: Eukaryota > Metazoa > Arthropoda > Insecta > Coleoptera > Cerambycidae > Aromia > Aromia moschata. The sequence goes on along the minus strand of JAPWTK010000124.1, from coordinate 559,924 downwards.
AGTTACCGAGATACCCTATAAAAACATCGAAATTTGCCCACCCGGTACAGGGTGTTTGTCACACCTTGTATATTTTTCAAAAATTTCAAAAACCGTTAACAGATTCGGAAACTACGATGAAAACCGTTCGAACCTACTTTTTGAAAGAACCAAATCGGCCAGAAATAACAAAAATAAAAGGGGGTTAACATTTATAATACTTACCCTGTACCATCAACTCTATGCGTCCGAAAAGCGCATGTTACAAGCGACGACCCTCCCTCGTGCACTTTTCCGCATCTAGCCCAAGATTGAAATTTTTGAAGTTAATTACCTACCTCCACAGGTCGTACCGCAATATACCGCCGGCACAGATAGGTGTATATACAAATTATATACACGTAGTTAGTTAAAAGTGCCTGTTTAAATTTATGAAGAACCAACTATCCATTTTCCGCCGGAACGAAATTCAAATGCGGGACGTATAAGGATTCTCTTTCTGGCTCGCTCTCGAGTTCTCCGTCTCCCTCCCTGGGACGTTTTCGCTAATTATTCATTAAAAAGTAATTTTCAAAAGCTCATTGCAGGCCCGCCGGAACTTGTAATTATTAAAATGTCTTCCGAGATGTGTACGCAAATTGTACTTTGAGGTCGTTATTAAAAATAAGTTGATCGCGCCCGAGAACCGAGGAAACAGGCATTATTTTGGCGCGAGTAATTTTGTGAGGATATTTTGCGAGGACGTTTAGGCATTACGGTTGCAACATTAGACTTATGACGACGCAGAAAATCCCACAAAACATTTTCACATCCGTAACAAACTAATTAGCAAGGTCCGGAAAGTGTTCTACAATGCAGGGGCCGGCACATGATATTTTTGTACACATTTTGTAGATTTTCGTACAACCAAGAATGATTTTTGTACACCCCATTTAAGCGGCCTAAATCGAAATACAAAAATGGTACTCAAACTTGAGGTCTCTATACAAATTCACCAAAAATAAATTGCAATTGTACCATTAAAAAAGATCGAATTTTGTACATTTTTGTACCCCCAAAAATTGTTTTTGTACACCCTTCAAAAATGAAAAAGCAAGTGTCAAAAGTGGTACTCAATCCTGATAATTTTTGAAAACTTTGAAAAATTCAAATGTTTATACATTTTGGTTTGGTGTTTGTTTTTTTGTTTTGGTTTTTTTTTGGGGGGTTTTTTGTTTTTTGGGGGGGGGGTTTTTTTTTTTTTGTTTTTTTTTTTTTTTTTTTTTTTTGGGGGGGTTTTTTTTTTTTTTTTTTTTTTGTTTTTTTTTTTGGTTTTTGTTTTTTTTTTTTTTGTTTGGGGGTTTTTTTTTTTTTTTATATCATCATATAGAGTGATTTTTGTACATTTTTGTACAACCAACAATTATTTTTATACATCCTATTTAAACGGCCGAAATCGAAATACAAAAATGGTACTCAAACTTGAGGACTCTATACAATTCACCAAAAACAAATTTCAATTGTACCATTAGAAAGATCGAAATTTTGTACATTTTTGTACACCCAGAAATTATTTTTATACACCCTTCAAAAATGCAAAATCAAGTATCAAAAGTGGTACTCAATCCTGACAATTTTTGAAAACTTTGAAAAAATTCGTATGTTTATACAGGGTTTGTCCGGAAAGTAATGTCAGTGAATTTTTTTCCCGAGACTGTACGCGCCAGCCCGCGCTTTACGTGCTGGGATTGTGGTGGGGGGGATCTGGCAACAAGATCCAACAAGCGTCAGTTGGCTACCGGTCGTTGTAGCGGTCGCATCACTCGTTCTTTGAGAGTCGTTACAGTGACCCAGTGCAAGAAAAAATGCAACGTTCGCTTGAGCAACGGATGGCGATCAAGTTTTGTGTGAAACTGGAGAAGAGTGCTGCGGAAAACATTCCTATGTTGAAGAAGGCTTTCGGCGTCGATTGTCTTTCGGACAGGCAAATTTTCCGGTGGCACAAAGCCTTCGCAGAAGGTCGGGAAGATGTCAACGACGAGAACCGTGCTGGATGGCCATCAACCTCCAGTTCCGACGACAATGTGAAACGTGTGCGTGACTTGTTGAACACTGACCGTCGTTTAAGTGTCCGTTTAATTTCCGAAACATTAGACATTACGAAAACCATTGTTCACGAAATTGTGTCGGAGTCTTTAGGAATGAGGAAGGTGTGCGCGAAGCTCGTGCCAAAAGTGCTAACAGACGATCAAAAAAGCGAGGCGTGTCGAAACCTGCCAAGAACTTTTGGACACCTGCGAAGACAACCCCGCTTTCCTTGACGTCATTACCGGGGACGAAAGTTGGGTCTTTGAATACGATCCGGAGACGAAGATGCAAAGTGCGGAATGGCACACGTCGAACTCCCCTCGCCTAGAAAGAAGGATAGGATGTCCAGGTCAAAGATCAAGACTATGCTGATTGTCTTTTTTGATTGCCGGGGATTGGTCCATCATGAGTTCGTTCCGCAGGGGACAACCGTAACCGGAAAGTTTTACGTCGAGGTACTGAAGCGGCTGAAATGCAGGGTGAATCGCGTCCGCCCAGACATCTCAAAATCCTGGAAGCTTCACCACGACAATGCGCCTTCGCACACCTGCTTTCTCGTGGCCGATTACCTCGTCAAGGCAGGCTACACCGTTGTTCCCCAGTCTCCCTACAGCCCCGATGTGCCCCCCCCCCCCCCCAGACTTTTTTCTGTTTCCGCGCCTCAAAACCCCAATGAAAGGACAGCATTTTGGGTCGGTGAAAAACATTCAGAAGGCTTGCACCGACGCTTTAAAGACGATTCCGGAAAACGACTACCGTGTGGCTTTTGATACGTAGAAAACCCGCTGGAACCGATGTGTGGAGGCAGGAGAAATGTATTTTGCAAGTTTCTAAAGATTTGTACACATAGAACCAATAAAAACCATTTTTAAAGCTCACTGCCATTACTTTCCGGACAAACCCTGTACGTCATCATATAGAGTGATTTGTGGACATTTTTGTACAATCAAGAATTATTTTTGTACACCCTATTTAAGCGGCCGAAATCGAAATACAAAAAATGGTACTCAACTTGAGGTCTCTACATAAATTCACCAAAAACAAATTTCAATTGTACCATTAAAAAGATCGAATTTTGTACATTTTTGTACACCCTAAAATTATGTTTGTACACCCTTCAAAAATGATAAAATCAAGTGTCAAAAATGGTACTCAATTCTGACAATTTTTGAAAACTTTTAAGAATTCATATGTTTATACGTCATCATATAGAGTGATTTTTGTACATTTTTGTACAACCAAGAATTATTTTTGTACACCCTATTTAATCTGCCGAAATCGAAATACAAAAAGGGTACTCAAACTTGAGGTCTCTATACAAATTCACCAAAACAAATTTCAATTGTACCATTAAAAAGATCGAGTTTTGTACATTTTTGTACACCCAAAAATTATTTTTGTACACCCTTCAAAAATGAAAAAATCAAGTGTCAAAAGTGGTACTCAATACTGACAATTTTTGAAAACTTTGAAAAATTCATATGTTTATACGTCATCATATAGATTTTTGTATACATCTACACTGGGTTTCTTTTTTGAAATTTAAATCGAAATACAAAAATAGTACTCAAGTTGAGGTCTCTACACAAATTCACCAAAAACAAATTTCAATTGTACCATTAAAAAGATCGAATTCTGTCCATTTTTGTACACCTAAAAATTATTTTTGTACACCCTTCAAAAATGAAAAAAATCAATATACCCATATAACCATATATCGCATATACATTTCAGACAACTTTTTTTTGTGTGACGCTTTAACTAAAGTATAAACCGTATTTTTTAAACGCTTTGTAAATTATGTACGCGTGTATTTCTTGCCCGTGCATACGTACGCCACTGACCGTGCTTAGTAATGCGCACTAAGATTCTTCCGTGGCTGGATCGAGGGAAGGCTATATGCAATTTATCCAATATTTACTCGTATATATTAGAGTTCGATGTGGTGTATTCACATATTATCGAGTGTATTTCTTGTCCTTGCATACGTACGTCAGGACCCGCGTATGCGCAGTTGTACGCCATTCCGGTGCGGGAGGGCAGGATATTCTAACGCAGTTTAACACGCGAGGCGGCAAACATTCCGAACCCTAGTTATAATTCACTAGTTATACTTCCAAACCCGTATATTTTCTCATATAATTTACTCTTTAGAATTTCATGGCATTATTGATTACTTAAAATGCAGTTTTAAAGCAATAGTTTATATTAATAGTACAAAAATATATATTTCATGAACTGAACTGAAATGCGTGCAAAACAAATATGCAAAAAAATTCACCATGTGATAAAAAAAAAAGGAAATTTTTGCAAGAAGCTTCATATTTAAAAACTCAACGCGAATATAACCAAATTCTCTCTATAACATTTTCTATGTTTAAGTAATAATTTAACAAGGTTTTTCCTTATAACTTGCCACCCCTTTAAAAACATTATTTCTTAAATTAGAGAAAAAATTATAAATACAAAAGTTGCAGGATTTTTCACGAAAATATTTAATATGTTAACCAAAAAAAAAAACAAAAGACGATCGCAAAACCAATTGGTTGAACTCACTACACAATAACAGAATTTTCACTTTTTTTGGTGAATCTATCAAACTAATTGCAAAATTTTTGTCGTAAATTATCTTTTTCAGTCTTTTTGAAATTCTGATAGTATCCTCAGTCCATTTGATTGGTAGTTTTGTCCAAAAATCCTTGATTTAGACTCTTTTCTTTGATATGAATATTTTAAATATTATTTTTATTAGCAAACTTGATATTTCTTATCTATAATTTTCTTTTCTACATTAATTATATCTAAATCTAAGTTAAAATCATAATTATAAATTGTTTTTGCTTAATAATTATGAGTTTAACTTAGATTTAGATATAATTAATATAGAAAAGAAAGTTATAGATAAGACATATCAAGTTTGCTAATAAAAATTAATTTTTAAAATGTTCATATCAAAGAAAAGCGTCTAAATCAAGGATTTTTGAACAAAACTACCGATCAAATGGACTGAGGATACTTTCAAAATTTCATTCAAAAAGACTGAAGAAGATAATTTAAGGCAAAAAATTTTGCAATAAGTTTAATAGATTCACCAAAAAAGTGAAAAATACCTCAAAAATTCTGGTCCAACTTTAACCTTAAATAACTTTTGAAAGACTAGATTTATCAAAAAATTAGACGTTTTTTGTAGTGCGTTCAATTCCCTACAAGAATGTCTTGGTCTTATCAGTCTAATAATCGGTTGAAGTTACAAAATTCCAAAGCTTGAAAAACATTTTTTCCCATATTAATTAAATGGGAAATGGAAAATCGTGATGAGTCACCTCTTAATATTAAAATTAAGAGCTGATATTTTCACAAGCTCATTTTTTCGACATCCTGAATCAAATTTTTGAAAACAAAATTGTCGATTTTTTTGATACAGTCTAATGTACATACATATGTATGTATGTTAAGTAACTCCAACTAGTGAGCTGTGCGTGGCGATTCGACACAAAAAAGCGACGTTTTATCGCACTGGCCATGGATCACTATGGAAAACAAAACAAATAAATTGGTTATATGACATTATATTATAAATAGAAACAACGTCACAGAAGGTTTAGGGTTTCATTTTTATTTCGAATCGCCAGGCGCGGCTAACTAGACCGAAATATTTAAAGTGAAATAACTCGTACTCCATTTAAAAAATAACTGGTCAACCGTTTTTTAATTTTGTAATTGTCTTTTGCTTTTTTTGGTTAACATTTTAGAAATTTTTGTCTATCTTTTTTTTTCTATGTCAAGAAATAAATTGTTTAACTTAAAACTTAAACGTTTACAATAAAATTAAAAACACTCTAATAGTAATTATATTTAAGTAAATAAGGGACATTTTGGTTCTTAAAATATGGATATAAACAGAAGCCGTCCGTAAATAGCACTTTCACTGCAGAAAGTGTTAAAATTAGGTAACTAATAATATAACCGCACTAACAATAAGCGCTTCTTGTAAACATTTTCTTTTGTGCGAACAAATAATAATGAAAATGAAATTAATATAGAAAATACATCACACGAGGCACGCGGTTGGACTCTTATGAAACGTTTTAATCGACTTGCTTTAGTTGAAATTGCTTTAGAATGTAGAAGTTTTTACAAGAATATCTCTACTAAGAGAATACCGGGTGTCAACGGAATCACTTTCGGGCTGTCATTTTTTTAAGTTTAAAAATATTTTAATTACATTTGGTGTATGTCATATCTGGTATAAATGCAGGGCCGGATGCAGGGGTGTCGGGGCCCGGGGCAATGAAGAAAGTGGAGGCCCTTTCAATCAATAATTATCAATCGATAATTTGATTTTTACATTTACAAAATAAATTTCCACTATTAAGACATACTATTTTTTGTATTTCCCTAAAAATCGTTATTACTTTCTGACGAGTGATGAGGGGGGGAACAGTTGATATATAGGTTTACTATATTCTAAATAATCCAACAAATAACAAAAAGTTAAATAAGTCGATATTAATTAAAGAATAGAATCAGTGGCAGGGCGGTGTGGAGAATTAAATAAAAAAATTCTGGACATGAGACAAAATGCGAGTGTGACGTGGGGTAAAATGTAATCTACTCCACAAATTGTTAGCTGAACTTTGAAATAAAATAATTTTCGTTTCGACATTCTCACATTTTGCCCCTTTGTAAATAAAAAAAATTACCGCTTGGACTCTAGCATTTTGCTACTTTTAAATAAAAGTATTTTCGCTTGGACATTCTCGCATTTTGCCCTTTGGAAATTAAAGAATCACCGCTTGGATTCCATTGCATTTTGCCGTTTCGAAAATAAAATAATTTGCGCTTGGAACCTTTTGCATTTTGCCCTTTGAAAGCTTGCATTTCATCTCGTACTTAGCTGTCATTTTGCCCCTTAACCGGTGTACATTTTACCCCGTATCCAATAAATACACTTTGAATTTTACGTCTATTGAATTTTGCAAGAGGCCTAAATTTTGTAGTTCCACCATTGAATAGATTTGACATAGGATGAAAATATCCCTTGTTTGGATATATTTGGATATATTACTCATTGCTTTCTTAAAAATTAAATTTTTGTATCGTTATTAAATTTTTGAATCCAAGGTTTGTGGAGGCCCTCAATGTGTGGGGGCCCCGGGGCTCCCGCCCCGCTGTGCATCCGGCTCTGTATAAATGCCAATTAATAGCGTACACAGCATATTTATACAACTTCCGGTTTCATCCGAAATGCATGTAACTTTTCATTTTTAAATGGGACACCCTGTATATTTTTACATATTTGGAATCTGGTCATGTTCAGTGAAAACGATTGGTTTTGTCTTTTTTTGTTGATTTTTTGATATTATTAATTCATTAAAATTGATTTAAAAGAGTAATTATTGCCCAAACATGATTCTTTTGATCTAGAATGAGGTTAGAAAATGTAACTGCTATGTTAATAATGTCCTGTCACCGTCTAGTGTCGATTAAAGTTCGCAAAAACAGTTTTTTTATAATACGACTTGAACAACTCAAATGAACATATGCCACTTTCATAACTGCATAAAATTCTTTTGAACGAAGACGACGTATTAAATGTTGAATTTCGATAACAAATTATCGTAAAAAAGTTACATACAAAAACATATATGAAATTTCATTAAAATTAAAGAAATGGGTGCTCGAAACTGATTCCCTTGACACCCGGTATACGAGGTGTGTAAATTAAGTAATGAGACTGGCAACGTAGCGCCCGATAAGGTACGTCTATACATGCGCTTTCGTGTTCAACTTGCGCTTCAACTTGCACTTCATCTTGCGTTTCATCTTGCCTCTAATGCATGCCTTTATTTGAATGCATGAAACGCATGCAGCTAACTGCATAATTTAAGTTCAAAATTAACCTTAAAGTTAGTGAGCGGTTACAGTTTTAAAGTAACTGCGCAAAAATGGATGTATCGGATGCCACTTTGCTCGTGGGTGTTAGTGGAGCTTTTCTAATTATCAAAAAATCAAAAGAAAGGCGGATTTAGCGACGGCGTGTATGGATGAATGGCACACTTCAAACTTCTCCAAGTCCCAAAAAAAGCAAGAATGAGCAAGTCAAAAGATCAATTGCAAGATTATTTGCTTTTTTGATAGGGAATTGTCCACAAAGAGTTTGTGCCTCCAGGCCAAACAGTAAATCAACACTTTTACAGGGAGGTACTTGAAAAACTTCGAAAAGGGGTCATGCGTGCGAGACCAAATATCAAGAACAACTAGATGTTGCATCACCACAATGCACCTTGTCATACAGCCGTTTCAGTAAACGAGTATTTAGGCAGTAAACACATTCATGTGGCTGCTCGACTTATTCGTCTGACTTGAGTCCTTGTGACTTTTTCTCTTCCCGAGATTGAAAAATCATCTCAAGGGACGTCATTTTATTATTATTATTATTATTTTAAGGGGCAGAGCCGTTAATATCAATTTTGGGACCATATAAAACATTCAAACGACTGTAACCGACCATCTGAAGGCTATTCCAGTATATGAGTTCCACCACTGCTATGAGGAATGGAAGAACCATCTCCAGCGCTGTATGGCTTCTCAAGGAAGTTATTTTGAAGGAGAGAGTACTGAATTGTAATTCTATTCGAATAAAAAAAAATCAAAAAAAGTTGTCTCATTACTTAATTTACACACCTCGTATATGTAATGAGTAGAGAATAAATTTTGCCTTATTTCCGGTATGACAGAAAGTGCGGCGTCTTGAAAATATTGTCGTCAAGTTCGCCATAGGCTGCTTATTAGCCATGGGGTCCAAATTTTCTAAAAGTCTTGGGGGAAGTCTTGGGAATGCATAGGAAGTCTTAGGGGAATTCACGGGGAACTCTCAAGGAATGCAGGGGAAGTCCTCGGTAAATCTCATCGTTAAAGGAAATCTAATGTACATATATGTAATGAAATGAAAAAAAAACAGGCCCACTATTTCCCCATCGACTTTTAATTAATCATTTCGTCAATCAAGCACCCTGTATATTGATTGGAATTGGATAAGACAATTCTGTTTCATCTTTTAGTGCATCATGTATCAAATTTTTACCCGCATCTTTCAGAAAAGCATTCCCAAACTAAATGAACAAGAAATCACATTTAATAAAATCACTAGTGATGCGATGGAACCTTCCTCAAGTACGAGACGCTCCTTTTAAACAATGAGCACAAGCAACTCGGAATAATTTATAAGAACACTTTATTAAATATTCTCTTTATACGGAAATATACATATTTGTATTAAATAGGCATGGTCTATAGCTTTTTACGACTGGAACAGAGCAGTTTTATTCCAAGGAATTCAAAGGACCCTGCAATAATCTTATGGAAATTGGGTTTCGGTCAAATCGTCTGAATTTTGGAAATGTTTTAGGTTTCGTTATCCCAAACAAAAGTCTCACAAAGCTCGAAAATCAATACTTTGGCTGCTACGGAGCTTGAAAGCTCCAAAGCTCCACCACAGATTTATTTATTCGTGCAGTCTTTATAGATTTTTAAATAACTTATTTTTTTTGATTAAATGTCTAAGTTTATGTTTTTGAGGTTGCTAAATTCAAATCCGATGTCAAATTGTCCAAATTGACACGTGACATCAATTAGCTGTCAAAGTGCCTTAAAAAAGTGCAAATCTTATTTTTATGTTATGAGTTTATGCTGTTTAGGTAACTCAATTCTTGTACCTCGTATGATGTGAATACAATAATTCGACAATTGGCAGCTGTCAACAGGCAGTCAAATAGCAGTTATAAAACAAAAATCTTCAGTTTTTGTTTTGTTCAGATTTTTATTTTTCGATCGTTATATTACAGCTAGTTGACAGCTGCCAAATTTCAATTTCGTAAAACTAACATCATATTTAAATTCAGCGACCTAAAAAACATAAGGTTATAACAAAAACTGAAAATTTTTGTTTTATAACTGCTATTTGACAGCCTGTTGATAGCTGCCAATTGTCGAATTATTGTATTCACATCATGTATAAACTGAGTTACCTAAAAAGCATAAAGTCATAACAAAAAAATACGATTTGCACTTTGTTAAGGCACTTTGACAGCTAATTGACAGCTGTCAAGTGTCAATTTGGACAATTTGACATCGGATTTGAATTTATAAAGACTGCACGAATAAATAAATCTGGGGTGGAGCTTTGGAGCTTTCAAGCTCCGTAGCACCCAAAGTATTGATTTTAGAGCTTTGTGCCCATTGACGAAACCTAAAACATATCCAAAATTCAGACGATTTGACCGAAATCCAATTTCCATAAGATTATTGCAGGGTCCTTTCCTGTAAAAATGAAAAGGCATTACTAATATCTTGAAAATACATTATTTATAATTTAAATGAATAAGAGAATACTGGAACTAACTTAACAGTCAGTAACTATCAATGTATAAAATAAGTGCTTGAATATTAAGGTCTCTTTAGCATTTATGTACGATTTACTGCTCTTTAAACGATAAATAATATTTGATGTACTGTCTGGTATCATACCTATAAAAATACGTGGATTCGTTTATTACATTCTTTAATTTCTCTTTTGTTAGCTAAATATAATAAAGTTTCTTGTTTTGTTTAATATGAGAAGGTAATTAAATCACAGGTATTTGTTCATACGTGTTTATGCTGCTAGTCATTATTTAACATAATATCATTTCTTATGTCTCAAAACTGCGAAGTAATTTATTTTATGCGTTTGATATACATCAGTTCAAACAAAGCAAATTTTTTACATGTTGTTTTGTCTGTTTCGACAAAACAGAAACGGTCCAAAAACACATTCTTCTTTTAGTTGTGTGTACTTTCACCTAAAAAAAGGATTTTCTGGCGTAATTAAATAAATGCAGTTATAACATGTAATACGCAGTATATTATTATGCACTAATAGTATTTAATGCATATTAAAAGCCGTCTCTAAATAATTTTTTTTATTATACCTACTATTAGTCTCGTAATAAACCAGTGCTATTTACAAAATGCTTTCATTTATTTATGTTTTTATTTTTTGAGAAGGAACAAACAAAAAGTTTAAGAATAATTCAAATAAAAAAGTTTGGATCACTATGAAATTTGACCTATATTTAAAAGTTTTTCACAAAATATCTTGAACATTTAAACTTATAGTTTACTAACAAGTGACAAACAATTGTCTCTTCTACGCACTGCTGCATTATTCTCGGAGATGTTTTAACATAATATTTGCTTAAATGATTAATAAATATCATCTCGTTTGTTTAATGATTTAGGTAAAGCCCAAACACTTTTGTTTTACGTTGCCGTATTTAACCTTGTCATCTCTCCAAAACTTAAAAAGTGACTTGTTTTCTGTTTCATAATTTTTATCATCTCCATATACAAGGTGTCTCTTTTCACTCTTTCATTTTCATTATTGCAAATTGTACCTTATTCTGTGTCGCAAATGTCAGTTGTTAAACCTGACAATTTTGTTATGTGTTCATTGTTGTCAGTAAATGCAGTAAATAACATTGTCAAAGCCTGATTGTTTTTTAAATCTCTTTTTTTTTAGGAACTTTGGTAAAGAATCGATTTTTTTCAGTCGAAATGTACAACTTTGTCAGTTTAAAGGTAATTTCGTGTTCAACGTGTGCCATAAAGCAGAGTCGGCACTACACAACTCTATGATAATGAAAGTATAAACCTTTTAAGCGTTTAAGGGTATAAAACTATAAAAGTATAAGTATAAAACTTTTTAAGCGCCTTGTAAGTTATATACGCGTGTATTTAATTGATTTTTATTAATATATTTTTCTTGCCCGTGCATACGTACGCCACTTACCGTGCCTGCTAACGCGCACTGGGACTCGTGCTGGTGCTCGGGATACTTGAAAGCAGTTTAACCCTGCGTTGTGGCACACTTTCCGGACCCCAGTCATTCCATTTGAAAAAAATAAAGTTTTTGCTGTTGGCAGATTGTTGCAACGATGAAAATGAAAGGTTTTTTGGGTTACACGATATTTAGAAATATTTAGAGGGCTGTTATCGTGGTTATGTATGGTTAATACAGTCGATATAAAATTTAGTGGAGTATCAACAAACGTACAAATATACAGGGTGTTCCATTTAAAATAACGAAATGGTAAAGCGATTACGTAAAATTGAGCACCCTGTATGTTTTATTTTGGGCAACTTTTATTTGACACATTTTTTTTTTAATTTACAATAAGAGAGAAAGGAAGAAACCGCCTTAGGCGGAACATCCTGTATATCGCCCCCATTTTGACCGACGATTTACCGAAGCAATTTCTAACAATTTTTTGGTGTGAAGACAAAAAAGTTGACTCTAAGTTCTGTTTTTATTGAGTTTTATTGCACTTTTTCACAATTAAAATTAAAATTTCGATTAAAACCCAAGAAATCGCGATACGCGAGTATGGACCGGGAAAACATAAGACACCCTGTACATGAGCGTTTATACTTTATCTCTCAGGGTCGGAAGATTAAATAATAAATTGTATTCTCAAATCGTATTAGGGCAGAAGACGGGAATGAAAGGAAAAAGATTATATGCCGCGATTATATAATTTCGGTCCGTCCAAATATAACGTTTTCACGGAAAGCTGCCCCGGAAAATTGTCATTTTAAATAAAATGTGACAATTCACCGTACCGAAAACCCACAATAATTATTGCAATAACGCTTCGCCTGACAAGAACGACTGTTTAAACATTGGGTTGCTTTGAAAGGAATTTATCGTTATTGTGCATCTAACGCTCCTTTGCACTATAGATAAGCGTTCAATAAAAAGCCATCGGCAAAAAAGTAGGCCGCAGCTGGTTAATGAATCGCTTTTTTTATTTTTTTTTTTACAGTTACGGTGCATTCCTACCAGTAGATACCTACCAAGACTGGCTTGACAAATTACACGCGCATTTTAAAAACAATGTAATTCTATACATTACGTGTAACAAACAAACACTTTATTGCACTGTTATCTAACATTAACAATACAGAATAATAAGACGTCACTTTAACAATTAACAAAAAACCTAGTTAATTATCATTCAACCCAGATTTCTGGTGCAGACAGGATTAAAACTAAGAATTTACCACTTACCCGAATCCAAAACATCTCCGATTTCGAGATATCACTCGACAAGGGCAGAAAACACAGAATACCAGTCACAAAGTCACGACTTTTTGTACAAGTCGTCGATCAACAATAGCCGAAATAAAAAGCACCGACGCGTTGGCTGTCAAGTGTCCGTTCACGTGTTTCGCTTGTTTTGCTTTTCGCGTGGTATTCTCGGCCAGCTCGATTACGAACTACACACGCCAAAGTTCCGCGATTACTAAATTGGCGAGAGCGTTCTCGCGAGTTATAGCGGGCCCTGGCTCTTCTATCGCGGCGTGCGCCTGCTGATAATAAAAGTCGTTCCTCCCTGGCCTGACGCGGGGCGATAAGTTTTTTTTCTTTCGTTTATCGCCGGATAATTGATAGGGGATGCGGTTTTTTAGCGTACCTATCGTCGGAATCAACAAGATTTTCGCCGATGATACTAAGTATTTTTATGTAGTTTAGATAAAAGAAAAGACGGCTTAGGCCCAGTGGCGGCTCGTGACTTTTTTTTTGGGGGAGGCAAACATTTGATAGATTGTGATGGTAAACATTGTTAGTAATATGCCGCATAGTTAGGAGAAGGACCTCTACTTGATAAATAAAATATACTAAGTACATTTGTCACCCCATAATGTACCTAAATATTTTATTGGTTCAGCAAAACAATCGGGAAGGTGTAGAGTTTCCGTCAAATTATTTTACAATTAAAAGATGCCGTGAAATAAAACACGGATTTTTTTTCCAGGACTCCGTCAATTTAGATTTGATGGGCTGAATTGATCACTTTCATAATATTTTGTTTGCCTAAAAGATGTAATTTACAAACACAACTTAATATTTTCCTAACTTTGTCCAATCATCTCCACGATTTGAACATAATACACAGGGCCAACACAATAATTTATTTAAAGTTAAAGAACCACTAAGCCATTTGTATTTATCATACCACGTATTAACAAAACTACGAGCCGGCTTACCCTGATTAATTAAAGTGTTACTTAGATCTGACCATGATTAATTAAAGTGTTACTAAATCTTTAACAAATAATTTATCCTCATAAGACAGGCGACTAAATTTATACTTTATAAGATACTCAAGAATCACTGCAGGTTCGAATATTTATTTGAGTGCCATTACAAGTCGTACTATTATTATTATGAATCTGCTACACTCGCCAGTTACTTCCATTATAATTTTGTATAATTAATTAAATAAAACCTTCAAATAATTACTTATGTAATGTAGTACACTCTCAATAATTAATTATTATCCTCATATACCACTAAAAGCACTCAAACTGGCAAGAATAACGGCACTTTCTAACGAAAATTTCCAAAACACGAAACAATAAAAGATAAATATTAAATTTTGTAGGTTAGGTTGAGGTTCATGAAATAAAATAACTCTCTTTCTGCGCTGTCACGTGTGAGAGGTGGGAGGTGGGCGTGTTTGCCTCCTATGCAGTTTTTTAATGACTTTTAATGCCACTGAAGTTAAGGGGTAAATTTGTTAACAGACGCAGGTGGTTGCGAAGGGCGAAGCCCGCTATCCCGTATAAATGCATATGTGAAAACATTGGCAGGATTGCCACCATGGCGATAGACTAGGCGCTGGGGCGTTTATGTTGCAAATAATAGTGCAGGAACTCCTTTGACATATTTATGTTTATTAATATTTCTATTTTTAGAAATTAATTTTTTATCCGATATATGAATGTAAAAATAAAAGGTAAGTATTATAGGTTTATAAAAAAAAAACTGAAATTTTCACAGGGGAGGCACTGCCTCCTCTGCCTCCCCTGACGAGCCGCCACTACTTAGGCCATCGATTCTCAGTGGTCTATAAGGACTGTGGTAGATGTGATGGGTCCAGTTAATAATGTTGCACAGTTTAAACTTACAAACGAAAAGCGTTAGGGGAGGAGCATATGCACAGAAATGTTTTATTGCTTAAAGATGCAAATTTTCCAGTTCTGTTCAGTCAGCAACGAAAATTATGATACACCCACTTTTCGCAGGTTGGTTAAATTTTGACATTTTATATATTGATTTTTTTGCGTCTGACAGGATTGAATCTTGTAAAATCCTGCGTCTAATAAGCCCAAGTTAATATAGATATGCTGACTGTGTGAAAAGATATACCTAAAAAAAGTAAAATTGCGATGTTTTCGAAAAATAATGAAAAACTGAAAATATTCATTTTCAAAATTTTTGGACTCATATTAGATAGCAATCATCTGAAAAAAAGGGAAGTATATATCTGACTAACCAAAAAAAAATCCTAGCCATGAAAAAAAATTGTCATTTTTTATTTGTCGACTTTTTCTTATTCTCTCCCTGTACCTATTTCCCTTTTTTTTTTTGTGCAAATTGGTTGCCTGATTTTCTGCCACTGTAGTCTCAATGTAAGTAGTAAGATAATATATTATGTTGTAAGATTGTATCTCCAGGACCAAGAACTTATGAGTAGGTTCCGGAAACGTGTGCCATAACGTAGGGTCGGCACTATAAAACTCTATGAACATTAAAGTACAAACCGTATTTTAAGCGCCTTATAAATTACATGTGCGTGTACCTCTTGCCCGTGCATACATACGCCACTAACCGATCCTGCCGAGGCGCCGGGACTTGCGTACGCGAGTTACAAAACACAGGTTTGAGATTGTCTTTTTAAAAATTTATTTAAAATTACAAAATGTTAAGTGTTAAAGTAACAAAATTTTATTGGTATGCGGTCGGGCAGAGCCTCCGGCTACGACTCTGGATGTCAATGCACGACTTGTGAATTTCCGCGTTACCGATAGTTTTAATAGGTCGGTTGCTGACTAAGGGTATTGCTGAATCAGGGGTTCAATGTACATAACTCCTCCACCCTTAGTTTGAAGTCGTCCTCGGCGAAGGTTCCGGGGGTGTTTTCTTCATTTCTTGGAGTTCCTGAAGGGTAATTTCAACTGGAACTCTATTAATACACAGTGCAGCTTTAATTCTGTGTCTGAAAACAATAACAAGGACAAATATGATAATTAATATGATGCATATAATAGATATAATTGTAGTATGGGTTTTCTGAATCAGAGGCTGAAGTGATGGGTCTTCTAACTCTTGTAATTCCATCTTGAGGTTCTTGACTTCGTCCAGGTGACTTGCATCTAGTCGTATTTTTGTTTTGGGTTTAGGTAAACTAATGTTACTAATTGAAATTTTAGGAAGTTGATAAAATATTGGACTAGTATTAATTACGTCATTATCAATTATAATAGAACAATTTGAACTTAATAGATTATTATTTAGCAAAGTATATCTTTGAATATTATTTTGACAATTTTCAATGACTTCTTTAGGCTGGCTGAAGATAGTGAGCAATCCGTGGGATGTTGTCTTGTAGGCATTCGATTCTTCAATAAAGATGGTTTCGCAGGTTTCGGTTTTATGGAGTTGACATCTCCCGAGATGGGATCTCTTGCAGATGTAGAACTTCGAATTAGGTTGACAATCATCTGACCATTCGTTGAATGTGGTGCCTTCGAGGTAGTAATCTCCAGGAGGTAATAATGCAATTTTGTTTTGATTAGGTATAGGGTAGATTTTGGAGATATTATAGGATTCTGGATTTAGGATAGGTAGTTTTAATAACATTATCAAAGTTCTTTTCACAGATAAAATTCCAAATTTTGCATTTTGTAGAATTTCAAAGGGATGTGAAGCATCATTGGGCATAAGTGTATTTTCATCGTAGTCTTGAGATAATGTTTGATGAATTTCAAGTAGTTCGTCAATGGTAATTATTTCTAAATTTGGTATCTGTTGGTTAGATAAGGCTATAGTCCTTATAAGTACATCTACTTGACTTTCAAAAGTTTTGAGACTTGTTCTAATTATGGTTATTGCATAAAGTTTGTTAGCTACGTCACTAATTGAATTTAGCATCTTAATTGTTTCGTTTTGATTTTTTCTCTAGTTGTCTTAGTTCTTGAGTAAGTTTATTTGTAATTTTATTAAATAAAGTGACTCTTTGAGATAATTTTTTGTTAAGAACATCTTGGTTGTCATACAGAACTTTGATATTTTTGTTAATGTCATTGAGATCGTCTTGATCTAAATTACCTGAAATAAATTTAATAATGGATCCTAATCCGTTTATTAGTCCTCTTTTATTTCGTGTTGGAGTATATGTTAATTTTTCAAGTTTATCTTCAATCGCATGGATTTCCTTGAGTAGGTCTTGTGTTTGCCATTCTGGTAATTCATAACTGTGATTTAGAAAATCGACAAATTTTTGTTTTTCGGTTGAAAAGGTTTCTTGTAGATATTTTAAATCATAAGAAAAATATATTTTGTGGTAAAAATTCAAAGATTTTGCTTTTCCGAGGCTGTCTTTGAAATAACTATGGTTAGGAATCGAACTAATCTGGAGCAGTTGATGTGGATGGAATTGGGTCAGTAGTGTTGTCCTGTAAAAGAACATTTTTTCTTAGTCTTTTTATTCTTTGAAGTGGGTAAGTTTGTTCTTTATTTTTGGCCTTTGTTGTCACTATTTTACCGACTTGGTCAGTAATAGTACATGACTGGTATAAAGGGGTATCTTTTCGTCTTTGTGTAGGTATTTTCTGGTAAGCTTGGGTACCTATTGGAATTGAGGGTAACGTTATATCTCTCGTTTGATTTCTTTTATCTAAGACCTGTTGTTCTTTTTCGCGGGATTTTTTATAAATTTCATCATAGAATGGGAGAAGTTCTTTTCGACGTTTATCAGAATAGTTTTCGTACTGATTTGTTGTTAGATTTAAATCAATTTCAGATTCGTATGGGCCAAATACTAATGAAAAAGGTGAATGACCTGTACTTGAATGTACACTTTGGTTGTATATCCAAATGGCGGTTGACATGTGCTCAATAGGGCTGTCGTTTGGATTTTTAAGATTTAATACACGTAATTTTTCTTTAAGGGTGCTGTGTAGCCTTTCTATAAAAGCGTTAGATGTGGGAGAGTAATTAGTAATATGGTGCACTTCAATATTCATTAACTGAAAATACTCTTTAAAAGTGCGAGACTTGAATTCTAAACCATTGTCACAAATAAGTCTTTTTGGTCTATTAATATGTTGTATGAAATGTCGAATTTTACTAAGGACTTCGATGCTATTATTTGTTTTAACATGGTATGCCTGAGCGTACCTGGAAAATGAATCGATAAAAGTTAAAAATTTAGTATTTTGATAAGTATAGATATCTATATAGACATCTTCAAAGGGTCGACGTGCCATCATTGGCCCTTGAAGTTGGGGTAAATATGGATTTCTTTCGTATTTAGATTTTAAACATATATCGCAGTTGTTAATGACTTTTGTAACTTTGTCTTTTAAATTTGGGATGTAATAAATTTTGTTTAATTGATTTATAGTTTCGTTAATACCATTATGGGTTGTAGAATGATATGCTAAAATTGTGTCTTCGGGATCTTTATTGTTGGGTATTTCTTTCAACATTTGCGTAGACCTTGTAAATTTGACCGAATTTGAAAGGGTGTTTTTGAATACTTGTAATATTTCTTGTTCGTATTCTTTTTCATTTATAAATACGCAAAAAAGGTTTGTCTAAATTAATTTCGTGTTTTTAGAAGTGTTGGTAGTTGGTTTTTGATTTTACTTGGATGAATGCAAAAATAGATTTTTGTCTTATCCGGGCTTCTGTATTCTTCTACTGGTTCACTTCGGCGGGGTTTTTCAAATTCTTTTGAAACTCTGATGATAAGTTGATATTTTGAATAATTTATTGGTTTTTGAGAAATAGGTAAAACTAAACCGTTATCTTCTTCGTGGACCGTATGAACTGTATCATTTAGGTCGTCTCGAATGTGTTGTAACTCTTCGATAGAGTCATCGTTACGCGGAGCGATTAATTCGTCAATGTCGTCAAGATTCGGATTTTCTGATACGTTTGGGATTAGAGATTCAGTTTCGTTAATATTAATTTGAATACGTGACAACGCATCTGCTACTTTGTTTTCTTTTCCTTTTTTGTAGTTTATCTCGTATTCGAATTCTTCGAGTTTTAATTTCCAGCGAATTAACCTCGAATTTGGAGTTTTAATATTGGATAACCAAACCAGGGGGTTATGGTCGGTGTTGATGTAGAATTTTTTACCAAATAAGTAGGGTCTGAAATGACGTGTCGAATCTACGATTGCCAAAAATTCTTTTTCAATGGTGGAATAATTTCGTTCTGCCGAATTTAGTGTTCTGGAATAATAAGCTATAGGTTTATCGTTTTGACTAAGGACTGATCCTATGGCGACGTTTGATGCGTCCGTAGTTAGAGTAAAGGGCTTCGTATAATCAGGGTAAACTAGTATCGGATGATTTGTAATTAATTCTTTCAAAGTGTGAAAAGCCTGAATGTAGTCTGGATCATTTATATCAATTTTTTTCGTTTTTTCGTAAACGTTTTGTTATTGGTTGTGCAATTTTTGCGTAACTTCGTATGAATTTTCTGTAATATCCGCTAAGGCCTAAAAATGTTTTTATTTCTTTTACTGTTTTTGGGATTGGATAGTTTTGTATTGCCGAAATTTTGTCGGGGTTAGGGATTATTCCTTCGGGAGTAATGACATGACCTAAAAATGCCACCTCTTTCCGTAAAAATTCGCTTTTATCGAGTTGTACCTTTAAATTAACATCTTTTAATTTTTGAAATATTAATTTAATGTGGTGAATATGGTCCTGCAATGATTTTGAAAAGATAATTATATCATCCATATACACAAAACAAAATTTATGAAGAAATTCTCTTAGGACTGTGTCCATCATTCTCTGAAATGTTGCGGGTGCATTCTTAAGACCAAATGGCATTCTGAGATATTCAAAATGGCCATTATTAACAGAAAAAGCTGTTTTCTCGATGGACTGAGGGTCCATTTCAACTTGGTGAAACCCTTGAGCAAGATCGAGGGTTGTAAAGTAGGTACATTTGCCTAAATTGTCAAGTATTTCTTCGATGTTAGGGAGAGGGTATTTGTCTTCGACAGTTTTTTCATTTAGCTTACGATAATCTATAACCATGCGGTATTTACGTTTACCTGACGCGTCCCACTTTTTCGGAACGAGCCATACAGGGGAACTATAAGGGCTTATGCTTGGGCGAATAATTTTGTTATCTAATAGTTTTCGGATTTGGGTAGAAATTTCTTTCTGCATTTCGTATGGATGTCTAAAAGTTTTTGTATATACGGGGGCAAGATCAGTAGTCCTGATATTATGTTTGACTTCGCTAGTAAAAGTGAGATCGGAATCTTCATGATAAAATATTGATTTATATTCGTGACATAATTTTGTAATTTTGACTTTCTCTTCTGGATTAAGATGATCTATTCTAATTTGATTTTTGATAGAAATTTCGGATGTATTAATCTCCACATTGTTAAGTTCGAAACTATCAGCGGGGAGAACTGGTATTCGTTCTTTTAGCAGAAAATGACCTACTGAAATGGGGAGTCTAATATAACCGTCACATGCAGTGGCGATGCACTCAGGTACATTTATATTGTTTATTTTTACGCCTGGAAAATATACATCACCGCTTTCTATTGTTACAGGTAGGGTTGTGTACTTATCAGTTTTATGAAGAAAGTTTACTTCTGTATCCGTGTACTCATAATAAAATGGTATTTCTACATTTTTTAAGATTATTTTATTATTTGAATAATCAATTTTTGCTTGTAGGTTGTTTAAGTCTTTCGAGCCAATTAATGCGTCAAAAGTTTTATGCCATGGAATAATACGAATTTTAAAAAAGGTGATTTATGCCTAATTCATTTAATAATGGTATTTTTAAATTTTGGTCTGAATCTATTGTTTTATGGAGTCCCGTGATTTGAAAATGCTCTTTAAATAAGAATTTTGAAAAAGGTTTAATTTTATTAGGATTAATTATAGATTCAGTTGCACCTGTGTCAATAAGGATTTTAAGATTTTTTTTGAGGTAGAACAAAAAATGGTAGTTTCGGGAATCTCTTTCCTAAATTATTTAAGTTAATTCTTTCGACGTCTGGTCGTACTGAAAATTTGGAAAGTTATAATCATCGGATTGATTTTCAAAATCGTTTTCTGTGTATTCATTTTGTTCATTGTTTGTTGGGTCATCAATTTGTATATAATCGAGACCTTGACATAATTCTGATTCGTCTATTTCTGGAGGTGTTTCAAGGTTGAATAACTCTTGAGACGTAAAGTTAGGACGAGGTTGTGGACTTTTATAACCTGGTATTTGTTTCTGAATAGATTTATTGTACGAACTAATACCTGACATGGGGGTTGGCTTATTTTGATTTTGACCAAAATGTTGGGGTTTCAGCGCATCCCTACCAAAAACTTGTTTATTAGTTAATGGAGGTCGTTGTGGCAGAGGGTTATTATGTTTAAACAATTGTTGCTGATTTTGAGATCTAAAATTATTTTGATTTAACAGGGGTTGATTTAAGCGAACATTTTGATTTTGAAAATTATTTTGGTTTTGACAATTTTGGGGTCTAAATTGATTCTGTAAGGGACTAATTTTTGGAACGTTTAATTTTTGTTGAGAGGAATTTTGTGCAGCACGTCTAATAAGACTTATTTCTAAATTTTCGTTATCAAGTTGTTGACAATTTATTAATGCCTTTTCGAGTGTATCAGGCGGTACATATAATAGTCGAGTATGATACGGATCTTCTATACCATAAATAAACTGTTTTAATGCTAATGTTTTTATTTTAGTAATTTCATGAATTTTGATTACATCATTCTGCTCTTGTATTTGTAGATGCTGAATGAGGTTATTTTGGGCCTTTAATATTCGTTGATAATAGGAGTTAAGCGTCTCATTTTTGTATTTTACTATTCTACGTAAATCTGATTCTAATAATTGTTGACTCCTATGATCACCATAATATTTTATTAAAGCGTTCTTTATGGTTTCCCCAAGATGTGTGTGTTTCATATGAGATTGCCGTAGCAGCATCTCCTAAAATTTTACTTAGAATTAATTCAAGAACTAATTCATTCTGTAAAGGTGTTATTTCATAACTGCTGAGTCTGAATAAAATTCGCTCTGTAGTTTGAATAAATAATGGTAAATTTTCACCTGGTGTATACGTAGGTAAAATTTTGGCAAAAGCAAATAACTCTGAATTTGGAATGGTTGGAGCCATTTCTTCCGAATCTGAATTTAGATCGAAATAACTTGAACCACTTAAATTATTTTCTTCTACACTTAAAGTCTCAGAGGGGTTAGATTTTGAGTTGTACGGTGAAAATCGCTCGCCTTTCTTTGTTTTACAAAACTCTAGAATTACTTGTTTTTTCATTCAAAAAAATTTTCTTTTTCAAAAAACGAGAACTTTGAAAATGCTTAAAAACTAAAAAGGACTTAACTATGAGAAAAATAGGAACGACTTACAGGAGAAGGATGTGAGAAAGTTGCATTCTCGGTGATATCTTCTGTAATGTCCAATATCTCGTAACCCAAGGTGGTCCGTGGAAAGCAGAAGACTTCTAGTAGGAGCTGATCCCTGGGGAAACTTCTATTTTCCGTTGCACAAGAAGCACAAAGCCGAATGTTCACACCAATTTTTTTTTTTTTTTTTTTTCACGAGCAAATCGTTGAAACGAACCGATTATTCCCGTTGAAAACCGTCTCGCGATCCTGTTCGCAGCGCCAGTTACAAAACACAGGTTTGAGATTGTCTTTTTAAAAATTTATTTAAAATTACAAAATGTTAAGTGTTTTGTAACTGGCCGTCTCGCTGATCCTGTTCGCAGCGCCAGTTACAAAACACAGGTTTGAGATTGTCTTTTTAAAAATTTATTTAAAATTACAAAATGTTAAGTGTTAAAGTAACAAAATTTTATTGGTATGCGGTCGGGCAGAGCCTCCGGCTACGACTCTGGATGTCAATGCACGACTTGTGAATTTCCGCGTTACCGATAGTTTTAATAGGTCGGTTGCTGACTAAGGGTATTGCTGAATCAGGGGTTCAATGTACATAACTCGCGCAGGTCCCGTGCGGGAGCGCTGAATAGTTAAATGCAGTATACCATGCGTGAGAGCAAACTTTCCGAACCCTACTTATGAGTTCATTATGAGTTGAACCCGGGACTCTTGGATCGCAAGCAGACGCTCGACCATCCGGCCTGTTAAGTGACAACTTTCCTAAGGACAGTTTTATAAATGAACAGGAGAAATGTAAAAGCCGAGCGATAGTTATGTCATGATTTTTCTATGATTGAATGGCATTCGTACTCTTTAAATGTTTATACTTTTTACCAATTGTGATTTACAGTCCGACGAAGATGATTTCCTTTATTATAAACAGTGCGATGAGTAGGTTAGGAAATGACTAAGCCCATTACGAATGCTTCAAAAAAGCAATTCACTGATGATAACCGTAACAAGTAATAAGTAATGATTGAGTAATAAACATTTACAATATGCAACTGCAAGATGTTGAATAAAGAGCTTTACTGTCCTCTACTTTATTTGTCTTATTTCCACGTTGGTTGTGGAAAGAGATATGTATACCCCTGTTTCTGGATATCCATTTTTGTATTATGCAGAGATCGATGTCTAATTATCAGGTTTGTCTCCAGCCCCATTGTTCTGGGGAAAATTGCCTTAAACGCCCTTTTATAGAATTCTATTATGGTATAAATATGTTTAAAAAAATTAGGCACAGAATGAACGCGCCCGCGCTATTCTCCTTAATATAAATTGAGGTTGAAGATTCAACCTTTGTAACGTGATAGTTTAATCAATTTGCTACATCCTCTTAACTAATATGGTTAAGATAAGTGGATAATGGTATGTTATATCCAAATAAATACGTATACAAGGTGTTTCAGAATGAAACTGTAGGTATAAATAATACCAGCGAACGTAGAGGTCATAACCAAGGCAATTGAACTAAACATACCTTAGTTCAATGTTGCATCCCTCTTGAGATACAGAGCCAAAAACGTTTACAAGTTAATATAATTATAATAACATTTTCAGAATATACCTGACATCTAGTAAAGCACGCTCACTATAATTACATTAAACTCAGAACTCCCACATTTCCGCCAAACTGTAATACAGAAGGGGTTTTAAACACTCTCTAAACTGAAACTGAATAGGCAAATGATAAGCATTTGAACTACACTGACAATTAAAAACGTTGTGTGTTTTGTCTTGTATCCAATAAATATTATTTTAGGGGTAGGTAGTTAATTACTAGTACTTGTAGCCCATTAACGCGTCTATGTACGTCAGTCTTATTATATGGTAGGGCTAGAACCAAATGGTACATGCCAAGGTCGAACTTGAGCATGCATGCTGCAGTAAATAAATAGTGACTTACTAAGTAATATGGTTTTCTCTTACTTTTCCCGCATCTGTTGTCACACTCTTACACCTCGTCGTCCTCATATAGGAATTCACTTCTTGGGATTCCATTTCTTTTATTTTCTCGGTGTTTTAGCGACTTTACGTGCTTTTCACATTGTCCTTTTCTGTAAACATGTAACACTTGCATATTTCACAGTACACAGTGGTAGCTTTAACACTTCAAAGCTGGAAAACCCTGCCCAATTTTTTTTAATTGATAAGCAAATGGGGCTGGCGTTTTAACCATCGTTATAATATCAATTAAGTATAACAATCAGTAATGCACAAATACAGTATCCGAGACTTTTGTTCTAGCCCTACTACATACAGTGAAATAGAAAATACAGGCGACATTGATTCACTTTGCCCAGAGCAGCAAAATGACATGAGCCGGTCCTGTAAAGTGTATGTCTATATTTGATTTGATATTTGATGGCCTCATCTCTAGATCAAGCACTGTTATGGCAATGAGTACTTTTGAAAACTCTTCAAAATGATACCTTCACAACAACACTCATGATAGCTTCACAATTTCCAAATAAAGAATGTAAAATTGTCCAAAAAGACAAAAAAGACCAATCCTAATGTCAGTGACAAAAAATGGGGAAAAATGAAATTAAACTGTTACTAAATTCTCACTTGATTGTTTTAAAACAAACACCCCAGCAAAAAAAGAACTACACTGGAGTCTCCAAAATTTGTTTACCTCCACAATTTGGCGAAAAAATCCCTCCGCAATTCGGCGTTTTTTCTATCCCCACTATTACCACGAGCTCTTTGCTCCTGTGCGGCGCGCTATTTGAAATCCTTGCAACATTAGTTTATTGAGTAGGAAGCAGAATTATTTTTAAAAACGCGATATTCCTTTATATTATGGGATCCTTTATGTGTATTTATAGAACCCTTACAATTTTTGGCTCCATTACTAAAAATTTACTAAAAATTTGGTCCGTGCACTCCCTACGTACATTTTTCACGCCGGCAAAACAACAAATAAGTACAGCCTCACTTGACAGTAAGCACCAATGCCGTGACTTTTCAGTGGCTGTGGTGGGGTACCCCTCTTGAAGCCAAATTCTGGAGACATTCTGTTCCCGAGCTCCCCCAAATTTTGGAAACTCCAGTGTAAAAGGGACTATTAGAATACGAGGTGTGGCTATTAAATAACCGAACAGCTGTCATAACATTGTTGTTTAGAATGTCTTTAGAATGTCGGCACAAACGTTCATTCTTGATTCCTTTTGGTCCGGATTGAGGACTTTTGTCACCATTTTTGCGCAAACTTGAACGATTCATGTAAAATCTGGTGAACATATACTTTGTCGATTCCTGTTATTTCAGCAAGCCCTCGGATGCTTAGACGACGATCCTCGCGGATTAATTTACCAGTTTTTTACAGTTTTAGTCTGTTTTTGATGTTGAGGGCCGTCCGGGGCGCCGATCGTCTTCGATCGCTTCAAGTCCTTCTTTAAACCATTTAAACCATTCAAAAACTTGTGTGCGGAATAAACATTCATTCCCGTACACTTCTTTTAACATTGCATAAGCTTTTGTAAAACCGTTATCCAGTTTAACAAGAAACTTGAGATTAACCCGTTGCTCCATCTGCACACTTAACATTTTTTCAACGCGTCACTGGTGCGTAGACTACTTCAAACGACTGCTCCAGTCAAACTGAGCGACTCACTCGCTTGTCCAGCGAGTTCAGGGTGGAGAAAGTATCACCAGACACAGTTCTGTTGAAAATGGTCGCGACACGCTTGCAGCGCGCTGATAGCAGCATTAGCTCGATTATTTAATAGCCACACCTCGTATAACTTCTAATGTGTATTGTATATAAAATTATCTCAGTTCATTTTCTGAAGTGAAAAAAATATATATACATACCAAGATAATATCCATCGACGCTCCACTGTAAAAATGTAAGGTGTAAAGGTGTAAGGTAAAAAAATACGCCTACTACAAAATACTTTAAAATATAATTTTGTCTCAATATTACAATAATATACAAATAAATCTTAACATTACACCACAATAATGTTCATCACTAATCAATATTTAACAGTAATATTATTTAAAAAAAATTATAAATCAAATATTTACAGGTAAGAGTATTAAATCTTTCAACACAACGTAAAAAAATATTTCAACTAAATTTAAAAATAAATGTGTATGCTTAGACAAATAATATTTTATATATAAAAAAATGTTTTAAATATTCTCATCGCAGTAACTGTGAAATATCAAATAAATACATTTCAGGAGTGACCTTAAAGTAATGTTAAATGCCTTAAATCGTTAGCTTTAATTTGTGCAGTGTTCGTAAAAATATTGATTACATTGTGACTACAACACTCGCAGGTTTAAAAAAAAAGTGTACAATGGAATAGAAGATGCTGAAAACAAAATTATTAGTACGGATTACCATCATTGCAATCTGAACCGCTTTTATCGGGAATGTTATAGTCACCTTGTATGACTAACTATATATATATATATCAATATTGCTTATATTTTTTCCAGTGTAAAATAATATTAATGAGGAGGTGCATAAAAATAATAAAAATATATACAATTTCTATGAATAAGGAAATCACAAATCCGCTTTTGTTACCTAAATCAGACCATCGATTTAAAAAAAAAGGAATTATAAGAACAAATCTCAACATTCTGGATGCATCCACAACATAAAAAAAATATATATATTCAAACTGATCACAATAAATTAAAAGCTTGAAGGATCACAAGCTGGGTCTGTGTAACAACTTTTTTTATGTACAAGGAACGATATTTTTGTCACTTAACCGGACTAATATTACACAAGGTGGCTAAAAAATTGCAACATCAACAGCTAAAAAAAAAAAATTAGAAAAACGGTGTTCCAGTATTTCTGAAAGTACCTTAAATGCTGAAATCATTTTGTAGGCATATTTTTAGGCAGCTTTGATTGAAAATTGTGCAACACAGTACATAGTATAATCTCATCAAGGTTCAACTGATATCTATTCACATATCATTTATATAAGATACGAAAACCATTAGAAAAAGGAAAAGAATGATGACTGTTTTTAATAATGCCCACTGTAGCTTTGGATACTTCTGAAACAGTTCTAATATTATCAAGCCTTCATCTATCTGTAAAAAAATATTTCCACACTAAAACCACTATTGAACTACAAATGAAAGTATAACTTTTGCTTTTGCGTAATTTGATCAATTTCTAAGGCAACCTCGGCAATAAATCGTTAAAATCTTTAGTTATTCGAAATTAAAACAGCTACCGAATTGTCAGCCTTTACTTACGCCCTTAACCTGTTCAATAGTCTAACTTACACAGTATACGCTGTTGGCAAAGTTAAATCTTCAATCAGGAAGTTGATGTAATTCATTGGTGAGAGTTTTTTAATTCCATTGGTAAAGATTTGATGGTGGGCGGGGCCAGCGTGACGGTGCAATGTTATTGGTCTGTAGCCCTTCTCTCTAACCAGTGTTTCACTCACATCAACTTTCGGAAGGAAGATCTGACTTCAGCCAAAACCGTGTATACTCTAGAATCAAAGTAACATAGCACCTGGCATATATCACTCCTGAGCATTAAGAGCATTTGCTCCAACCATTGCACCAACGCTTATAAAAGTCAGCACTAAAGGAAAAAAGAAGTTTAGGAATACTACCAAAATGTAAATTACATAAAAAAAAATGTTTGTTTTTCGCATACTCTAAATCATCAGTTACTTCAAAGTGTCTTTGTCACCGATTACATGTGTAACGGAATTTGAAGATACTTTAGGGAACGTACCCATACTACGTGACCCATTTTTTACAATTTTTTACCCCCTCCCCCCCCTCGGTGACCGCCCGTAGTATATGCCAACCCCCCCCCCCCCCCTAGTTTTCACGTAGTAATTCATAAATATGGTTTTAAATCATTTTTTGCAAACAGAAAGTTAAAAAAAAAATAATTTGGCTCATGTGCGTCAGTGTTGCCACCTGTGAGTTTAAAAGCGCTAAACGCTGCGAGCCATATTTGAATATAGCTCGAAAAAAGCGCGAGATTTCCCTAGAGGATATTGACTACGTGACTACGTCCCTCCCCGGCCCCTGTGACCAAGCATGGTATTTTGAAGACCCCCCTGAACGAGTCATGTAGTATGGGTATGTTCCCTTATTCAATTGTTCTGTCATTGTTCTTTTTAAAAGGCCTTTGTTGAGGTTTATGCTAAATATTAAATTTAGCACAGTTCAATTTTAACAAAATAACAATTAATTTTGACAGACACATCTGTACTATGTCATGGCCGAGTAAAACCACGTTTGTACAGTCGATGTCAGCTTAAAGTCACCACCCGCCTAGAGACTCCTTTCCTTAAAACACATAAAGGTAGAAAGAAAGCATCCAATGATGAGGTGACCTTTATCTGACACTGATCATGCATAACTCAAGTTTTATGTGATAGGCTTCATGTTGCTAGTTGGCTCGATGCATATTTCAATTTTAATTCACATTTATAAAAGGTTATGGATGAAGTAAAGGCGGAATAAGATATGAATGCAGACCTTCAAAGTTCACACAACTGTACACAAGATGTGTCAGAGTACTAGTATCATTCTTGGATATTTATACTGCACTTTAGTGTCAAAATGCTGCCACTGCGCAAGTCCACTGCGCCAGATCAACTGAAAGTCTGAATGATGCACCTTATGCACACAGTAAAACAATTTGGATTGAAGATTATTCCTAAAAAGACTCAACCCTCTCAAGAATTTTTATAAAAAAATATTCTTTCTGGTGTGGATAGTGAACATTTAGTGAAGATTTAATATTTTTATTTGATAAAACTGCAAAAATTAATTATTTTTCGTCACACTTTTTTCTTCACAATATCAGTGCCGACTTTTATTGAATGTGGCAAAAATCAATGCTCTATAACACATTAAAAAAGAAAAATGAGATAAGTAAGCCACATTTTTATTGCAAGGCAGTTACAGTCTTTCGTTTGTGATTGTTGTAGTACCGTTAACAGATGTAACTCAAGCTAATCAATGTAATAAAAGAATCCATTACACTCCTTTAAATCCAAATATAAGTGGTTTCTCAACGTGGAGTCGCCGCGGACAAAATACTAAAAAGCATTTTCGCTGCCCTTTGAAAACTTTATTCTCCCTCAAAATCCATATTTGCATTGTTTGGACAAAAATAATTTACTCTTCAAAATCGTTTTAAGAAAATGTCATTTTTAAAATACATAAAAGGTTTATGAAATTTCGTTATATCCTTTCGTTGATTGTCTTTGGTATATATCCAATTAAATGTTCAGGAAAAATAAGCACGAAGAAAAGGCGATGATGGTATAAAATTCCAAATCACATTTTCCAATTAACCGTTTGCGGCATACATTTTTTATATAATCGGTTTCTCATTAAAATTGGTATCCAGGGGTTTTCAGGGTCGCTGATTACGAATCTGACCTCAGAATTTAGAAATTCAAAATGGCGGATCCAAGATGGCGAACAAAAATTTCAAATATCACTGGATTTCATAAAAAATTATTATACAACGGTTTTAGGGGGTCACTGATTATGAATCTGACTTCAGATTTTGAAAATTCAAAATGGCGGATAAAATATGGCAGACAAAAATTTCAAATATTACCGGATTTCATGTAATTACATGTAATTACCGATTTTATTCCTACAAAAGGATTGCAGTCAACTTGAAAGTATGAGAAAGATCTTTTTGGGTGGCTAATCTACATAGTTTTCTGGGTTTTAAGTAGCTAATACAGTCCACTGATCCTCGATAATTCGTGGTTAAAAAATTCGTTTTTCTCATTTTTTTTTCTAATTTTCAATGAAATCTGATTGTATTTCATACTTTCGTCCGCCATCCTGGACCCGCCATTTTGAATTTTCAAAATTTGAAGTTATATTCGTAATCAGCGACCCCGAAAACCATTATATGATAATTTGTAATGAAATCCGGTGATGTTCGAAATTTTTTTCCATCTTGGATACGCCATTTTGAATTTCTAAATTCTGACATCAGATTCGTAATCAGCCACTCCAAAAACCATTGTATAAGAGTTTCTTATGAAATCCAGTGATATTTGGAATTTTTGTCCGCCATCTTGGATCCGCCATTTTGAATTTTCAAAATCTGAAGTCAGATTCGTAATCAGCGACCCCAAAAACCGTCGTGTAATAATTTTTTGTGAAATCCGGTGATATTTGAAATTTTTGTTCGCCGTCTTGGATCCGCCATTTGGAATTTCTAAATTCTGACGGCAGATTCGTAATCAGTAAAGCCAGCTAAACAGCGCGGCAGCCCACAAAGATTTCACACATCTCAACGTAAATAACAGGGTAAGTTTAACCCATCTCTTTATAAATTGCAACAGTTTATTGTTTTCATGAATTTTGTTTTTGCACATACAAGTAGTAAGTAGTATTACGCGTACGATTATGGCCCGTCGCCCGGATCTGCCGGCTTTAGTAATCAGCGACCCCGAAAACCTATGTATAATTTTTTTTTCGCACGAGGATGCTAAAAAATTTCACTAATAATGAATTTTTTTTAAAAAAAGGGTTGTTTTTTTTTAATTCGTTGATTAATATAAATAAATTAACAAACAAATTCATACCTTTGTGCATGAATTTTAATTCTGTAACATCCCACAATCATAAAAATACAAAAAACATCGGTTAAATCGAATTTAAACTACTTCAAAATCGCAAAAAAACTATTTTAAAAAGGTGGCACCGTACGGTGACACCGTGCCGCAAAGGGTTAAAACATAAAATCTTATGAAATATCTTCCCAAATATAAAAAAAAATCTAAATAAATACGCAATTTCTTTTTAACAAAATATACAACATATTGAGAAAATCAGTCCGATGCCTTTCCAGCACCTAAATATTTCTTTTTTTGTTGCATAATACACTCACTTGTCTGAACTATTACGATCATTCTTCGACCATCGACGACAATTCAGGTTCAAAGGCGGACAAATTTAAGAAGTAACTTTTTGGTTTTATACACTTTTCGAACTGCAAAGCATGTAGAATAAGCTTACCTTAGGGAATACATACGAAAATACACCTGACTCGGGAATTAAATTTAAATTAGTACGTCGCAAACTGCAGTAAACGTTTAGAATTTAACTTTGTACCTTATTTACCCATATCACCTGATCCCGTGATGTAGAAATCAATGGAGGCATGTGGTTTGTTGCACGAGGAAAAACGCCTAGGATGCGTGCTCAATATGTGTGTAGAAAGTGCTCGTAATATACTGACTAGCATGACAGGCACTTGTGAACCGAAACCGTGAGAGCAATATGCAGAAAGGCACTCTTTACAGTCTTTAAAGCAGACTTCTTAACTACCACAGCTATGTAAATTGATATGGGGACGATTGGCTCGGGTGTGGCGCTTGCACTACCACCTGGAAAAGAAACACAAATAAAAAATACTTTTTGGTTATTCGAAAAAAAATTCATGATACAAATGTATAGTATATTGTGAAATAATAGGTGTGCAAGAAAAGACTCAGCTTTTTTGGCCAAATTCAGTTGTATTGAAACGATACTTGTTGTAGGGTCTGTTGTTGTTAATTTTAGTTAAATTATGTACGTGGTAGGTAGGTACCTACCTATTTATGTATATTGCTGTAAAACCCTAATTTTCACGTTTCGGCGTGTACCATTTCTGTATTTGTGTAAATACGTGACAAGTGCTGGTACAGCCTCTTTTGGTTTTTCCAAACTGAACTGCGGTTGGGTTTTCCTCTAAATCAGTTTACAACTGTTTATTGGAGACTGGTTTCGGGGAACCTACCTACCTAACTAGGCCTGTGTCCAATTATTGGTTTAGGGGACTTTACTTTCCGTTTGGACAGTCAGTCTCCGTCAGTCCATCTTTACCGTTCACCGGCTCCAAACCGGTCTAAGCCGGTCTGTCATATCTTGTAAATATGTAAATTTCTTATTAAAGAAAAATTGTATTTTATTCTGAAATTTTCAATTTTTTTGCTTGAGGGCCACCATATTGACACCGCCATCTTGAATTTCTCAAATTTGACTTCAGATTTGTAATCAGCGACCCCAAAAGCGTGAGGGAATGATAAGAACAGTTTAATAAAATTTCTAGTTTAATTACGCCCCTGAAAGGGTTAAAAGGGCAGTTTCCATGATTGTTGGCCATTTTTGAGTTTAGGGATAAATTGTGATGTACGTAGACTTACTTGATATCACCGAAACTATTGAGACAACACCAAACTCTAACCTTTTATTATAAAAATCAATTTGCGCAGGAAAGCTTGGAAAATGAACGTATAAAAATGTCGACTAACCTTGTCCTCTCGAATCATTCAACGGCGAACCCGCAGGTCTCCTCAACGGCTTGCGTGAGCTTATCCAGCAGCACCTGGTACGTCTCGTAGGGCGGTATGTCTATCCTGTTAAAGCACGTGTGCGCCTTGGGCAGGTTCTGCGGCGGCACGTCGACGCAGTGTATCGTGAAGAGCCGGGGGCCCGCCGCGCCCGTGCTACCCTGAAGCGCCTTGAAGCCCTGCAAGGGCACCCTGGAACTGCCCGTCACAAATTGCAGCAGCCTGGCCTTCATCTCTTCCGAGTAGGACTCCACCGCCTGCCAGAACCACTGCACGACGGGCGTGTCGGGGGCGCAGTGCTTCAGCCTGGCGAAATAGCGTCACGATGAAGGGAACGTTAATTAAAATAGAGAAATATGTAAACCGCATGTTTCAACATCTAAAATTGAGTTTTCAATGTTCTTGAAAAGCAGAGGGCAGTCCGAATGGATCTGGGAGTTTGACCGCTTCGGCCCTAGACTTGTCAAGGAATGGATAGCAGAATTATAATTCTGGGATGTTATGAACATATTTACATGTGAATGAATACTGAGTTTAAATTGTTTTAAATAAATTAGTGTTAGTTACTTGACTTGTTAGTAAATTATTTCACTGTTGTGTTTTGTGTGTTAAATAAATCACGTAAATTGCGCGTATAATTTCCCTCTCTACAAACTCAAAAGACTATAAATCTTAATATATAAAACAAAGTCGGGTTAGTTACGCCATTTATAACTCAAGAACGGCTGGACCGATTTTTATGATCTTTGATCTGTTGGATTTGTCTCCGTCCCGAATAGCAGAATAACTATTAAAATATCGGAAAAATTCACGGAAAAAAATTATGCAGAAAATTAATTTTTTATAAAAATTGATGTCCACTGCAAATCAGTGACATACATGGACGTACGGGTGATCGGTGATCGTGTAACTTTTGAACGACTTCACCGATTGAGGTGGTATTTACTTGAACTGTCGAGACAACAGTTCATAGCTATGCTAAGATTCGATAAGTAGCGCCATAGTCACAAAATTCATTAAATTCGATATTAAAAGGGCAGGACAACGTCTGCCGGGACAACTAGTATGATATATTAGTACATTTTTCTCATTCGATAACACTTACCGGGTGTGCGATCGCCAATCAGCTATATCGATGGAGCCTATGCCGCTTATAACCAGCTCCAGCTCCCTCTCGTCAAAGGGTCTGAGAGAGGATCCGGGGATGAGTTCCGTAAAGCCCTTCTGTAAGGCTAGGAATTGTTGCTCGATGCCCCGCATGAACCTGTAGTTGACATAGAGCTTGACATATTCCCTCTTGTTATCCTCAATAACGGGGATGGTGGCACCACCGGGTTTGAGTTCGTGGACCTTCACCACTCCGAAGCTGTTGTTTTCCACTGAAAACGTCGTGTCCAGCACACCGTCGATGTTGTTTTCCCTGGAAACAAAGTGATACGAATTTATTAAGAAAGAGAACTAACTTGCGTGTACTTACAACATCCAGGTGAGACTCCTGTGCAGTTCGGGATCCACGCCCTCTATATCCTGCAGAGTGATCGGCTTGTTCAGCAACTGCTTGTAAAACGGCAGGGTGAAGCCTCCTTCCAATTGGTGGTTGTGAAAAACCGCGATGCCCAACACCCTCCCTACGAAATGGAAATAAGAGAGGTGCTCGGGGTTGACCGACGAATCTGGATTTATTTGCAGGGTGTAGTGGTCGTCCCTGCTGTATTGGAACAGGCCGTACTGGGGATTGAGCATCTCGCGGGAGAGCAGATGCAGCCATTCCCGAGCCACGCCGCCGTAGTCCAAACCCTCTTCGCCTCGGAATTTAACCATAAGTCTTTTACGCATGTCTTTCGGTCGCATTTTCATAATAAGTCTAGAATGTTTGAAAACAAGCGAATGTGAATGACTAATAGTATACAGCGTTGGCAAATGCACATCTTCTGTGCTGGTAACCAATGGTCACCAAATTTGTCTCTTTTACTGGAGAAAGAAGGCAAAGACCCACTGACGAATAAGAATTGTTTTGGGCGAAGCCACCATGAAAGGTTTAATGTTATTGGTCTGTAGCCCCTCCCTCTAACCAATGAATTGCTTATGTCGATTGAGAAGCATAAGATGTGATTTTGTCAGACTTCATTTCAATTTCAAACTTTAAAGTGATGTACAAAAATAATTGGAGTTTAATACACGAAAAGTCATTCAACAACTAAGCCATTAAAGATTAAACAGCAAAACAAGCGCTCATACCTGTAACTCTCCTCGAAAACCTCACTCCTCGACACCTCCAGCCTGCAATGGCCGCTCTGCGGCTGTAACGCCGTAAGTTCGGCCCGCAGCACCTTAAGCTTCGCGACCAGGTCCCTCCTGTACTTCGGCAGGTGCTCGGGGTCATTCAGCAGGCTCTGCGGCAGGTCATCCACTCCCTCGTCCTCGGAGATAGAGGTGTGGCGTTCTGGGGTGCGGGCTGGCCATTGGACACAGGGGTGACGACGGTAGTCGTGGTGGCCGTGGTGGCCGTCGGAGGCGTGGAAACGACGGGCGCCGTCGTAGTGGTTGCGGTGGCTGGCGGAGAGCTGCTTACAGAGACGTTAACCCGCCTCAGGATGTTGTTGAGTATCTGCGAGTTGAGGCGCGGATCCGTGAACTGGGTAGTACGGTTGTTGTGGTCCACAAAGTATATCTGCAGCAAGGTTACAGTGTTGTTATCTGGGAGGTATAGCCCTCTAGTGTGACTAAATGGGATGAGACACATTCTTATAGGTCTGACAAAATTGGCAACTACCAAATGTCATTTTCGAAAGGATATACACATTAAAAACTCACACGCCCTGAAGTTGTCTGCCTCATTTCCCATCCCGGCGGCAAAGGGCCAAGATGGTCCAAGGCAAGGCTCAAAGGTGCTAAATCTTTGGGTATTCTAGGATCGTGCCATGTGGAAACACCTGTGGGTATGTGGTAGAAGTATACTTGTCCTTGTTGAGTCGTCCTCAATTCTGTAATAAAAGGATGATGGTAGGTATGAGAAATTCTATCTGAATGAATTTTATAAGAATGTTAATCAAAATGTTTCATTTATCTCTCGAATTTAAATAATTGACTAACAGTTTTTTTATTTATGGTTTTCACTAGTGATGCTGATATTGAACAATAGTTTTCCGTAATCCAAATCAAGCTTTAAAATAAATGGAGGCAGTTTTAACAATATACTTATTCATTTCTATAGTGACATTAAATATTACACCAAAACTTTTGAACAAAATTTTTGCAACTAGAAATGTTGAAACTGAAATTTATTTACAATACAACTTGTTTATCTGACACTGTTGGGATTGGGCTGTTATCGTATTATTGAAATTGTCAGATTACTGAAAAATGATACGGAAAAATAAATAATACGGAATAGGAAATAAAAAGGAATAGTCAATAGTTCTTTATCATGGTTAAAAAAAGAGGCAAACTTCTTCAAACATTGATTTACTTGAGACAAAAGCCTTAAAGACGCCTCGTTGTTGAATTATTGAGAATATCAGTTACTGATAATGCTCAATATCAGTATGTTACGTATCGGATTATTAGACTTATTTGATTGCTGAAAAATATCTAATTAATGAGACTATCAAGTGTATGATTATCAAGCTTATACCACAGCATAAGAAGACCAGCAAAATCTCTCGATTTTCGGCGCTTTGAAGTTAATAAGTCAGATTAGTGCACGTTTGATTTGCAACGGAACGAGGCACATTTGCCATCAGGGTTGTACTAGGAATTTTAAAGAAAATATTTTTGCGTTCGTTCTTACACGATGAATATGCGACAACAGTATTAAATACATAAATAAACATTGATTTAACTCTTATTAAAATATTCTTGAGATGAACAGCAATTTATATTCGCATTATTCATTCGCAGTAGTCTTATGAAACACACAATTTTTAAATACGTCTCTGGACCGTCGATGCTCACTCAAGAACAAGAACTAGAGATATGACTAACCCATCTATAGTTCATCTATTCTGAATTGAAAATGATAAATACGCCTGGGGGAACAAAAAAAAGCGGTGCAACTTTGATTTCATGGGCGTGCACGAATAATAACTTTTAGGGATAGGTAATAAAAAGTAAGAAATATGTAAGTCTTTATTTATAAATTCATCGTACTCGATCGTTTTGACATTTTCGCTGGTTATATCTGAAGCTACGTTATTTTCATCCGTTTCGAAAGGCCTCCAGAAAGCCATGTTTATGAAAGAGGTATTGATTAAGAATATCGATTTTTTTAATGATTTAATTATGATAAAATAAATAAAACCTTGCAAATAAAATAAAAGTTTGTATAATTTAAACCTTTTAAAAAACCACTTCGGCGTTATTGTACGCGCACAGAATATAACGCATCAAAACACTCACAAAAACAACGGTTTTTTGTATCCAGTCGGTCAAAGACAGTGTGGTTATAACCCGTGTTTTACCGCCAACGTAATCAACTGGGTCGACTGTGCACTGTCTGGAATAACATATTTCCCCCTACTAGAGTAGCGACAATGACCAATGAAGTGTAGATTCCGCCCACTTCTTACTTGACAGGCCTCGTCAAAACAACGTGGACCTAGTCCACAACCTATAAGGGTAAAGATCAGTATAGAAACGCGTATTTAGTTCCATACAAAGTATTAGTAAACTTATATATCCTTATCCTACCTCGTATAAGTACCTATTTTCTATTTAGAATGAGAATTCTATATCTACTGAGAGCGATGCGCTGCATGCAATACACCCTACTTATAATTTTGGATAGAGTGGTTTTGCTGGTTCTCCTTATGCTGTGCTTATACTGTTATCCTTTAGAAGCAAATGTCCTTCCTTGAACATAACAGGTGGTTACAGATGCATAGAAACAATTTGGCTAAAAGACAGTGTAGTCGTCTATGTCCACAGCTCTCTAATTCATATGAATTTTTCATAGAACAAATGTTACACAATGAGTAGCTATAGAACTATAGCTGTCCCAAAATAGGATGGCTAATCAAGGTTGGGTGCCCAAAAGACACACGTCGTAGAGGGGGGAAGAGCTCGTAATAGTCTTCGTGTAACACTACTATCTCTCTCCCGATCTGCGCATTTCACACGCCAAACTAAATTGTAATTATATTTACTAACAAAATGTAGTTTCTGTCCGATCCCACAAAGAACCGGCTACTCTTTCACGGAAGGGGCAGTCGATATTGATGGCAGACCTAATGCATCCCACGAGCGCTCATTGTTAGGACGCACGATGAGTCGAAGATCCTCTGAGTCATCCTCAATTGCTCTAAAGATCCACTTTCCTTCAACAAGACGTCCTCGATTGTGTTTGTTGTTACGTAAAACACCTGACCTGAATCACGCCCCTTCAGCAAAAGAGTAGCCAAAAAACCGACCCTGCTGGAACCCACTTACCGTAGCCAGGAGGCAGGTCGAGCTTACTCCCCGCCAAGACCCCGTTCGTGACGTTGGTCTGCTGCGGCGACGCCACCTGCACCACCATCGAGTTCCTGTTCCTCCCCTGCCGCCTCCTGCTGCTGCCGTCCCTCCGTTCCTCGCCGCCCCTCTGCCGGCGCTCCCTTCCCGCGGCCCGCTGCTGTTGCGGCGGCTGCGGGCTCGCCACCGCGCTCTGCACCGCGCTCACGCCGGTCGGCGGCGCGCCGTTCACGCCGTTCACGCCGACCGACGTCACCGGTACGTTCGAACTACTCGCGGGCGCGTTCGAACCGCCGCCGATGGGCGCGCCGCCGTTGTTGGGCGCGTTGCAGCTGATGTTGTTGGGGGCGGGCACCACGGCGGTGGTGGTGGGGGAGACGGCGATGAAGTTGCGCGACTCAGGTGCAGGGGGCGGCGCGCCCGCCGGGCTGGGCACGCCGGGGGCGGAACGCTGAGGGGTCAGCTGCTCCTTCTGGGGGCTGACCACCGGCGAGATGGGCGATGTGCTCGAGCTGGGCGTGATCGGCGACAGCGCGGGCTCGGCGTTGTTGTTGTTGAGGTACTCTTGCGGTCTAAAACAAAAAGGGATGAACAATCATTAACGACGCATGTACAACTCGCGTAGCGTGTGATTGCAATGGTGTCATGTCAGCTGGTACTGTTGTACAACCTCCGCTGTATGCAATATGTTGAATAGTGTAACGTAATTTCATAATAAAATGTGGCAAACGTGCGAAAGGTTTTGTGGTGCAAATTGTCTCGTGAACAACACTATAAATAAGTAGTAAAGTTTATAGGAAAAAAACTTGTAGGTACTAAAAGATTTTCAGAAAAGTATTATTTTTATGGCCTGTCTGGAGATAACACATGTATTGGGCAACAAGTGGATATGTAGATCATCAGATTAACTTTAATCTGATAATCTAAACGAATTTTATATTTCGTCCCCTTAGAGCAGAACTATTCTAAGTCACAAAAAAGCAAATTTTACAGGAGGTTTTTTTAGTTTTTAAAAATTTCAATACTATTTTGCCTGCAAAAATAGCAAAATATATTACATTTTTTGTCTACTTTTACCCTAGTCTATTAGTATTTGGCAAATATCACGTTATTCAAAGAATGTGGACATAGAACCTGGATGATTGCCACATATCCCATGTCCAAAGGTAGAATTTTGATATTTATTTCTATTTGGACATAGACTTTTTCTGCTTCAGTTAATTAAAGCAAAGCTTTTCCTTTTTAATAATATTTTATTATTTTACATACTATATAATATAAACACTAAAATAAAAATACATAGGTATAGGAAATCGATCCGAACACATGGGCTTATTTTTAAATCGTAAATTTTCGGGCGTTTCCGTTGGCGTGGACATGGTATACTTCTGCAGCAAATAAAGTGGCCCCTAAAGTATACATAGAACGGAAAAACCGAAAATCGACATTTTTGGACATAAAATAGTTCTGCTCTAAGGGGACGATTTACTCGTATGTAGATATTATGTATACCTACTACGAATTATATTAAGAGTAATTTCGGAAGGCTGTTTCATAATATTTTGTTTTTATATTTACATTATGTTATTCATATCTATGAATTTTAAGTGTTCCCTGAGATTATAATCCGTCAAACCGTTAAACACATTGGTTTTCTTCTAATTTGTCCATTCTTTCAATCGCCACAAAATAACATGATTTTATAAAAAAAAATCATGCAGAAAAATTCATGCTATGATTACATTTTTTTTTTCTGGATGAGAAATTTGAAAAGTAATCAAAAACACATTTTGTGTTTACTAAATGTTTGCAATTAGCAACACATAAATATATCAGTTAATTCATATTCTGATATTTATCACAAAGTTCGGTTTACACTCATTGGTAAAAAAGTATTCCAAACACTTAGAAGCTTGAAACTTGAGACTTGGAACATTTTGGAACTCCACTGAGCTCTCATTTGAAAATGGCTCACTAATTAGTCCAAAAATAACCGAAAGAATAGTAATATTTGTTGGGTAAATATAGTGATAGAGTTAGTATTTGCATATACTAACACGATACATTACAACCAAACACAGTTTCTACTATTAGTTTTATTAGCCATCTAGTGCGTCTTCATATTATTTTTGCAGCAAAGAATAGCATAGAGGCTGCAAACTCTTCTACATTTTATATTTGTTTGGAACCTTACAGTTCTAACATGAAAATAAACAAAATTTGGGTCTCCGAAGGTACGTCCAGCATGGAGCTGTGATCCTAGACAGCAGAGATGATAGCTGTACTTTCACACAGCGTTTACGTGCCAAAATTAGTCACAGCACGAAAATATACATAAAAATTCGGAAAAATTCCGTAGAATTGAATAAACTACTTTTCCCGAGCTGAATTTCGCCGCGTCATATTCAAAATGGCGTCCAAAGTTGGCCAAAAAACCCTTTTTTTCGTTAAAAAAAAATATGTCCTACAAAAAAAAAGTTTCAAATAAAAGTTGTAGAACTTATTAAAACAAACAATTCAAGCCTAATCCGACATGTTTTTTTTTAAACTCCAATAATTCATACACAAATGCACTTAGAGAGTTCAGTTAGGGCTTAAAATTTTCTTCAAGACTTGTACTTTCGTGTACAAATAAAGCGTGAATCGTAATATGATTGTTAATATGCTAAAATAACCGCGCAAAAATCGCCATTTTTTTATCGAAAACATGTCATTTTTTCAAAAAGTTTAAATCACATCGAAATGGCGTTATTGCCATTTGATAGATGCTATTTTGTTACAAATTTAAAAAAAAATACCCTACGACCTTCTGGAGCCGAGATAATTTTTTTTTTTTTTTTTTCGAAAAAATCGCCACTGCCTCATTTCTTAACATTAAGGGCTGAAATTTGCATAGATCGTAGTTAGATACTTGTACTTTCATATAAATATTATTTTATGGCAGTCAATGTCATTTCCTGATCTGTAGACTACATGGTATTGGCTCCTAACTGTATTAACGCTAACTGGATACGTCGAGTCGGCGTCTCTCTCTCCCATCACCACGCGCATGAACGAACATAGAGCGGAGGCAGCATTTTGTATAGGGGCCAATACCATGTAGTCTACAGATCAAGAAATGACATTGACTGTCATAAAATAATATTTATATGAAAGTACAAGTATCTAACTACGATCTGTGCAAATTTCAGCCCTTAATGTTAAGGAATGAGGCAGTGGCGATTTTTCGAAACAAAATATATCTCGGCTCCAGAAGGTCGTAGGGTAGTTTTTTTTTTTTTTTAATTCGTAAAAAAATAGCAGCTATCGAATGGCAATAACGCCATTTCGATATAATTTAGACTTTTTGAAAAAATTAAATTTTTTTCGGTAAAAAAAACGGCGATTTTTGCGCGGTTATAATCCGA
Source organism: Aromia moschata (assembly GCA_029963805.1). Taxonomy (NCBI): domain Eukaryota; kingdom Metazoa; phylum Arthropoda; class Insecta; order Coleoptera; family Cerambycidae; genus Aromia; species Aromia moschata. The sequence goes on along the minus strand of JAPWTK010000124.1, from coordinate 518,123 downwards.
GAATCTAATTTATTTTTTATTTTATTTATTTATTTATTTAAATACAGCTGCCCAGACAGAATATATCCAATTAATGGGCAGGAAAAACAGCTGACATAAAAGAAACCTAAGTAAATAACAAGCTATGAAGTGTATAATAATAATAATAATAATAATAATAATAATAATAATAATAATAACTATGCATGGGGGAGCAAGGTTAGTGAGAGTAACTTTGCTTTCGGGACTGGCAACCCCGCATACCCCAGCTACGCACGGAGAGGCAGGGTTGGTGAGAGCAACTTTGTTTACGGGTATGGCAAACCCGCGTACTCTGGCTATGCATGAGGGAGCAAGGTTAGTGAGAGTAACTGTGCTTTCGGGACTGGCAACCCCGCATACCCCAGCTACGCACGGAGAGGCAGGGTTGGTGAGAGCAACTTTGTTTACGGGTGTGGCAAACCCGCGTTCTCCGGCTATGCATGGGGGAGCAAGGTTAGTGAGAGTAACTTTGCTTTCGGGACTGGCAACCCCGCATACCCCAGCTACGCACGGAGAGGCAGGGTTGGTGAGAGCAACTTTGTTTACGGGTATGGCAAACCCGCGTACTCTGGCTATGCATGAGGGAGCAATGTTAGTGAGAGTAACTTTGCTTTCGGGACTGGCAACCCCGCATACCCCAGCTACGCACGGAGAGGCAGGGTTGGTGAGAGCAACTTTGTTTACGGGTGTGGCAAACCCGCGTACTCTGGCTATGCATGGGGAGCAAGGTTGGTGAGAGTAACTTTGTTTTAGGAGTGGCAATCCTGCATACCCCAGCTGCGCACGGAGAAGCAAAGTTAGTGAGGGTAATTTTGTTTTCGGGTGTGGCAACCCCGCGCACTCCAGCCAAAGCACGAAGGAGCAGGCTTGGTGGCAGTTCCCTGTTCTCGGGTGTGGCAAGCCCGCTTACTTCAGCCGCCGCAGGGACGTGGCACATGGTGTTCCGAATACCCCCGTCCGGGCCGGGGACCTACACGGCATCAAATTCCCGAGGCTATGTTTGAGCGAGGAGTGGCTCTTGTCCAGTCTTTGGCAGAAGAGTGGCTCTTGCTCAAATTGGCTTTGAAAAGGGATATTTTTTGTCTTTTTCACCCCCAAGAAAAAGATACAAACATGAATAATGGATATAAGTATTAGTAGTGATGGGTCGCTACCTGGGGTTCGCCAGGGCATGTCTGGAGCCGGCGCTGGACATGACAGCATGCGGGACGTCGGTGGCAGGCAGCTGAGGAGGCGGGCACCTGTCGTTCAAGAAGCTACAGCCCCAAACCCAAACTCAAACTCACAGCCAAACAGAGGAGTGGACGATACGAGAAGGGCCGAAGACTACGAAGCCCCTCTACCCCAGGGTTCGCCCGCCGTACGACGGAGGGCTGCCCGAAGGAGAGAAGATACCAGAAGGGTGAGGTGGACCGTCGAAATGAACATAGAAGTTATGAGGACGTTCTACATCATCAACCACTGCAGAGACGAGCCGCTCCCTGGATGGAGACATTCATTACATGCCGAATTCCTACGCAGAAATCCCACTTTCAACATCTCTGAACAAAATATTGTAGATAGGAAAAACGTCATCGTTAGGAAGCGCTACCTAACAGATCTTCAACTACAGGAAGTCAAGAGAGAAGTCGGCCAGATCCTATACCAACAAGAGGAGTTCCAAAATCTACCGGAAGTACGTGCGGAAGAAGAAATCCAGCCACAGCAAAGACGTATCTCCAGAACGCCATCATCGTCCAGATCAGAGGGAAGAATTAGTGATGTACACCTACCGAGAAGCCAACATGAAGAACGACGAGAACGATTTCTACAACTAGTGACCCACTATGAGTTCATGAATCCACTAAATAGGCCCAGAATACCTAAACTCAGGAATGTCAATAAAGCGCGTGACATAATATCCAGTGCCAACAGTATTTTGCAACAATATTTGGATGGCACAAATGATCTACAAAAGGCACATTTGGGTGTGTATTGTGCCTCAGCACTCATTCTCGAATTGAACGGACAACAAGTATATACCCCAAACCCCAACCGAAAGAACAAGGACAGTGACACCCCAATGTGGAAGAAGAGGCTTGAGAAGAACATCGACGACTATAGAGCTGACGCTGATGTCCTCAGTGAATTTCTAGCAGGAAACAACTCTCGAAGGGTCATGGCTAAAACACAAGCCATAGCTAGAAAGGCGCAGATAGATCTGAATAATGCAGACCATCGGCAACAACTACTGAACCTCAAAGATCTTCTGCGACAAAAGGCGAAAGCGAAGGGTGCCAGGCTACGTAGATACAACAAGCTGACAAAAAGAAAACAACAGAATGCTGCGTTCGAGAACAACCAAAAGCAGTTTTTGAGGAGCTTGGAGAAACAGGGGTGAAGAACAACCTGCAGAAATCGATCCAGTGCGATTTACAACATACTGGAATTCTATCTGGAGTGACGCCGACACATACAACGAGAACGCGCCATGGATTGAGGAAATTGAAGCACACAACGAAGATCTCAACCAAATGGCTGTCGGAATTATTACAGAAGAGGACGTAACCTCGGCAATCAAGAAAACCAAGAACTGGAAAGCACCAGGCCCCGATGGGATACACAATTTCTGGCTGAAGCACCTACCTGCATCTCATGGTATTCTGGCAAAGTGTTTCACGGAGGCGATCAACGATCCACATGTCGTACCTGATTTCCTTATGACAGGCAATACGTTCATGCTTTTCAAAAAGGGTGATGCTGCACAACCGAAGAACTACAGACCCATCACGTGTCTGTCCACAATATATAAGCTGTTCACGTCTATCATAAATGAAAAAATATATCGTCACTGCTTGGAAAACAACATCTTTGAGGAAGAACAAAAGGGATGCATCAGAGGCGCAGCGGGGGTGTAAACATCAACTGACAATCGACGCTGTGGTATTGAAGCAAGCCCCAAGTAAGAAGAAGAAACCTGCATATGTGTTACATCGACTACAGCAAGGCGTTCGACTCGGTACCTCACGACTGGCTACTTAAAGTCCTGGAAATTTACAAGGTCTGCCCTCGGATAAGAGCTCTTCTCCAACATCTTATGCAGTCATGGAAAACAAACATTTGGGTCTCTGGAGGGAACAAAGGTCAAGTTGAGATCAAGAAGGGAATCTTCCAAGGTGATTCACTCTCGCCGGTTTGGTTCTGCTTGGCACTCAATCCATTATCTACACTACTCAATAAAACAACAGCTGGGTACAAGATCAACATGAGAAGCCGAGCAACACTCACTCACCTACTCTACATGGACGATCTGAAACTATTCAGTGGGACCAAGGCAAATCTCCAGACCCTCATTGGAACTACTAGGACCTTCAGCGACGACATCAAAATGTCCTTTGGCCTGGATAAGTGCGCCACATTGAGTATTGTGAAGGGAGCACCTCATAACAATCCAGAGGTATATGCCGACATCCATCAACTACCACCGGAAGAGCAATACCGTTACTTGGGGAGTGTGTCAAGACGGCAGGATCAACCACACACAACTGAAGAAAGAATTCCAAGAGAAATACAAGAGCCGCGTGACAAAGTTGCTGAATACGTTTTTATCTGGAGGCAATCTTATCAAAGCCATCAACTCGTGGGCTGTCCCAGTGCTGACGTACTCTTTCGGAATCGTCAAGTGGTCCGTTACTGATCTCGATGAGCTCGACCGACTTACCAGGCGGCTCCTAACTAAGTTCAGGCACTTACACACTAACTCTTCCGTAATCAGACTCTACCTGCCGCGAAGACGAGGTGGGAGAGGTCTATTGAACATCAAAAATCAGTGCCTTAATCAAGAAGCTTCCTTAAGAAGAAAACTGCTAACGAACAGGGACCCGCTAATAACAGCAGTAGCAAGAGAGGACGCTGGTTACACGCCTTTGAGCCTCGGATGTGAACTTATCCCGGTCGACGTACCAACAGAAGAGGAGCTCCGGACCCAGTGGATGGAACATGCTTTGCAGGGCCGTTTTCCAAAAATGCTACAGCCAGACCACATCGACAAAGAAAATTCATTAAAATGGCTTACCGACGGCTATCTGTACCCCGAGACCGAAGGCTTCTTGACTGCCATTCAGGACAGGGTTATAAAAAGCAAGAAATTACCAGAAGAATATCCTGAGAGACGATGTCGAAGACCTATGTAGAAAATGTGGATCTGCAGGCGAAACTATAGAACACATAATAGGAGGGTGTCCCGCGCTATCAGAGTCAGCATATCTCGGCAGGCACAACCAACTTGCGAAGATGGTTCACCAACAACTGGCGCTCAAGTATGGCCTGTTAGCGACGGCTCCGCCATACTACAAATATGTCCCGGAAGCTGTGCTGGAATCGGAAGTTGCCGTGATGTACTGGGATAGGCTAATCATCACCGATCGAACAGTGGACTTCAACCGACCAGATATTGTGCTGATCAACAAGGAACAACGAAGAGGGATTATCATAGACATCGCTGTGCCACTTACCCACAACATTCAGAAGACTGAACGGGAGAAGATCGCGAAATACGAAAATTTGTCAATCGAGCTGAAGCGCCTATGGAAACTGGAGAAAGTGGAGACGTACGCCCTAATAATATCGGCAGAGGGAGTGATGACGACGAGATTCGCCAAGAACATCGCGGCATTAGGACTATCTTTTAATGTCATTAGAAATGGCCAGAAGGCAATATTGTTACAAACTTGCCACATTGTAAGAAAGGTTTTTGGGATAGGATGAATTTCCTCCCTCCGCCAAGCCTAATTTCTGCTGGAGGCGGGGATGAGATATCAAGCCATCACTGTCTGCAGCAGGAATGGGTGAATGTTTCCCAGCGTTTACGCTGAGAAGTGTGACTATAAAGTCGGCGAATAATAATAATAAACGACTTTATTTGCTCCTTGTTACAAAAATAAACGTACAATTAGAATAGAGCAAAAAGGCGAAGTATCGCTCAAAGAGCGCTTTTCAACTTAACCGACCAAAAAAAAATACAGAAATTTAAATATAAATATAAAATAGAAGTATGTACTTAAACTGTAAAATTACAAATTTAAATTACAAATAACACCATGGAATTTATAATAAATACCATGGAAATTACAAAATATGTAACATATACACTTTTTCAACAGAAACCGAAACAGAGTAATTCACATAAATAGCCTAATGTTCATATTCCGATAGTAGCAGTTAGTGTCCCAAAAAATAAGCCTTTAATTTTTCTTGAAATTAATTAAGGTATATGAGAAAAATACCACAGGTAGGCTATTGTATAATTTACACTATATATGTGAAGCAGCGAGTAAACATTGCCGTGCGGTGTCTTGGAATAACTAATAAATTTTTATTTCGGGTAGTGATGTTATTTATGTCTTTGAATTGTACTAATTTATTATATAAATAAGATGGTTTTTGTTAAAAGAACTTTGTGTATAAGGGAAAGTAGATGTACATCTCTTAATTTTTCCAATTTTAATCTTTTAGTTTCTGCAATTTTAAAACTAATATGATCAAATTTACGTATACCAAATGAGAATCTGAAACACGAATTTTGAATTTTTTGTAGTTTGTTGGATTCAAATCTACGTAGAGCCGGACCATATATTAAGTCGCAATATGAAAGTTTTGGAAATAATTAATGCCTCACATAGATTTAATTTTAATTCCGAACTTAATATATGTCTGTGAGGGTAAAGTTGTCTAAGAACGTTATATGATGACTTACATAAATAATTAACGTGTTTTGTGAAACGCATATCCGAGTCAATCCACAATCCTAAGTTTTTTGCCTCATCTACAACTGGGAGTTCTTCACCTTGTATTTGTACTTTTAATGTTGTTTTTACAAGATCTCTTTTATGTTTTGGGCCAAATAATATGATTCTAGATTTGTTTGCATTAAGTTTAAGATTGTGACTTGTTGATATATTGACTAGTCTATTTAAGTCACTATTAATTACTTCTCTTGTATCACAATAAAAAAGAAAAAAAAAAGAAATAAAATAATAATATTAATCAAATAAAAATAGAAACAATTTACACTGCTGGCAGGAAATAAATTGCAGGTATTAATTAACTTAACTAAGTAACCAAAATAATTAATTTCTTAATACCTATGTATAATATGAGTATAATATGAACACGGTATGATAACTAATTCCTATAATTGCTACAATTGAAAATATCTAAGTCTGTCTGATACAAATAATATTTCTCACACATATTATAAATTGGTGAATATTTTAACAAATTTGTACGAGGTGTAGGTAAATAAAACAAAGAAATAGAACGCGTTTGAACAGATTGTACATTAAAATATATGGAGTTTAGTAAATCAGGTGAGTCTACTTCATTGGTGATAAGCTTGTGTAAGAATAATACTGCAAAGTAAACTCGACGCAATGCTAAATCATTCAGTTTAAATCTAGACAGTAACTCAGACTGAGGTATGCCAATATGTGGATAGATCCCATCTGATCTAAAAAGAAAGGTATTTAACATATTTTCTCTGAACTCTCTCCAGGTTAGATATATGTATTACATAATGCGGATTCCAGACAACCGAAGCGTATTCTAGCTTTGACCTGACAAACACACTAAACAGTAAGGTAAGGGTTGAAATATCTTTAAAGTGTTTGGAATGTCTAATAATGAAACCTAAGTTTTTATTGGAATTTGCTATAATATTATTTATATGAGGAATAAACGTTAGAGCAGAGTCAAAAATTACACTAATCCGATTCTCATCTCACAATATAGTCATTTCTATTTTTATTTTAATCTGGAGGAATGTCGAAGCTTCCTTTGAAGAAAAACAGAACGACTCCACCCACCTGTTGTCCACGTTGGCCTCGTTATTCCCGTTGGCGTTGTTGTTCTGCCTGTTGGGCCTGTTGGGCCTGCCCTTGCCGGCCGTCGCCTGCGGCTTCACCCACTGCGTCGACCTGGTGACGTGGTTGACGTAGTAGAGGCGGCCGTTCGGCGTCCGCCTCTCCTCCCAGCCGGGCGGCAGCAGGTCGTCGGCGTTGTTCGCGTTCGAGTTGTCGTGATCGGCGGGGCCCCTCAGGTCGCCCAGGGGGCCCACGATGGCGAGCGGCGTGCCGCCGCACGGGCCGTCGCGCGACAGCAGCGATATGATGATCTGCCCCTTCACCGGCTCGCTGTCATCCTGGGAGGCCTTGCCGAGGTCCAGGCATTGATCTGGAAGCGAAACGACGGGGAGGATTAGTTTGTAGCAATAAATAGTCCCCCGTGATTGAAAAATGTCGCGGTCTTTCCGTGATATCATCACATACTTGCGACCTGTTGCAAGAATGAAGACGCTGCCTCTGTATTAGGGTGTCCGTTATTTACCAGCTTGGTTTTTTTTCGCAGCGCCCCCTAAATTTTTAGTTTATGACCTAAAATAAATTAACAGACCCTAATAATAAATTACATTAACCCTGCCACAAAGACGATACATTTCCCATTTACATAAATAACATGGGATTTCGGCACGTTTTACATTTAATTTTTTTTCTCCTGAGCAAGTTAATGTACAGCGATGAGACACACATATTAGTAGGTATGAAATTGAACGCTCTACAAAAAAGCTCTCTTGTGATTTTTCGATAAATTCAATTGTTTAAAAGTTATTCACGGTTGAAATTGAACTTACAGTAATTTTTTAGATTTTTCACTTTGACCGCAAAATTATCATTATTTATATAAAAGTAAATTGTTTATTGCGAAAAATATCTCATTTTAACTGTATGATTATAGGTAAAATTATTGTTAAAAATTCAGACAATTGAAAAATAATGTGACTGACGATTTGAGTTAAGTTCAAAATTTTGCAATTTATCGGGAAAAATGTCAGATTAAACAAATTTTTTAACATATTGATTAACACAATTTATTTTATTAAACGTTCTTTGGTGGTCTTGGAATCTTTTTTTATACTCACAATTTGAATGACATTGTTTTTGATCTTCGTGCTTAGCTAGAGTATTAATATATTCTTCAGTCAATTTGACAGCTCTCTCTGCAGTAGCATTGATCACTCGTAGGTGTTTAACAATTTTTAACCCTCTCAAATAATCTGGATTATCTGACCATGTATTATCATCTACAATAATTGAAGAAAGTTTGTATCAACACCAACTTTTTCACTTATTTCAACAGAGTTAGAATGAATAAAACAATCAACGTTTTTGTTGAGAAACCATTTAAAACCATTTGAATTGAAAATAAAGCGTTTAGGACAGTCAAACTGATCCTCATCACTTGATCTCAAAGCTTCCACCATTTTTCGCTCTACGTCAGAAGAGATATTTTCATCGAAAAAAGATAAAGTCGCTGCTTCAGAACTCAAATACCATAAATGGTTTCTGAATTTTGCTACAACTGCTTCCGATAATCGTTGATCGATTGTTCGATATTTGTATAGTGCTTTAATGACTTCAAGATCTTGATTCGGAGCAGTTGCGGCTAAAGGTGCAGTATACCAAAATGGAACGTATACAAACACGATAAATAAGGAAATTTCTCGTAAACTCTTTTCATCTTCCTGAGTTAACTCAAAACAGTCTCGAAAAATATAAATTTTTAAAAAATAAATTGCTTTGGACATCCATCGAGCATGCTGGAATGCTCCAGGTTTATAAAATTTGATATTTTCAGTCCATTGTTTATTTATCTATTTATTTTATTTGTTTATTTATTCATTCACATGTATTTATTTATTTATTTATTTATTTATTTATTTATTTATTCATTTATTTATTTATCCATTGTTTATTTATTTCACAGAAATAGATTATGTAAAAAAAAATCGTATTAGAATTGAGTAAAACGAGTACCAGATTCGTGCAATGTAATACAAAATTTTAAATTTATCAGAATCTTTTGTCAATAATTTTTACTTATCTCTTCAATAATTTTTACTTTTTCAATAATACAATGAAAATCACATATTTTTTTCAAATAAACAATTTACTTTTATATAAATCATGATAATGTTGCGGTCAAAGTAAAAAAAATCTAAAAAAATTACTACAAGTTGAATTTCAACCTTGAATAACTTTTAAACATTTGAATTTATCGAAAAATCATAAGAGAGCTTCTTTGTAGAGCGTTGAATTTCCTACAAAAATATGTGTCTCTCATCGCTATACAGTTTGTGTAAAGCCGACATCGGCCAGTTGTGAAAAAGGACAAATGCTACCCTTCTCGGTCTAACACCAAGCACATGTGGTGAGAGGGCCGGTCTTATTATCTCACTAGCTTCGATGCGTGTGCGGTTGTTTCTTACCTGTCGTCTCACTCTGTTTGTCCTTTTTCATAACTGGCCGATGTCGGCTTTACACACACGGTATATTAACTTGCTCAGGAGAAAAAGTTAAATGTAAAACGTGCCGAAACCCCATGTTATTTATGTAAATGGGAAATGTATCGTCTTTGTGGCAAGGTTTAATATGAATATTAAGGGCTTATATGGGTCTCATAATTTTTTTAGGTCATAAACTAAAAATTTAGGGGCGCTGCGAAAAAAAAAAAACACCCTACTCTGTATGTAACGTAATTAATTGACTTCTCAGCAAGTATTAATTGAGCTCGTCAAGCAAAAAAAGCGTCCCAAAGCACTTCATAGCATAGCAACGTTTATTTACTACCCTCTTTCAAACCGACCAGCCAAAAAAAACCCACAAAAAATAGAACTAAAAAAAAAAACAAGAATAAGTTTTAGCGCTAAAATCACATAGATTTTTTAGAAGTAGTACCAAAAGTGATCGGCATTCGAATCATTATGATGCTGTTTTACCAGTCGAATTTACCACTGGACATGAGATTAGATCCAGCCTAAAAACCAATAAAAAAGAATAACAAAACAAAATAATTTTGAACGAGTTAATAAAAATAAACCGTTACGTTCCTTATAATTACAACCATACAACCAATAAAAACTATTTTTTTTTAATAATACAAAAACGTCTATATCACGTACTGAAACCGGAAGTACTTGTTTAATTAATTTTGCTTGAAACCAACAGGATCTCTAGTATGGTAACCATTTTCTCAGATACTATGATTAATGCTGGGTTCACGAGGTCTGCTTAATAAGTTGTAATCGCTTATTAAATGTATCGTAAACATGATAACTACAATGCAATTAAAATTTTTACAGATATCTTTTGTTATATTCAAAACTTGCTTTTACTAACGTCCTTGAAGTCTACAGTATTAAGGAAAATAATGAATTCCCATATAACATATCATTAGATAGCAAAAAAGTAGCTACAAACTAGTACTGTTGAAATATAATTGACCCTAACGGAAAATGAATCTAGTATTATAAATATGTATGGGTCAACTGACATTAATTTAAGCATCTAGCAAAAAACAGGGGAATTTCAATCCGCAACATTTCGATGAATGCGTGTATAATAGTTTCCTACATATTTATTTTTTTATATGCATATAAATTGTCTAGAAACATACATATTACTTAGTACAAAATCGTATTTTATCAGATAAGTACAGGGTGTCCCAAAGTTGATGTCTCGGGACTATATCTAGTGAAATCTATCGAATGAAAAAAGTTATCACAAAACCGTTTACGAGGTTTGATTTGGGGTGCAGTAAGGTGCACTTTACGCTTGAAAATTGTTTTTTTCTAAATCTAGAAAATGGCGAAACTGACTGTCAGAAATTTTTTCTCAGGTACATTAACTTTTTTTGTGCTATCTGGAAAGTGCTATTTTTTCTGAACATTTTTTATTAAAAAAGTTTTTTCGTATCTTTTATATTTAAAAATATACAGGGTAAAATAGTTTGAAAATACCCTCGATGTAATCGAGTATGTAATCGAGTGTCCTATGGACAACAATGAACAAAAGTTATTTATATATACGTTTTATCAAAGATTTGTAACATTATACCTTAATAAAAAAAATATTTCACAACAGTAACAAAAATCTAAATCGGTTTTGATTTCATTGTTTTACAAAATGAAACGAGAATAACTATACTAGGTAACTAATTTTAAAAACACAAATACTGTTGAACACAACTAAATGCTTAGTAGATTAAAAACAGTTCTCAATATGCATTCCTCCTATTTCTAAGCATTTTTCTAGCCTTTGTCTAACTTCCCTCATTGACGCCTTTATCAGCATATCGCTTGATATATTTTCGCAAGCACTACGAATTTTATCTTTTAAATGTTCTAAATTTCTAGTGGGTGTTTTATACACTTCATTTTTAAGGTTCCCCAGAGAAAAAAATCAAGCTGTGTTAGGTCTGGTGATTTGGGAGGCCATTCTATAGGCCCATTGATTCCAATCCATTTATCCGGATATACCTACATCATTTAAATATTGTTGCACACGTCGAGCTCTATGCGGTGCAGCACTATCGTGCTAAAACCGCATATTTAATCTTAATTGTAATGGCACATTTTCAAGAAGTTGGGGCAGCTCATCACGTAAAAACCGTAACCGTAAATAACTATTAGTATCCAAAATGTGATCATAAAAGTAGGGGCCAATTAAATGTCCAATTATTCCACACCACACATTTATTCCGTAATGTCCCTGATTATGTATAGGATTAACATAGTATGGATTTTCAGTAGCCCAATAATGTTCGTTTCTGCGATTTGGTTTGCCATTACTATAAAACGACTTTCGTCGCTCCAAAGAATATGTTGAAACAATCTACTATCTATGTCTAAATTAACCATCATTTCAGTTACGTAATTAAGTCTTCTTTCAATATGTCTTTGTGATAAATATTCTAGATTATGTAATTTAAAATCATGATATCCATTGGACTTTAAAATTCTTTGAATAGAACTTCGCTTTATATCAAGTTCAACTACTGCCTGTCGTATTGAATTTCTAGGATTATTTTCAAAATACTCTAAAACCCTAGCTACATGTGTATCATTGCACACTGATTTTGCTATATGTTTTCCTTTTCGCGATGAAAATGCATTTTCATTACCTCGCAAAATTTTCGACGTTCGGGATATCTCTCTAGATATATGTCGATGGCTCTTCTCGGATTTCTTTGAGATTCACCATATATTAAAATCATGTCTACTTTTTCATTGTTTGTAAACATTTCGGCGCCATTTAAATTAATTAACACCCGTAAACTATTTGACAGAAACAATATATTCACTAAACAAACTCATGTCAACAGTCCTAGTTCATTGTTTTCTATAGGCCACTCGATTACATCATGGCTAACTCGTATGCAATTAAGAGTATTTTCAAACTATTTTACCCTGTATATTTTTAAATATAAAAGATACGAAAAAAAAATTTTTAATAAAAAATGTTCAGAAAAAATAGCACTTTCCAGATAGCACAAAAAAAGTGTATGTTCCTGGGAAAAAATTTCTGATGGTCAGTTTCGCCATTTTCTAGATTTAGAAAAAAAAACAATTTTCTACCGTAAAATGCACCTTACTGCACCCCAAATCAAACCACGTAAACGGTTTCGTGATAACTTTTTTCATTCTCTAGATATTATAGTCCCGAGACATCAACTTTGGGACACCCTGTACATATAACAATAATCATGGTCATTAATATGATTAACAAACATTTGCGACTTTACAGTCATTACATTATATTTTTGTCATTATGAGAGTGTTATCCACTTTTGCTTTTCGTCAGCACGGCACCACGTTCAACTTTGCTCAAAGTAAACAGATTTACCTTGAAACAAAAACATTTATTTACCACACTAATTTGCTTTTCCGTTTCAATAGTTCAAACCGAAAGGATAATTCAATTATTTCATTGCGATTTTTTGTTGAATGAAATCGAAATAACTGTATTTGGAAATGAACTGTGGGATTCACGTGTAACGTCTTTTATTTATATACGAGGTGTGTAAATTAAGTAATGAGACTGTCAACATGGCGCCCGATCTAGTAACACTGCGGAGACGGGACTTTGAAGGGCGGTAGGTTAAGATGTAATGCACCTTCAGTACAAGTTTGAACTTGTTAGTCGTTTATTTATTCTTTGTGATTGTTTTCGTAAACCGGTTTTTGCTAGTGCGTTTTAAAAATGACAATAATTTTGAGCAATGGTATGCTATCAGGTTTTGCTTTCAGGACTTTAGTCGATAGAATACGGGATCTTGAAGTCGTCGTTTTGACGACAAGAATGATCAGGAGAGAGTTAAATTTGAATCACACCACTGTTCATCAGTGGTATGACAATTGACTAACGAATTGGGGATGAGAAAAATCTCAGTGAACTGGTTTTTACCCAGTAAAAACATTCCTGTGGCTCCTCGGCCTCCTCATTTCGCCTGACTTGAGTCCTTGTGACTTTTTTTCTCTTCCTAAGATTGAAAAATCACCTCAAGGGACGTCATTTTGGGACCATAGAAAACATTCAAACAGCTGTTCCAGTACATTAGTTCCAGCACTGCTATGAGGAATGGAAGAACCGTCTCCAGCGCTGTGTGGCTTCCCAAGGAAATTATTTTGAAGAAGACAGTACTGAATTGTAATTCTATTCGAATACAAAACTTTAAAAAAATCAGTCTCATTACTTAATTTACACTCCTCGTATACGTTATTATATGTAATTAATTTTCATTTCCTAAAAAGTTGCGGATTACTTCTCCGTGCCAGCGTACCATAAAAAAAAACTCTGAATTTCACACACGCTTTACATGTACATATGTATATGTTGCGTAATACAGTTATTACACTTTTAATTAAGTAAAACTATAAAATACGCAACATTTACAGAATGCCTTGAGCCAGTTTTTTTTTACTTCTCTATATAAGTATATTTGATTTCGAATACCTAACTCGCTTTCATATGTGAATCATATAAAGATAAAGGAAATACTGCCCCATTTTATTTCAGAAATATTTTGAACCATACTTTAACTTTATAAAAATACCTAGGAGTTTTACCTTAGGAGTTCAAAGATTACCTCAAATATGTAATACTATTAATCCAGTGTATAGAGTGTATAATAAGAAGTTGCTAAAAATATCTAATAACCAATGAAGGGGCAAAATGAAATAAAAAGTATAGTAGCTCTCAGTGGCGGTTGGTGATATTTCAGTTGGCCATATCTTGAAAACGACGCATGGGACCCACTTCACTTTTTAGGTGATGACTATACACTTCTTACAGAAAGGATTTATAGTGAAAAAAACCGTCAGCAAAGTTTGCGAAAAATTTTCCAAAAAAACTGCAGCACACCCTGGGATCTGTAGTCTGTGGAATATTTGCTGTATATTTATTTTTTCATAATCTAGAAACAAATATAAGTAGAGGTTTTTCGATTTGTTACAAAATATTTTTTTTTTCAAAAAGTTATGGCCATTTTAATTTTGGGAAACAAAAGTTCCTATAAAATTAAAATTATCGAAAAACCTCTCCTTATATTTGTTTATAGATTATGAAAAAAAAAATACTGCAAACATTCCACAGAGCGTTACTGAGATCCCAGGGTGTGCCGCAGTTTTTTTTGAAAATTTTTTCGCCAACTTTGCTGACGGTTTTTTCACTATAAATCCTTTATGTAAGAGGTGTATAGTATTCACCTAAAAAGTGAAGTGGATCCCATGCGTCGTTTTCAAGATATGGCTAATTGAAATATCACCAACCGCCACTGGTAACCACTCTTAAGTGTAAATATGGTTACACATAAATATATGAATTGTCTAGAATTAAACTTTTTTGGGATTTTATTTTTAATGGCTCAATTGAGTAATCAAAATAAAATTTTCAGGGATTATTAAACATATCAAGATTAATGAATTTTTATTCAATGAACATTAAATCAATTTTTATTTAATTTTTTCTTCCAAAATGACGGCAGTACAGACGTCTGAAGCAGTATGTCTTTTTTTAGGAGGTCTACGGCCTTACGAATAAAACTTTTTTTTTTCACCTAGAACAAAAACATTTTTTTTTTTCATATTCTATACTAAATTCAAAGGCAATACACGATTATGAAAAAAAAGTTTTCGTAAATTGAATTTGAACTTTTTTTTCTTTTTTTAACAAAAAATTGACATTTAAACGTTTATAAAAAACGTAATTGTATCAATCTTAATAATCGTGTGTACTTCTTAAAATATATCTAACAATCTACATTTAAAAGTCGATCGGATGAAAATTGCAGAAGTTATTTGTAAGGCCGTGTTGAAAAACATGGTTTTGAAATAACCGCGTTTAAAGTTTTGAAAGGTATGACGACCCGCCCCCCCCCCCCCCCCCCCAACCGGGGGGAAAGGGCCAAAAACAAAAAAAACAAAAAAAAAGGGGCAAAGGGGGGCAGAAAAAAAAAAAAAAAAAAAAAAAAAAAACAAAAAAAAAAAAAAAAAAAAAAAAAAAAAAAAAAAAAAAAAAAAAAAAAAAAAAAAAAAAAAAAAAAAAAAAAAAAAAAAAAAAAAAAAAAAAAAAAAAAAAAAAAAAAAAAAAGAGGGGGGAAAAAAAAAAAAAAAAAAAAAAAAAAAAAAAAAAAAAAAAAAAAAAAAAAAAAAAAAAAAAAAAAAAAAAGGGAGGGAGGGGGAAGGGGGGAAAGAAGAAAGGGGGGGGGAGGGGGAGGAAGGAGAGAAGGGGGGAGGAGAAGGAAAAAAAAAAAGAAAAAAAAAAAAAAAAGAAAAAAAAAGGGGGGGGGAAAGGGGAGGAAAAAGGAAAAAAAAAAAAAAAAAAAAAAAAAAAAAAAAAAAAAGGAGGGGAAAAAGAAAAAAAAAAAAAAAAAAAAAAAAAAAAAAAAAAAGAAAAAAAAAAAAAAAAAAAAAAAAAAAAAAAAAAAAAAAAAAAAAAAAAAAAAAAAAAGGGAGAAGAGGGGGAGGAAGGGGAGAGGGGGGGGGGGGAGGGGAGGAAGGGGGGGGAAAAAAGGGGGGGAGGGGGAGGAGGGGGGGAGGAGGGGGGAGGGGGAGGGAAAAAAAGGGGGGGAAAGAGGGAAGAAGGCAAGAAAGGGGGGGAGAAGAAAAAAAAAAAAAAAAAAAAAAAAAAAAAAAAAAAAAAAAAAAAAAAAAAAAAAAAGGGGGGAGGGGGGGGGGGGGGAAGAAAGGAGGGGGGGGGAAGGGGGGGGGGGGGAGGGGGGGGGAGAAGGGGGAGGGGGAGGGGGGAGGGGGGGAGAGGAGGAAAGGGGGGGGGGAAGGGGGGGGGGGAGGGGGGGGGGGGGGGGGGGGGGGGGGGGGGGGGGGGGGGGGGGGGGGGGGGGGGGGGGGCCCCGGGGCCCGGGGGGGGGGGGGGGGGGGGGGGGGGGGGGGGGGGGGGGGGCCGGGGGGGGGGGGAAAAGAGGGGGGAAAGGCAAGACGGGGGGGGAGGGGGGGGGGGGGGGGGGGGGGGGGGGGGGGGGGGGGGGGGGGGGGGGGGGGGGGGGGGGGGGGGGGGGGGGGGGGGGGGGGGGGGGGGGGGGGCGGGGGGGGGGGGGGGGGGGGGGCCGGGACCCAAGAGAGGAGGGAGGAAGAAGAGGAGAAAAAAAAAAAAAAAAAAAACAAACACGGGAAAAAGAAAGCGACCCCGGAACCGAAACCGAAGCCCGGGGAGACCCCGAGAGGAAAGAGGAGGGAAGAGGGGAGGGGGGGGGGGGGGGGGGGGAGGGGGGGGGGGGGGGGGGGGGGGGGGGGGGGGCGGAGGCGGGGGGGGGGGGGGGAGGGGGGGGGGGGGGGGGGGGGGGGGGGGGGGGGGGGGGCGGGCGAGGGGCCCCGCCCCCCCCCCCCCCCGCCGGCCGCGGGGGGGGGGGGGGGGGGGGGGGGGGGGGGGGGGGGGAAGGGAGGGGAAAAAGGAGAGGAAGGAAGAGAAGGGGGGGGAAGGGGAAGGAGGAGGAGGGGGGGGAGGGGGGGGGGGGGGGGGGGGGGGGGGGGGGGGGGGGGGGGGGGGGGGGGGGGGGGGGGGGGGGGGGGGGGGGGGGGAGGGGGGGAGGGGAGGGGAGCCCGGAGAAAGGAAAAAGGGAAGAAAAAGGAGGAAAGCGGAGGGGGGACGGGGGGGGGGAGGGGGGGGGGGGGGGGGGGGGGGGGGGGGGGGGGGGGGGGGGGAGGGGGAGGAGAAGGGGGAGAAAAGGAAAAAAAAAAAACGAAGGGGGAGAGGGAAAGGGGGGAGGGGGAAAGGGAGGGGGGAGAGGAGGGGGGAGCCCCGCGCGGGGGGGGGGGGGGGGGGGGGGACGCGACCCGCGGGCCGAGGGGGGACGGGAACCGCGAGGGGGGGGGAGAGGGGGGGGGAGGGGGGAAAGGGGAAAAAGGAAAGAAAGCCCCCCGGGGGGGGGGGGGGGGGGGGGGGGGGGGAGGGGGAGGGGGGGGGGGGGGGGGGGGGGGGGGGGGGGGGGGGGGGGGGGGGGGGGGGGGGGGGGGGGGGGGGGGGGGGGGGGGGGGGGGGGGGGGGGGGGGGGGGGGGGGGGGGGGGGGGGGGGGGGGGGGGGGCGGCGGCCGGGGGGCGGGGGCCCGGGGCCGCGGGGGCGGGGGGGGGGGGGGGGGGGGGGGGAGGGAGGGGAGGGGGGGGAGGGCGAAGAGGGAGAAAAGGAGAGAGGGAAGGGAGGGGGGGGGGGGGGGGGGGGGGTTGGGGGAGGAGGGGAAAGGAGGAGAGGGACCCAAACCGGAAGGGGGGGGGGGGGGGGGCGGGGGCGCGGGGGGGGGGGGGGGGGGTGGGGGAAGAGGAAGGAAGGGGGGGGGGGGGGGGGGGGGGGGGGGGGGGGGGGGGGGGGGGGGGGGGGGACCACCCAAACCGAAGAAAAGAAGGAGAAGAGGCCGGGCGGGGGGCGGGGGGGGGGGGGGGGGGGAGAAGGGAAGGAGAAACAAAAAACGCCCAACACAACACCGGGGGGAG
Organism: Aromia moschata; assembly: GCA_029963805.1. NCBI lineage: Eukaryota > Metazoa > Arthropoda > Insecta > Coleoptera > Cerambycidae > Aromia > Aromia moschata. The sequence goes on along the minus strand of JAPWTK010000124.1, from coordinate 500,289 downwards.
CGCGCCCGGGGGGGGGGGGGGCCCCCCCCCCCCCCCCCCCCCCCCCCCGACCGGGCCGGCCCCAAAAACACAAACAAACAACCACAACCCACCGACGCCGCCCGGACCCGAGGCGCCCCCCCCCCCGGGGGGCGGAGGAGAGCACGCGGGGGGGGGGGGGGGGGGGGGGAGGAGAAAAAAAAAAAAAAACGAACGAGAGGAAAAAACCCAACCCGGGACGAACCAAACACCGGAGCCCCGGGGGCCGGGGAGAAAGAGACGAAAAAAAAGCCACCGCCGGGAGGGGGGGGAACCCAGCCCCCCCACCGGGAGGGAGAAAAAACACAACCCCGGGGGGGGTTGTAACCCCCCCCCAACCCGGGGGGGGGGGGGGGGGGGGGGGAGGCGCCGCCCCCGGGGGGGGGGGGAAAGAAAACAAAAGAGGAGGAGGGGGGGAGGGGGGGGGGGGGGTGTCCCCCCCCCCCGGGCGGGGGGGCGGGGGGGGGGGAGGAGGAGGCGGGGCCGGGGCCCGCGCCCCCCCCCCCCCCCCCCGCGCCGCCCCCCTCCTGGGGGAACTTCACCACCCCCACGCCAGGGGGGGGGGGGGGGGGGGGGGGGGGAGAGGGGGGCGAGGCCCCCCCCCCCCCCCCCCCCCCCCCCCGGGTGCGCCCCCGGGGGGGGGGGGGCCCGGGGGGGGGGGGGGAGGAACCAACCCAACCGGAGGGGGGGGGAGGGGGGGGGGGGGAGGGAAAGAGAAGGAGGGGGGGGGGGGGGGGAGCCAACCCCAAGGGGGGGGGGGGGGGGGGAGGGGGGGGGGGCGTTTTTTTTGGGGGGGGCAGAAAAGGAGGACCCACCCCCACACCCCCCAAAAAACCCGGGGCGGGAACCCCCGGGGGGGGGGGGGGGGTTCCCTTTACCCCGAGAAAGGGAGGTGGGAAGAAGGCAAGGAGGGGCGCGGGGGGGGGGGGGGCGGGGGGGGGGGGGGGGGGGGGGGGGGGGGAAGTTCCTTTCGTTTTTCCGGAATTGGGGTTTTGGTTTTTTTTTTCCCCCCCCCGAGGGCCCCCCGGGGGGGGGGGGGGGGTTCTTTTTTTTCCCCCCCCCCCCCCCGGGGGGGGGGGGGCCCGTCCGACGGCACCCCCCCCCGGCCGGCAAAAAATTTCGCCCCAAACTTTTTTTTGGGGGGGGGGGGGGGGTTCCCGGCCCCCGGCCCCCCCCCCCCCCTCCTTCTCCCCTCCCCCTCCCTCCTCGGGGGTCGGGGGGGTCCCCGCCCCCGCCCCCGGCGCGGGTTTTTTTCCTTGGCCCTGGGTTTCGGGCCGGGGCCTGCGGCTGGTTTCTTTTCCATAGGGGGGGGCTCGGGTTCGGCGGGGCTTTTATCTGGCGCCCCTCGCTCTCATAAAAAAAATAAAGATTATTTTTTCTTTTTTTCCCCCCCAAATGGTTATGCAGGTATAGACTGAGTACTCGATTAAATTTTAGTACTCCTGTACCAGCGCCATCTATACTTAGTATGAGTAACGTTTATAAAAGTACTGACTGAGCTAAGCATCGACATATAGTGATTGACGACTGCGCATCCAAACTCCAGTAGAGAGAGGAAAACCTGGGCGACATATTTTTCTCTCTCTAACGCTCTATGATTGGTCGTTGACTAAAGACGTTTCCACCCGGCAGTGCCGTATCTTGAAAAATGCCATACCCGCCGGCAAGTAAACAAGGACAGAGATGTCGCCCAGGTTTTCCTTTCTCTGTCAGCCACAGCCAGTCCATTCTTAATGTCGATGGAGCTAAGCGACTCCAAATTGCTACTACAAACGCGGCAAACGTTCAAAAGCGTTTCGGAGCATCAGAAGTTAATTCAGAAATTTAGCTCTAAGGGTCATTAAAAAAAAGTTTTGGACCTTGGTTGCTATTGGATATCATTTTTGGATTGCTTTTACGTCATATAAGCCAATAAAAAAAATCGAAAACAAATATTCAAATAGGTGTAACCCCTTAATGAACAAAATTTTTTAAGCATATATTAAACTGAAAGATTTATGGTGTGTATTATTTCCTACATGGAATTATAAAAATACTATCAGAGTTTGGAACAGCACAGAAACAGATGGTGGAGAACCATCTAGAAAGTAGTCCATGGCTTTACCACATATACATACATATGTATGTATGTTAAATGATTTTTTTTATCTCTAAATCATTGAATTGGGGTCTCTTTACCAGGTGAGCTGCCATACTATGGAGACTAAACGTTGGACACAAATTATCTCATTCGTTTTCGATTTCTTAGATTTAGGTCCTTATAGCTCCATTATTTTTCATCCTAGCGAAAAACTTATCATAAACCATTTCAACATATTTTATTTAAAAAGATAATACAGATAATTTGTCCAAAATCTCAAAAACGGAATCCTCAACTGCTTTTTTTCTCAACTACTCACTTCATTTATTTGTTTATATATTTGTACTTTTCATTTAGATATATATAAAAAAAAAACTCTGTTTTAACCGAATTTGTAGGTAGTTATCCGAAATCCACGTAGGTCGCATTATTTCAGATAAACTGAATTCCACTGTACCATGTAATTATTTTAACCTACAGGACAAAAACCCATTAGACGACCTCTGCTTGGCTGTACCATTAGCTGAACCAGTATTAAATAAGCATAAGCACTTGCTATAATTTTCTGTCTTGAAATTCATTTATTATACATTCGTGCATACTCAATGTGTAACACAGTGACGGCTTCTGCACCGCACAACCTAAACAGGGATGCCAACAAAAGCATAACACAATTGGAATCGTTTCTACTTGAGTTTATCAGTGGATAACCATGAAATATTTCAGTGTCGCTTTCTAAAACTGTAGTAGAAAAAAAAACTTTGAAGTTTTAATCAGTTTTAATATTCTCCTGAAGATGCCAACTTGGCGAAACGTCGTCGAGAAAAGTATAGTAGTTCAGTGTTTCGTGGAAAACGTCGTTTTTTGTTTCTACGCCGTAGGTTCCAGTATCCACGCCTGTATCAGTAGATGTGAATAGTTTCGCCGAATTTTCTTTAATTTGGTCAATAGGTTAACTAATCTGTGCTTCAAGGGGGATGAAATTTCAAAATTGTTAGAACGAACTTCACTAATATAATCGATACTTGTATGGACATAATAATGGGGTCAATAGTACTGACCAAATTCAAAAACACTTTTGGGATGGCTTTCGGGTTATTAAACAACCTGTAAATCAAATCCTTTACCAAAAATTAGGGCTGGTTGTTAACGTCAGACTATACCAGAAACATACATGACAGATTAGGGTGCTTCATTTGAAACGAACGTTTTTTTCTTTTTCGCTGACACATGAAAATTTTGTTCCTCGCATCGAAAAAAAAATTCCCTCAAAATTTGAGCCCTTAATTTTAATTTTAAGTACTTCCTCTCGATCGATGAATTTTTCCCATTTAAATAACATATACTGTATTTCCATTCTAAATTGAAAATAGGTAGAAAAAAGCAAGGTTGTCAGATATATTTTCTAAAATTGCTAAGCTCACTATACAAGTATACTTCATACTTCAGTAAACTGTTAGTTCGTGACGTTCTTAGAAAGCTAGTTTGGAAATATTAAAAAAAAATACAGATATAAATTTATTAGTTAGCATTAAAATAAAGCGTTTAAAATTGCTGGAAAAAATAATTATATAAATTAAAACAACTTTATGTATATTACTATACTTAAGAAAATTTTGAAGAGCCGGCAACGCCGTGCCGTGCCGGCAACTGGAATGCCGATCCAGTATACTATTGGATTGCTTTGTATTTAATACTCCTTAAATACTTATTCGGTCCACTGTGCCATAAAATTTTTACGACGTCGTTAAAATGATTTACGACTAGCAATTCTACTTGTTTAAGACGCCAGTGACGTGTATTTCAGCTAGGTTTATTAACAATTTTTTGAGATTGTCTGGCTAAATGAGCATTATTTACAGCAAATTATATTACAGATAAGAGTTTTGTATGAAGGCTAATTTTAATCTCCTATACTGATTTGAATGAAAAAAATTATTTCACAATTTTCGAATTTATAAAAGATATATGCACGCCCATGGAATCATAAAGTTGCACCCCTTTTTTTGTTCCCCAGGCGTATTTATCATTTTCAATTAAAAATAGATAGTGTATTAGACTCTTTAAAAGTGACCATTTATATTTTTCTGTAACTTGAACCGTCTCGTCGGTGTCGGCCTCGAAAGCCCAATTTCCACGAAAATTGTCATATTTTTCTTTGTTATCAGCGTAACGGCTGATGTTACAATAAAATAGTTAAAGAACAATTTGTAGGGAAATTAAATTTCATACAAAAAATGTCTCATTACATATTTTGCTAAAGTTCACAAGATCTATTCAGTTTAACATATTAAAAATTAAAAAAATTCATTAAATTTCAACTTTTATTGTATTATTTCTCAAATTTAGTTTATTATCGAATAAGTTAAGACTTATTTTCGAAAAAATTAACTATACAATTACACTTCTCGCAAAAATTAAAAGAACAAAAAAATTTTCGAAATTTGGCAATTTTCAACAGGCTGTATTTCAGTGAAAAATGGCCGTACAGGAAATAAAAAACATAGCTTTTTAAAGCTTGAAGCCTCTAGTTTTCGAATTTTTTTGGTTAAAAATTTTTTTGGAACACCGGTAGCCATGCAATTCTTGAATAAAGCACGAAGAAAAAAATTTCTAAATTTTTTGCATTTTTTTTTTCGCTCTACAGGCATGGAAAATTTTTTTCGAGCTAGACCAATGCATAGGTCGCATAGCCTGTTTATTCAGCTTCAATTTGCTTTTTTCGGGAGTCAGATACGACCATTTGTCTTCGAGATATCGAATTTTGAATACAAAAGGATCCTTTTTCACTCAACTGCCGACATCTCTGAAACTACTGGTCGCCCAGCGAGCGGACAGGGGGGTTTCATTTTCTGCAGAAAATTTCCTACAAAAATCTGTCATGGTTGATTGGAAAAAAAAATTCCACCTGTAACGTTAACGTGAAAAAAGAGCAAAAAAAATGCCGTTTTCCCTTTTTTTGGTTAATCGACTGTATCTTCGACAATATTGGGGGAAATGCTTAGGTTAGAAGAAAATTTTTAGTACGGCCATTTTTCACTAAAATACAGCCTGTTGAAAATTGCCAAAAAATTTCGAAAATTTTTTTTGTTCCTTTTTTACCTAATTTCTAATTTTTGCGAGAAGTGTATTTTTTTGAGGCTTTTTTAAGTTAACTATCAGGCAAAGTGCCACTCAAGTGATTAGTGAATTAAATGTTATTTGGCTTCATTTTTTCGACTAGCCGCTCACAACATTCTATCAAAACATTAGAAAATTTTCATAAAGCTTATCAAAACTGATATAAAATCATTTTTAATAAAAAGTCAAGAAAAAGGAGGCCATCGATGTGTACCGTTAATAGATGAGACCAATAATGAACCACAAACTGTTGAAAATTCACTTATGATTAAAGCCGGCTAAACAGCGCGGCAGCCCACAAAGTTTTCACACATCTCAACGTAAATAACAGGGTATGTTTAACACATCTCTTTATAAATTGCAACAGTTTATTGTTTTCATGAATTTTGTTTTTGCACATACAAGTAGTAAGTAGTACGACGCGTACGATTATGGCCCGTCGCCCGGATCTGCCGGCTTTACTTATGATAAATGAGCAAGAAGAAAAAAATGACGCAATGAAAAATCATAAAACCGAACTGAGCTATGACAATTTAAAAAAAAATACCAATGATTTACATGTTATTGAAATGGGAAAAATTCATCGATCGAGAGGAAGTTCTTAAAATTAAAATTACGGGCTCAAATTTTGAGGGATTTTTTTTCGATGTGAGGAACCAAATTTTCATGTCAGCGAAAAGAAAAAAATGTTCGTTTCAAATGAAGCACCCTAAATGACACGATGGTACGTGCACGTTCTTATTTTGGCCCCCCACCTAACCCAAACCACGAACCGCCAGTGATGTAGAGACGACATAAACTAATCTAATAACATTAATAGCTAATAACATCAGTAACGTTCACTCTTCGTAAAACGAGAATATTTACGAGGTTATTTTATAACTGCCGGTCTACAATAAACTTCTTTCATGACGATATCTATCGGATGTTCCCTTTTTTTGCGGCGGTCAGTGGTGTGGATCACGTGCCGACATCATTAACGGGGTTCCGACTGTATTACATCTGGCATGCGTGTAAACGAGGTTACAATATTGAGAAATACACTCGAAAACGCTTAAAAATAGAATGAAACGTTTCTTGTAAAATGTACACTTGTAGAACGAATATATGTATTTCTTGAACTAGGTATGTACACTGTTCTACCTAGAATCTCTACTTTCACCAAAACATGAATGTAACCATAAATTATTGAGGAGAACTAAATTAACTACTACTACAAAAGTTTCTCTAAAATTAAATCTACAATCCATAGCCACTTAGTACTCTTTCCTTTTATTTTCTCCAAACTTCCATTAAACCTTATAAAGTTCGCCATCCTACCCTAATTCATTTTTTCTTGAAATAAAAGTCATTATTCTAATAATTTAAACTTCTTTTTACAACAGAAAAAATCTCAATTTTGATTAAAATTAAAACATTTTGAATTACACAACAAAATAAGACCAAAATCAAACTTCCTAATGATTAATAAACATTTTTTCCTATACAACGAATAGCAAAACTAAGATAGTAAAGATTAAATTAATATATTTTAATAATTTAAAAACAAATTAAAAGTCCAACTTAACAAAACAAATAAATTGTAACAAAATAACTGGCAACTAAATGTTCTGAAAAAAATATTTTAAGTATTAATAAGGCGTTACGTCACATTTTATTTTAATTACGGCCCGAATTCTTGTAGGCATTGTTTCAACCAAGCCTCGACAGAGTTCTGGTGAAAATGTGTCCCATATTTCGCCGATTTTTTCCTTTAAAATAGAGACCGTTCTTTGAGAATCATCTCTCAAAACTCTTTTTATCTTATGCTTTCAATGACATTTAGGTCGGGGCTGTTTGATGGCCATTATAGGACTTTAATATGCTGTTCCCCGAACCACTTTTTCGTCTTTTTTTGCAGTATGGGAAGCTGCGCCGTCTTGTTGGAATATGAAATTATTGTCTGGGTACATATCCTGAACGGTCGGTAATAAGCTATTCATAACTATTTATAAATATTTGTCAGCGTTGACGGTACCCTCTATGGCCTCATACTGTCCCAAACCTTTAGCTCCAATGTACATCCCCAAATCCTGATACCCTTCGGGAATTTTACGGTTCCTTTAAGGCAGTCCTTATGAAAGGCTTCACTTTTTGTTCTTATTACTCTTTTTCTATGATCGCCTACGCAGACATCAAATTTGGACTCGTCACTGGAAATTACTTTTGACCAGTCTTCTATAGTCCACGATACCTTCGATTTGGCCCAATTCAGTCGATTTTTATGTGCCTTTTTGTGCCTCAGTAATTAAGGCTTTTCTTTAGCATACGATCATTTACGAAAATTGAAAAATTAAAAATTTGAAAAATAAAATAGTAATACCTTATAAAAACTGAGCCCAGAATGATGAATGTATTTTCTGCAACATTAACGGGATAGCCTTTCTCCTTTTTCGGAGTTCCATTGCGCTCTTATATCCCTTAAGGTGTTCCGTCGACTTTTTTTGCAAATTTTCACCAACAACCTTTGGCTCCTGTCAGTAACAAGTCTGGGTCTTCCAGGACTTTTACCTTTTACATCCAAATTTCCCGTCTCGCGGTAATGCTTTAATATGTCCCCAACAGTAGACTTTGCAAATCACAATTCTTCGGCAATTTCGCGGATATTTTTGCCACTGCAGTTTTTTTTTACAATGAACTGCAGCAATTTTTAATCAGTCGCACGTTCACGGCCCATTTTTAATTAAAAATAACGAATATTCACAGAAACTACCAGTAATCACCTGTGACTGACACATCTAATTAATGGTTTATTTATTTTTTTGAGGCATGTTTCTCGATTTTCCGAACACTTAGTTGTCAGCATTTTAGCAGATTTATACATTTTTGGACATAAATTCATAACAAATCCAAGCTAATAATAATATCCGCATAATATTATCTTGCAAATTTATATGATTTTATATATTTTAGGTTTTTAAAGCGAGGTTTTAGGTAAATTTTTGTATGCCAATGAATAATTTTTTTGACAAAATGCGTTTGTCCGAACATATAGTTATTAGGGCTCGTATGCAGCAAACAAAAAAAAAATGTCTACAGTTTTGTATGATCAAATGTATAACATTTTGGAACTGACACAAAATCAAAAAAGGATCATCGTGATTCTGTAGCTTTTAAAACGGTGTATTGATAATGGATAGATGAAACATTTTTTTAATACAATTGTTTTTATTAAAAGTTTTAATTTGGTAAACATTTGATCCTATTGCACAAGGACAGCACTGGCACCGAACACCAAAAACAATTTCAACAATTTAATTTCTCTAACAATATCCAGTCATTTAAATGCATTCCGGTCTATTTTATTTGTGCGTAACCAGTGGTGCGCTTCTAAATATGGCAGTTCCCCCTTTCGTAATTTTTAGTGAAAGTACTCGTAAGGATAGCATTTGGTGCACAATAGGGCCGTATTTAGATTCGGTTACGTCGGTGTCAAAAGATATACACTAATCAAAATAACTTACTAAGAATAACTCAGTTTGTTTATAACTGTATCAGTATTTTCATTGGCAGAAGCCGAAGAAAACACTTTTGAGTAATGCAAACTAAGTTTGGTAGGTTTCTTTGTGTCGCATATTTTTTCCAGAATTCACGAAAAATTGGATTAACTAGTATAGAGAAGAGATAAATTAAAAATGTAGACCATCATACACAAGTCAAAAATGAATTGTCTCTGGGAGATACCAAGTTATTTATTATAACAATATACATATTCGTTTTTATATATTTTACAGTCTTTTATACCCCTCATGCTAATATTTTTTGCAAACCCTTCAGTAGATATACAAAATCCCTGCGTACTTACTTTTAAATCTGAAATAGCACGGACAATTTTATGTAATTTATCGGCAAACGATACCATGTGTGGTGTGTATATCATGTGTGGTATACATACAAACAACAATTCAAAAAACAAAACACGAATTTGTGTACGTAGTTATGTTATCAGCTATCCACAAGGAACACTGGACCCGGGACCGCCAACTGAACTGAATTAAATTAGCGACATTGCGAACGAGTTTAACCAAACGTACGGACCTGTTCCCGATGACCTTGATCATTACAGACCTTATCATTATACTGTCCGCCGCAGTACCAACAAAAAACTCGGTGTGTAAACTTTTATTTAAACATAGGTACGGTCCTGTATTACAACGTAAAGTTAAAAACCCAATGTACACTCCGCCTGCGGTGCTATTAGCAGGTAAAAAAAAATAGCTCGCCTTCTATAGGCACTAGGCACCTCGTCGATGAATATTCATAGTAGGTCATGAATAAAACAAAAGTAAATCGTATTACGTGGGGACGCACGTCAAATTTATTACTGGATCGTAATCGTAACGCCGGCAAGGCTTTCAATCGAACCCACGGAGTCTGCCATCGAAGACCATGCTGTTCATGTGACAAGAGAAACCATGCTGTGCATGTGACAATAGCAAAACAATTTTTACAGCGCACTTCAGTTGCGCTTATATGAACATTTGACAAGTCTAATAAGAAGAAACAACAAGCAGTTGTCGACATCAAAACAAACTCGTATCATTCTTATCAAACTATTGGTAAGACAAGATGAATGATCCTAACCTATGAATGTACATAGTCGTATGTACAATCGGCAGCAAAAGTATTCACCACCCATATTTTGGAAGGTGCTTAAATTCTGATATTTTTTGTACTACAGCACTGATTTTTTTTTGTTTCTGATAGGATACAGCTTATGATATTCTATGCCCAGGTTAAAGGTAATATGTTGATTATGTGAAAAAAATATTGTTAAAAAGTCCTTGGACTCATCAAAAAATATATCTGACAAACTGAACCATTTTGGAAACATTTTTAGACAAAAAGTTTGTGGTTGAATAAAAAATATCAAGAATTTTAAAAAAAGCCCTGTACGTCACACATAACTGAAAAAAATAAAGGGTTGATATCCCTCTAGAACTCAATGTATTTTGTGAAATTTTCATGAACAGTGATTTTTACGAAAACTATAGTAATAATGGTAGTAGAGTTTTGAATTTGTATGATTTAGGTTTTTGGTTCAACTTTACAAATGTTTCGTGTCTAGGATTTTTTTTTTTTCAAAATGACAGTTAATCAGAAATACTCTGAAGATTTCCTTTTAATATGAGTCCAAAAACTTTGAAAAGGATTTAGTATTTTTGGAGTTATTCACGAATTTTGAAAACATCGCAATTTCACTTTTTTTTAGCGATAACTTTTCACACAATCGACATCACCTTCAACTTAGGCTTATTAGACGCAGAATTTCACAGGTTGTAATCCTATCAAAAGCAAAACAAAAAATCAATATATGTGTACAAAAGTTATCAGAATTTCAGCAACCTTCAAGAGTGGGTGTGTGAATACTTTAGCAGCTGACTGTAGCTTATCTGTTGCTAATGTTCCGTATTATTCTTCTTTGAAGTATTAAATGTGTTGCTTACACACGCAGATAATTAAACGTCAGATAAGTACATGTTTTCTGAGTTTAAGGTGTAGAAGACGTGTTTGTTTTAAAAACATCTCATTCTGTTAATAAAAGTTTGACCTATTTTGATTTTGTTCCTCATTTGTACTTTTAATTTTTGGGGCATAAAAAAACGGTCGTGACGTAAATATATTTCAATTCAGGTTTCAATTATTTGCACAAAAATGTTTTAACTTCCTTTTCCGTTTCTTTAATTGTGGAGTGAACGTATCTCAGAATTTTCCGACCTTACACCAATCACAAGGACAGATAGCTGAGCCTAGTCCTACTGCAGCTTAGTGTTTGTCGCTTCGTTTTTGAAACTGCATTCAATTTTTTTAAGCCACCTATTTTTTTCCCTTCGTTTATTTCTAATAAATACATACATTGCTGAATCTATTGATGACAGACTGCAAACAGATGTCATTTATACAGACTTCTCAAAAGCCTTTGATAGACTTGACCATTGCATATTAATTAACAAACTCACAATTCTTGGATTATCACCCTCTCTTATCACCATCTTTCAGTCTCACCTAGTTGGTCGAAAACAGTACGTGCAGCTTAACGGTTTTAGGTCAGTGGAATATACGTCTTCTTCTGGTGTACCCCAAGGTTCAAACTTGGGACCACTATTATTCAATATTTTTATCAATGATATTGGCGATGTTATTACGGTTGATTACTTGTTATATGCTGATGATTTAGAACTATACAGCCGTATTACAAAAATTGGAGACTGTGAAAACCTTTCAGTAAACTTGCATCACGTTAACGCTCAAGCTAAAAAAATAAGTTAACGCTCAACCCCACTAAATGTAAAGTAATGTCTTATACTCTGAAAACAAATCCATTACGTTTTAATTATAAAATAGAAAATGCCTCTCTTCAAAGACCTGATACTTTTACAGATCTTGGGGTAGTATTTGACCCTGCACTTTCTTTAAAGTAAATTGTTGAAGCTGCATTTCGCATGTACGGATTCATCGCACGTTGTAGTCAAGATTTTAAACAGTTGTCAACATTAAAAACTCTGTACTACGCTTTTGTAAGGTCCAAGCTAGAATATGCTTCAGTAGTATGGAGTCCATTCTACCAATATCATGTTGATCGCATAGAAGCTATACAAAGGCGGTTTTTAAAATTGCTTAGTTTGAAAATTGATGGAATTTATTCTCCAATAGGCACACCACATGGTGAGCTCTTACGTAAACATGGATTTTCAAGCCTATCTACGAGACATGATTACTATTGCTGTGTACTCGTGTTTAAAATAATAACAGTATTATGAATTCCGCTTTATAGTGTTAATAACAACTCTTTTTGTGCGAGTGTTGACATATTTTTGTGGAAAATTAGCGATATAAAATCTTACTATTTCACTTCATCTTGAAATTTCTGTTCATAGTGTTTACTGTGTAAATATTTCTTTTGTTATAATTGTATACATTTTCTGTCTATCCCTGCTCTGTAATTGGGTATGTGCCTGTAGAGCAGTGTAATATAAATAAAACCCAGTTTTGTATTACTTACTCACATATGAATACAGTTTTAAAACTATTAAAATTGCTAATGCGCAATTTACTAATGGCTTTCAAAACACTAAAAAATACTGACAGCAGGTTAGAAATATTCCTTCCTCAATTTTTCACCATCAGCTTATTTACAGAAAGTATACAGGTATGGAAAACGTTCATTTATATTAAGAGCTGGAGAATTCGGTGCGGAAGGGAATAGGCCACGCCTTGAACCGCCTGTGGCAAGCATTTAGCGGAGGAGCATATGCACAGAAACGCTTTATCGTTTAAATATGTACATTTTCCAACCCTGTATATTTCAGTTATTATGAGCTTATAAGTTACAAGACGAGTTATAGAGAGGAATTTTAGAGGCATTCTCGAACTATTTTACGACGGATAGGCATTAAAAATTCGGCGAGCACAAACGGAATAATCCTAGGGATAACAGACGGTTCGATTCTTTTATTGCTTTTGACAAATAGAATTACCGTTACTCGGCTTCCTCAATTAACACAGTTATCGATAAACGATGCGATTATCGAACCGTCAAGAAATGTATCTAATTTAAATGTCATCGAGAAATAAAATGTGCCACCGACGAACGGCGCATTTAATAAGCGCTAATTGCGGGAGATAAACAAATAATGCTAATTCGCAGGACCGTAATGGCCCTTTTTGTCGATGGCCCAACACAAATTTTGAAACATCAGCGCCAATTAACATTGATCGAATAAAAAAAATAGGTGACTTTTCAGAACTACTGGAACAATTTCGGGGGGAAAATTGAAAACTTAAAGGTTGGAAAAAACTTGAACCATGAAAAATACACCAAAATATATTAAAAGGAAAAAAAAAAAAAAAAAATAAAGACCACCCTCTGATACAAAAAAAAAAAAAAAAAATCCATCCATCAACAAAATATTACTTTGAATACAAAATTCGACTTTAGAACATTTTTTCCATCCATACACATCGTGATTAAAAATACCCTTCAAACTTTTTTGATAATATGATACAAAATGATCGCATTGTAAACGGGTTTTGCAAACAGCCGCTAAAAGTATACAAATAGTAGTTACACGTCCACTTTCCTCTGTAGATGTATAAAATAATAATACTATACGAGTTAGGGGACAAAAAAAACCTTTGCAAAATTCATGAAAATATATACCCTCTCCTTACTTTTTTCTCTAGCGATTTTTTCCCTCTACAACCACATGTACAGGCCAAATCGCTCAGTTTACTGTAGAAAGACGACTCGTTCTTGAACGTGCTCTTAAGCAAGCCGCACAGCCCGTGACTATTCGAAACACACCTTTTTTTTCTTTTTGGGCTCCCCCACCCCCCCCCCCCACAGCCAGGGGGGGGGGGGGGGCCCCCCCCGGGGGAAAAACACCCCTCCGGGAAATTAAGGGGAGGAAAAAAATTGGTTTTTAAAAATTTTGTTAAAAATACCCTTCAAACTTTTTTGAAATTTGATACAAAAAATAACCGCCGTCTCCAACCATCTGCTTTTTTTTTTCTCACCCAAAATTTTAGTCCGACACCTCCACTGTCACTTCGAAAAACCGTTATTCCGCCACTCCCGTAATTTCCAAGGGTAAATACGCCTAAACTAGACTTATTAAAGATGAATTAGTGGGCATTCAAGTAAATTAAGAGTACGCAGAGGACTGAACAATGAAGAAAGCGACAGATGCGAGATGCGAACGCTCTCAGACCAATTATTCTCAACGCGCCATTAACCATTATACATACTTTTGCGGCGAAATTAACATTTATATTGAATTGTTACAAATGGTACACTCTCGGTTTCTGCTGTCACACATTTGTTACATCTATGTTTTATACGGGCATTTTTCTTCCACGATTCAAATTTGGCAAACGAGCTTTTTTCAAACCATACTTTTCATTGTTTCGTGTTATTTTTGTAAATATCCAGCCGTATCACTAATCACGTAACTATGGTGGATTCATAAAAATGTTTTAGGTTATTCCAGTTCATGCAGATATTTAAATAATTTTAATAGGTTTGCTGCATGAATGAATAACTTCTGCATAACAATGTTTTAGGTATCAATAATATTTAAAAATCTAGGTTTCCGTGCTTTGCTAACAATGGCGTTTAGAATAACAAGTTGTAAATATATAATTTAAAAATAAAAATACCTAATTAAATATATGCATCATATTAAGTACGTGAAAAACTAAAAACCGGCCATTAGAATAGATTTATCGGGAATATCATATGCCGTGCGGACACAGTTGGGAACCTCTAGTCACACAGTAGCTCTCAATCACCTCAATTTTTTTAAACTACATTGGTTTAAGTCGGCTAAAACCCAAAAAAAAAATACTGAAGTATAGCATAATGGATGATTCTCTCTGTATGTTCGCCAATTAATTATTCTAATATGACTATCTCAAACGTTTTCGACATTCTCATTAGATTTTTGGAAAAATCTGCATTATATATTTTCTAGACTTCACTGTATATTAGGCAGTAGGTATTGCAAGTATATCTTTACTTTCACGTCCACGTCCACGTACATCCCTGATTTTTTTTTTATTCATAACAAGCAAGCATTTTGCCGCCTTGTACATTCTAGTATTTCCGTTAGATACCCAGAAAGATACATATGAAAAAGACATCAACCTTGTAAAAAATCTCACGCTCATACAAATAAACACCTGACAACATGACAGGTGCGGAGCTAGTCATTCCCGTTGATTACCCACACAGTTAAAACAGGTTTCCCACGCGGTGTTGCGAAACTGATTCGGGACTCAACCCCATATTTTCCACAATGAAAAATATAACGCTACACAATTCACTGGTAACGAAAAATGGTAATACAGGGTGACTTAAAGTTTTGGCGACAAATGTTCGAACAATCTCTGACAACGATCCAGAAATTCCCGAATATTATGAACCTATAAGGCTATAACCAACTGAAAGAAAATATTAATGATAATTTTAAAGGGACAATATCTACCAACTGAAGGTCATTTAAGATCTTGGACGTTTTATACTTTAAAAAATGTATATTATAAAACTGTACAGAAAATACAGAAGAAGAATTGGCATCTTCGGCATAGAAACAACTTCACATTTGAACAACGCATGTTTCGTCTACCATGTTGACATCGTCAGATGATTAAAACTTGAGTTTTATGCCAACATGGTTGGAGAAAACCGTATTAAGTACAAAAAAGTATTTCGGTACTAAGTGGTTAAAAGTGTTCTAGTGTCAATTTGTGCAGCACATGATTAAAATGAGTGTTAAGCGGACCATACTGTATTTCAATTGTAATCTTTTAAAAACTTTAAAGAATGTCTCACGGAACCATTCAAATAATTTATCAGAGATAGCTGACTAACATCTATGCTATTACATTGAAAAAAATAGTGAAGAGTCACATACTCGTAGATACCTGGCCAGGATGTGGTTCGTGACAATTACTTATTACATTACATTTTAGATTTATTATTATAAGGAAAAGGCAGAAGAGAAATTGAAAAGTTTATTAACCAGAATCAGGATGATAACTACCAACACATTTCAAACAACCTTATCGAGTTATTAAAGATTTAAAGACTCATTAGGTATATCTCGCCATATAAGCTATTAAATGTTCTATATTACTCGTAAATGATAAATCTGTAAAATCCTTCTAGGACACACACTTATAATCGGGCGATCGTGACTAATTTAAGAATGCTGTAATAAAATGTATTACAGCAAATAATTGTTATATGAACTGATATACGATTTTAATTATTTTATTATCAAATTTTACATCTCCATTATCAGCATCAACCTAGAATCACAATAGCCTAAAAAAAAGGCGTGTCAATTCCAAAAGGCAAGGACATATACAAAAAGCAACTAAAGTCATCATACACACACTTTTTGAAGTTTGCTTAAATTCTGATAATTTTTGCATTACAGCATTGATTTTTTTTGCTTCTGACAGGATTATAGCTCGTGATATTCTGCGTCTAATAAGCCGAAGTTGAAGGCGGCATGTCGATTGTGTGAAAAGATATCGCTAAAAAAAGTAAAATTTCAATGTTTTCAAAGAAACGTAAATAACTTCGAAAATAGTAAATCCCTTTTGAAGTTGTTGGACTCGTATTAAAGAGAAATCTTCAGTGTATCTATTTGACTAACTGAGTCATTTTGAAAAAAATTTTTCCTAGACATGAACAAAATCTAAAGTCGAACCAAAAATATTACGAAAATTAAAAAAAGCCCTGTACGCCACAAATTACTCCAACAAAAATTTAGGATTAATATCGCTCTAGATCGCTCTGTGTTTTATTAAAATTTCAGGAACAGTGATTTTTACGAAAACAATACTAAGGATGGTAGAATTTTGAATTTTCGTGATATTTTTGGTTCGACTTTAGCCTTCAACTTCGGCTTATTAGACGCATAATATCACAAGCTATAATCCTGTCAGAAGCAAAAAAAAATCAATGCTGTAATACAAAAATTATCAGAATTTAAGCAAACTTCAAAAAGTGGGTGTATGATAACTTTCGTTGCTTACTGTATGTATATCCTAAATATTGTTTACTTGCATATATAGAATATACACGTAAATAACAATTTGACAACAATATAAATGGTAACACCATAAATCGTTTCCGTTATGTAAATATACTGTGAGCAGTGAGCAAATAGGAATAAATAAAAGTATAAACTATGTGCATATCCTCAGAATTATTGGCACTGAGGTGGCAACACAGTACTTAATTATACAATGTGAGTCAATTTTAAGGTCTCAAGGAATATATTTCTCTCCTGACCACACCAAATTATTTCTGACTTGTTCATTTTACAGCTTATTTAAATTATTGTCTGTGAGGTATGAATTGTATACTATCCTTAGCCGTTTTTGTTACGTTCTTGTTTGTAACTTGTTGCACAAATTATAGACCAACAAACAATGTTAGTACAACAGCCATAAAACTGTTTTAGAAAATAAGCAATGTTTTAAAGTTATCTCTAACTTACATTTAATAAAGAATCCGTTTCTTTTTTCCGTTTTCCAGTACAGTGTGACTTTAGAATAATGACGGTACCGGCGCTTTAAAAGAATTTTCGTTTGTTATAGAACCAAATTACTTAAGGAATCTCATCTAGCTAATTCACATTCCTAGTTTTTATCCACTTATTACCTAATTATGGATATACTTATAAATCTTAAATTTAGATATGATTTTTAAATGAAAATACTTTTGATTAATCTCTTACAAGCTTATTAGATATATTTACATTAGTTTGTTTTGAAAGACAAATAGACTGCGATATGATATTATTATTATATCATAACAGAATAGAAAAAACGCACTTGACATTAATGATAACTTTTATATCAACACTTTATTTATAGAGACGTCCAAAAAAAAAGTCTTCAAATCTGGCTATAAAAGAGAGAGATAGAAATAGCGGTCATATCGAAGCTTTTCGGTTATGTCAAACTTTTGACAAGTAACTTGTCACAAATGTAAAATAAATAATGGCTGTCATATAAGGTGACAGCTTTGACAATTAAATAAGGTTACAAATTTAAGATATAGACATCCAAAAAAAAACGTCATCAAAGTTGGCCGAGAAAAAAAAGACGTATTTCTATTCTTAATTAAATTTATAACCTTATTTACTTGTCAAGACTGTCACATCATATGACAGCCATTGTTTATTTTACAAATTGTGACAGTCACTTGTCAAAAGTTTGACATAACAGAAAAGCTTAGACATGACCGCTATTTCCATCTCTCTCGTTCATAGCCAGAGTTGATGACGTTTTTTTTTGGATGTCTATATAATAGAAAAACGCCTTTTTTTACTCGGCCAACTTCGATGCCTTTTTTTTGGATGGCTCGATATTTTGACATTTTATTTGGCTCTTGCCGAAGTAAACAAAATAAGAAATTGACACGGTACTTACAGCCAGTATCCTTAAGCCTCTGAATTAGAGAATTCACTATTCGTACACACCCCAAGAAACCGCTTCCTTGTTTCTTATGCACCTTTCGGTGATTCCATACAGATATAGTAATTGTGTCTGTTTTACCGATGTACAGATCGTAATGGGAGTTCCATTTTGGATCCAAAGTGTTTTTCACTGTCTCCGTAGAATGACACTGACCACTACCGTCCACTGATATTTTCGCGAAAGGATCGGGAAGGCCTGGAAAACAACAATTGTGAAAAAAAAGAATTGTGAAGAATTGTTTATTTCCACTTGTAAATAGATTAATTAACTGACACTTCGAATACTTACGAAATAAATCTTTCCGAACAAGATTCCTAGCACACAGAACTGAAAAAAAAAGATGCTCTAATTAATATATTACATCACAAATTAATAATCTTGGGAGGTCCTCGTTGAGGCCATATTGCTTGACAGTTCGAACAAAGCACGTTTTTAACGTTTCGCACAAGTGATATTTGCAAAATTGCTTTATTTGACACTTACTTGTCAGTCTAATTTTTTGTGCACCATTCCGACGACTCGATGGAGTACTTGACATTTTAAAAACTATAAATTTATTGTCAACACATCACTACACGTTAACTCTTCAACGCCATATTTGACTAACTGCTACACTAGCGCCACCTGTAGATAACTCAAAGAACAAGTGACTGTTGCCGCGTAAACTTTCAAATTGAAAAAGAATTGCTACCAAAACAATTTATTTACGGTTACATAATTACACGTTACAAAACATTACTTACAAAACGTTACTTACAAAAAATTACACACAATCGTAAGAGATGTCATTTTTCTCTAAGAGATTTACCAGTTGATCGATTTTTTCCTCGTCGTGTTTTCTGCTCTCCATGACTTGAGCCTCGTGATATTCAAGCATTTTAATGTATTTGACTTCCAAATTATTCACGACGTCCTCAAACTGCTTTTGTTTTTCGGCACTAGTTCGCGCTATCAGTTCCGCGCGTTGAGTTTTCAACTGAATCTAACAAAAAAATAAAATTAAAGTTTTATGCTACTAATTAAAAAATCTCATTCAAAATATTGAATTGAGATATGAAATGTCTTCGTCTCCTGAGTACTGCATATTTAATTGCACTGAATTTAATTCGTGTGTACATACCCTTAAAGGTATTCATTATTCATTTGAGAAAATTTGTGCGCACAAATTTGCCGTTTTTGCCGAAAACAGATTTGCGTGTAAGCCATACGTGCGCGCAAATGTGCTCAAATGAATACCTACCTTATGGCAATATTGTTCAGAAAAAATTGTACCTAATAACTAATAACAGTAATAACAACAAAATACATTCTATGTATGTATGCATATAAAGAGCTGCAGAAGTATGTAGGTACTGCGTACTGTACAAATTCAATAAAACCTAAACTTGCAAATATTCGCAAAAAAAAAGAACCAGGTCAAATCTTAATTTAGAAAAATGCGTATTTTGACTATCACATTACCTTTGGATCGTCAACTGTTTTCGAGAGATGACGTCATCCCGGATTTTGCAAATGCCAGTCAAATATAGACATCCAAAAAAACGTCAACTCTGGCTATGAACGAGAGATGGAAATAGCGATCATGTCTAAGCTTTTTGGTTGTGTCAAACTTTTGACAAGTGACTGTCACAATTTGTAAAATAAACAATGGCTGTCATATGATGTGACAATCTTGACAAGTAAATAAGGTTATAAATTCGATTAAGAATAGAAATACGTCTTTTTTTCTCGGCCAACTTTGATAACGTTTTTTTTTTTGGATGTATACAATCTTGTACACTCGAACCCCTCTTAATTCACCTTCGCTTAATTCACATCCTCTCTTATTTCACCACGTTTCCCCCTATTATGTCGTGAAACGGTCCCGGTTAAGTCGCCGCCTGTAACATTTTTAGAACTACGTTTTGAAATTGGATTCTCGCATGAATACAATTTTTATTGAAAAAAAATGATTGTGTAATACATTAAATATGGACACCTAACCTTTAAAATAGGTTAGGTGTCTTTTAAAAATATTTAACCTTTAAAATATTCATTCAAGTGGAAAATTGAACGTTGTCACGCACGACTGGGTATACTTACGTTTATTTTTTTGTTCAGTTGGCTCATTTTTCGTTATAACAAGTGCTGTGGTATATCTCTAAATATTTCTTTTTTGCAGCTAAAACACGAAAAAGTCGACGTTATGATCGCGATTTAAGTGAGACTAAATTTCGCTACTTAAGCGAGGTAATGATGCTCGGATTTGGTGAATTAAGAGGGGTTCGAGTGTATATTAAAATGTATGGTTTTAAGAAGTTTTAGTGCTTTAATAAACAATTACGTTTAAGTTAAATATCATACCTGCATCACTTTGTCCTTCAGTTCTATTTCTTGTTTCATCTTCTCCAGCTGTTTTTGATACTCTTTTTCCGATTTCTGGAAGAGCTTGTCCATTTTTGAAACACACTTTTGTAGTACGACGATTTTTTCTTCATTGGTATTAGACATTGAATTTTCTATCTGGTGCCGTAATGCCGCTATTTCGTTAGACATTCTGTAATACAATATACAGTGAGTGGCGTATAATGTGAGTGGCACGCCTATGGACGGGCAGTGACCTTACGAACTCTATTGTCTATCTGTCAAAGTCAGATATTCCGTGTGTAGATTGATGTAAATAGTTCATTGGTTAGAGGGAAGAGCTACAGACCAATATAATTATACTCGAACCCCTCTTATTTCACCTTCGCTTAATTCACATCCTCTGTTATTTCACCACGTTTCCCCCTATTAGGTCGCGAAACCGTCCCGGTTAAGTCGTCGCCTGTAAAAGTTTTAGAGCTACGTTTGGAAATTGGATTCTCGCATAAATATGTAAAATTTTTATTGAAAAAAATGATTGTGTAATACATTTATTGATTTAAAATAGGTTAAGGGTCTTTTAAAAATATTTAATCTTTAAAATATCATTCAAGTGGAAAATTGAACTTTGTCACGCACGACTGGGTATACGTACATTGATTTTTCGTTCATATGGCTCATTTTTCGTTATAACAAGTACTGTGGTATATCTCTAAATATTTCTTTTTTGCAGCTAAAACACGAAAAAAGTTGAGGTTATGATGACGACTTAAGAGAGGATAAATTTCGCGACTTAAGCGAGGTAATGATGCTCTGATTTGGCGACTTAAGAGGGGTTCGGAGTGTACCTCCTTCACGGTGACCCCGTCCACCACTATGACGTATGTAATTTTATTGGTCTGTAGCCATTCCATCTGACCAATTACTTACTTGCATCAGTTTACAAACGGAAAAATGTTTCTAAATAGTAAATATTACTTGGTGCACTGTTGTTGGACAATTTCCGTTAAACGGACGATTTCTTTGTTTTTTTCTTTTTTGACGTGTTCACGTTCTGCTTTCAACTCTTTCACTTTTCCGTCGTAAGTCGTCTTTATCTTATCTACTTTCTGTTGGCATGTCCTTTCAGCCTCATCAAGTTTTATTTGAAACGATTTTTCCAGCTTCTTTACGTTTTCCGCTTGGAGTTGCTTCAACGCCTGTATTTCTTTATTGTGCAATTCGGAGGAGATCTTCTGGTTCTGATCCTGTAACCGATTAATATCAAATTACTAACTTATTAATATTTCTGGATGAGCTCCATTCAATTAAATTGCTTATACTAGTACCTTGATCTTCATAACTTCGTCTTTCATTTTTATTTGCATGGCGCTAATAATGGCCTTCAGCTCGTTATTTTGGTTCAACGTCTCTGTCAGTCTCAGCTGCAACGCTTCTATAGTTTTTTTCCAGTCGGCCGATATGAAATTCGTATCTTTTAGACCCAATTTCACTTCCGTCAAGTTCTGGAAAAGTTTTAGCATTCGCATTCTAAATGATTTTTAATTTACCTGAAGACTTTACCTCCCTTTTCTTTAACGAATCATCTTCGGGGTTCAATTTACAGCTAGACTTAGTTTGCTGAACTCCTTGTAAGACTAAAAACATTAAATTGATTGTACGTAAATTTATCGAAAATGTTGGTAGTTAACAAATTTTTAAAATATAATTCAGCAAATTGTATCAAAGAAGAGCTAGGGGTAATTCGGGTTTATATCAATTTTATGGGGAACCAGAAAACCGAATTATTAATGAGTTTTTACCTTTTCCTATGTCATCCATCTCTGTCCCTGATTCTTTGGTGACTTTTCTTAACTCGTTAATTCTCTGAACTCGTTCCTGGACGACCATCCCCTTTGGATTTTCACAATCCCCCGAAGCAAAGGAATTCGCTATGGAAGTAATACTTGAGTCTGTTAGATCGCACCAAGAGCTATCATCCTTAACTCCTAGAGCAATCGGATCCCCAGAAAGAATTACTTCTTCGTTTTGTGCAACATCCTTAGAAGGACTTTCTTCTGGCACGTCATTTTCTTCACATTTGGAAGGTTCATCAAAGAGTCCTGGATTATTTTTTTCTAACACCAATGGCGTCTGTAAGTGTAAACTGCTCTTTGGCCTTCTCTTTTTAATCCTAGGGAAGTTTCTAAGTTTGTCTTCTAGAGTATCGTTTATTTCTTCGTCGTCGTCATCATAACGCAGATTATAATAAAAATTATCTACTGAATCCATCTGACAAGAGTAACTCATAGCGTTAGTTGTCCCAGGGCCGAAAGAAGAATACGGGGTCCTCTCAGTTCCATGGCAATGCTGAATGGGGCCGTAGCCCTTTTTCTCAGTAATAGGTGGTGCCTGGAAAGAAATCTCTTGATCTGGCCATCTCAAATGTTGATTACAAGTCTGAAACTGGAATACTGACGTATTTATACTCCCATTTTTTTAATTCCACTTACCTCTATGTTAGATGATCGAAAATGGGTTATTTTAGGCAAATCTTTTAGCGATCCTGGTGGAGGTGGTTGATCGAATGGGGGCAAAATAGTATTATTTTTTATTTGTCTGGAGAGCTCTGATAAATATACGTTTCTTTCCATCTTTTCTGAGTGTGCCAAACTTAATTTTTCGAGCCACGAACGATATATGGCCAACTGATAATTGGAGTTTATATAAGGTATGTATTGCTTGATGGACCACAACATTTGACGAAATTCTCTATCCAGTACTCCATCTCCTGACGAGTTCATGTGCGACTGGTCGCAGGGACCCTGCATGTTTGATCAGTTTTTATTTTTGTCCCAGTTTTCGAATAAACACTTCTGGTACTTAATCAGCACCAGACCGTAGTACAAAACGAGAAGATAAGCTGTATAAAACTCCAACAAATACAGGACTCTTCTCATTAAAATTATGAGGATGTTACTTAAGTTTTATGTCAATGTAGCACATTTTGATTTTGAAAACTTTCTGTCAATTTAGATTTCAAGTTTTTGTAACTTGGCAACTATTATTTTACAACTATTATAGGTATTTGATTATTTTTTTTACTTTATTCTCAATATTAATGCCTATTCATTATTACAACTTTTGGTTAAGACGTATTTTTAAATGCCCTATTTATATATTTGATTGACATTTTGCAACAGAAGGATAATTTATTATGTAGGTATGTATTTATCATTTAATTTAAATTAACTAAACTTAAATTGTCAATAACGTTTAAGTGTATTTGCTTGTTATTAGACATAAATACAAGTTGTATGTACCCAGTATTTACATACATAATATAATATGAATTATGATACATATGTTAGTATTAGTTATTAGTGGTATTGAAGTTTTACTATTATTTCTCAGTTCTTAAGAAGACCTTTTTTACAATCTGAATTAGTAAAATTGGGTTTATCTAAAATCCATTATTATAAAATAATAACACGTCGTTGGTGGACTGCTTTATTATATGTATGCAAATTATGATACTCTCGTCTATGTTTACCTTTATTTCTCATGTCAGTTAACGTCACATGCGGGTGACCGTTGCCAAGCAACAGGTTGAAAAGTTTATATACAAAGAGAAGTCTTGTGTATGTAGACGTCAGTTTTTGGCGTCATGTCGCTTTATTTTGAAAATCCTGTCAATTTTCCTGAATCGGGGTCGATTTCGGTAAATGGTATTTGGCATCCAAATGCCCCTCTTTTAGCTGTGGCCAGTTTTTCTCAGGAACGTGGGGGTTTTGTCATCATTTTTGATGAATTGGTAATTATTAAACTAACAGTGTGGGTCACTGTTGACCCAAGTTTGGTGTTTAAAATGTATCTTTTTCCAGGGAGAACCTCTGAAAGACGTTAGTTGCCCTGTGCACCGAAGTTATCAAGTGACTGCGTTGGCGTGGCATCCTGAGAAAACCATTCTAAGCTCGGGTTGGGAAAATGGAGACCTCAAAGTTTGGAACGGATCTGAAAAGGAGTTTATCAGTGTTGTTGGTCCTCACAAAGCTCCTATTACTCTATTGGAATTTAGTGAAAAAGGCGGAAGGCTTGTTTCTTGCGATTCGGTTATATATACACATTTATTCAAAACAAACAAGTCATATAAGTATTATTTCTTTTAGACTGGATCAGTTGTTGGTTGGAAGATCGACAGCAAATGTGAAACCAACATGTCCTTTCATTTGGACCTAAAAGAGTCTGTCACCCACCTTACTTTCCGAATGACTGTAAAAAACCATCCAGATTTCGATGTGGAAGGTCTTGCTAAAGCTGCCGTAAATGGCGACGAACATGCTCGATATGTTCAGTAATTGGAGACCCAAGACTACTGCTAGGAAATTCCGTGTACAAGAGGGATCCGACAATCTGAATTTTTTTATAGCAACTCAAACAGGTATTAATTGTCAGCAATATTCTGTAATTAGTTGAGTCGCAGGTTCTTACATTGTATTCCGTTACATAGGTTCTATTTATTACGTAAATACTGCTGGTTCTTGTATGGAAGTGCTGAACACAGAAGGCGTTCCTCTCTCCTATGTTCTCTATCATCCGCTAAAGGATGCCGTCGTTGTAATGATGGAAGGTTTGACTATAGGATTGTTCTCCGTAGACTATCAAGGTCATCTGACGGAAACAGCCAAGGTCAAACTTAGCGGCAGAATTCAGACGAGGTCCATTGGAAATCAGGGCCTTGTTTGGGCAGGAAATAATAGCCTTGCCGTTTTGACAGGTAAACGTCTGAGAAATCTTATTATCAGACCTCGTATCTTAAGTAAACTCTTTTTTTTTGCAATTAAAAATAGGTAGGAAAAAATATAAGTACAGAAATTTTTTTTTCTTTTTAAAGGCGAGCTTACAATTCGCATATGGGACACAGAAACAAACGACAATTACGTGCTCCCCACCTCCATGAAACTCTATGCTCCCGACGAAAAAAACTCACACGGTAAACGAAATTTTCACGTGTCTCTCGTACAGTAAGCTAAATCAAACGCTCTGCGCCGGGACGAACATCGGCAGGATATACTTCTGGATGAAAAAATCGAATTCCTCCTTAATGGAAAATCCGGAAGACAGCTGGGAGTTGAACAACATCAACACCATCAGCGGCACCATAAAGCAGCTGATGTGGGGCTCCGTGATGCTGAGGTTGCCACTGTTGAGCGTAAACTGCGTCACTTCGGTGTACATAATGAAGGAGCAGACTATAAGCTGCTGTTTCTCCAAAGAAATTTGGGCGATGCAGAAAACTGCCAATCAAGTTCTATTGGAGACAGATAAAAGCAACTATCTGTTACAGTTGGAGACGCAAGTTACCGATATGGCCATCTCTGAACACATCCTTGCTTTAACCAATGGGAGAAACGTCGTGGTTTATGAGATCATATGGAAGAAAACGGAAAGCGTGGCAGAAAAAGGTGCTGGGGAGTGTTCAGGGAGTAAGTTGTTTTACTTCTAGAGTTATATTGAATTTATTTTGAGTGGCAATATTTAATAACGACATGACAACTTATAGTTTCATTCATGCTATTTACTAATCTGAAAATGGAAAAGTTTCTTCTCGTGCAACGAAGATATATGTTTTATTTTTAAAAACGTTTAAAAGGAGATACATAACATTATAAAATGTAAAAAATAGCATTTCTAAATTTTTAAGATGACGTTTTATGTTTTTTTAAAGGTGACAATACAAGCGACTTTTCTGTAAAGGAACTAAACAGATTCAGCTGCGAGAATGACGGGCTAATAGTATACGAAAAGACGATAATATCAATAAACTCCAAAGCTGTGACCCTCTATTCGTACCAGGGCTCCATACTCACTTCGATCACGTCCGGTCTGAGTGAAGGGGAACCGATTGGCATGGACGTTACCGGCCAGTACTTGACAATTTTCACCATGGAAGGGTTTTTAAAAGTCTACAATTTAGCAGAACCTCAGCCGAAGCTGGTAACCCCTGTCAGAAACCTGTACGATATGATTTCGGATTTTGGGGAGATCATTCAGGCAAAAACCAACTCTTCAGGAAACAAAGTGGCTATGACCCTGGCTGCGGCAAATCTAGTTCCCGATGGGAAACTGTATGTTTGGGACATCGAAAGCGATGCTATGATTATATACGATTTTCATAAATACGACTTTTTGGAAAAAAATGCCGTTAACAGCATGTACGAACTCGAGGAGAATGGAAACGTTGACGATAACGGAAATCGAGAGGAGGAAGTAAAATCTGTTTTCGATGAAATCTGTAAGAGCAGGATCCCTTTGACCCTATTTTGGGACAAAGAGGATCCTAGGTTATTGGTTTGTGATGCGAGAAAATTGAAAGTGTCCAATGCGAGGAAAGGATTCCTTTCTAGGTCCAAATCTATGACAGGTAAACGAATATTAAAAAACAAATGAAAATACTGTATTATTTCCAGTATTTTTGTAACAAATTATTTACTAAAACATTGCCTTGACATCGAGAATTTATTGTATGAGATGCTTTCTATATCTATATTGTCAAAATGCCATACCATACTGACTGAAATGGTTTATAAAGAACAAAAAAAAATGTCATTCAAATTTGTCATTTTGATCATTTTGGCTATGAATGAGAGAGATAGAAATAGCAGTCATGTCAAGGCTTTTCGGTTATGTCAAACATTTGACAAGTGACTGTCACAATTGTAAAATAAATAATGGCTGTCATATAAGGTGACAGACTTGACAATTAAATAAGGTTATAAGTTTGAGATTAAGAATAGAAATACGTCTTTTTTTACTAGGCTAACTTTGATAACGTTTTTTTGGATGGCTCCATATTACATGTTATGCTTCCTGTACAATTTTAAATTTTACCGATGGATCTCCTTATTTTAATCACAAAGAATTTTGCATATCTCGAAATACTTTAATACTTTACATAACTTATTAAAGTATTTAATCAAATACTTTACATAACCTCAGAATCGTTTATAAACTTACATTGAAACGGTTTTGTCTTTTTGTTTGTTTTATAACATTACCTTTTACTAGGACTCGCCAAGAGCTGCTCAGCGAGCCCACAACATAATTATTTCCACTTTTGTGAACCATTACCACTAACTAGCGCATATGATTTCCAGCAGTCTGTTGTATAAATAAAAACAAAGGGAAATGGCACCGTAATCGGAAAGGAACAATAACTTACCTCTCTTATCTTGCCTACCCCTGCCTTAAAATATAAATCAAAATATATGATAAAAATCATTAGTTTAGAACTGTTTTCTAGAGGAAAAGAAGAACCTTAAAGATGAAGAGCACGTGATTATCACAATGTTCGTGTCTTCGGAAAATGGGATTAAAATTCATGACATAAAAGCTGCGGACTCCGACACCAGATTGCTGGCTTGCGCCACACCTTACGTCGTCACTCTGCAGAAATTAAGTATCGTGAGAGAAATCATGGCTGATTTTGATGGTCTGGAATGTTGTGATAAGCCTACAAGAGACGCTGTTCTTGATTTTAGTTACAACTTATCTTTAGGTATGAAACTACTTTAGATTAATTTATATGTAGAATGTAAAAAAACTGGGCTTTTGTTGACACATCAGTACCAACTTTGTTAAAATTTTAAACCTTAATTTAATTAATTTAATTTAATTTTAATAGGTGATTTTAGTGTTTCGGTATTAGTGAAAAAGTATTTAAGTGTGTTAATGTTTAAATTATTATTACTATAGGTAATATGGATGCGGCCTTTAAAGCCATCAAACTGGTCCAGAGCAGTGGCGTTTGGGCGAGCCTCGCTCGAATGTGTGTTAAAACCAGAAGGTTAGATGTTGCCGGAGTATGTCTGGGACATATGGGAAATGCCATGGCCGCCAGGGCTCTCAGGTTGGCAATGGCCGACGATTCACTGCCACTTGAAGCTAAAGTGGCGGTGCTGGCCATACATTTAGGCATGTTGGTGAGTTCCTCCTTCTTGAATTTTATGCTGACAAGTATTCTGAAAATGTTATATCAATATAGCAATTATCCAATTTATAATTTTGCATAAGTAATAAAAAAGACGTGTAAATAAGCATCAAAATGTTAACGAAAACCCTGTACCTTGTCAAAATGAACCAGTAATTATACCAACTAATTTATATGCTGTTGGCAGTCAGATCTTCCTTTTGAAAGTTGATGTAAGTCAAACATTGATTGGAGAGAAGGGCTACAGACCAATAACATTACACCCTTCATTGTGGTGGGTGGGGCCACTGTGAAGGATCTAATGTTATTGGTATGTAGCTCTTCCCTCTAACCAATGCAATATATTAACTTCTAGACGGAAAATCTGAGTGCCAACAGTATATGTATGACTAGCCTACTGGTAAATAGATTGTTTTCTTGAATAACCTTGGCTATTAACACTTTTTATGGTTTATTCCTGTCTACATATCAATTATTTATTTCATTTTATGTGAATATTCATGGCATTGTCCTTCAGTTAAACCTGTGATTAGTTTGAAATGAAATGAGACATCACTAGGTATTGGAAATATTAAAGTGGGGTCTCTTAGTGACCTCATATTTTTTTATAGTCGAGTTTTTGAGGATTAAACTATAAAACTTAATCCCAGGACGAGGCCGAACAGCTCTACGTTCAATGTGGACGATACGACCTGCAGAACAAACTGCTCAGAAGCAGGAACAAGATGGACGCCGCTCACGCTGTGGCCGAGTCTAAAGACAGGATAAACCTCAGGAATACAGAACATGCGTGGGCGAGGACCTTGGAGCAAGCTGGGGACTTCAAGGAGGCGATCGCTAGATACGAAAGGGCCAACACTCATCTGTACGACGTGCCCAGGATGCTCAGCGATCAGCCAGCGCAGTTGCAGTCGTACATGTCCAAAACGAAGAACAAGTAAACAGTTTATGCTTTCTTTTAAATTGAATTTGAGTGCAAAAGCTTTTCTGCTTGGCATTTCTTGGAGTTTTCCTTTTTATTTTAGAGATATGCTGAAATGGTGGGGTCAATACATCGAGTCCCAAGGCGATATGCGGTCTGCACTGAAAATATACGCTAGTGCTGATGACATATACTCTCAGGTAATATCCACTAGTCAGTAAAATTTGATGAGGTTGAACTATTATTATCGCTCCATCATAGAATAAATCAACAAATTCACCAATAAACTTATTCACTTGATGAGCAGGTGGACATTTTCTAGGCTTTCACATGTATGACATACTGTATCGTTAAATTAAAACTTTTCAACTAACACAGCGGAGAGTCTAACATACTCATACCTCGATAAATCAAAATAAATCAACACGCAGCGCTCTTTGACATTCCTATTCATTACAATAAAATTTAAAACGATATTTGAGGCTATCGCATGTCTAGGTACCGTCAGACTTATAATATTGACAAACTCGACGTCCTTACCTCAGGTACGCGTCCTCTGCTTCTTGGGCGAGGAGTCAGTCGCCGCAGAATTGGCCAGGTCCAATTCCGACAAGGCCGCCTACTACCACATGGCGCGCTACTACGAGACCGTCGGCAACTACGAGGAAGCCGTCAACTTCTTCACCAAGGCGACGGCGTACTGCAACGCCGTCAGGCTCTGCAAGGAGAATAACATGGCGGACGAGCTGTGGAATCTGGGGCTGGTCGTGTCCGACAGGGAGAAGATCGAGTGCGCCAAGTACTTCGAGGAGCAGGGCGACTTGGAGAAGGCCGTGGTGCTGTATTATAGAGGTGGGATGCTCCACAAAGCCTTGGATTTGGCCTTCAAGACGCAGCAGTATGAGATCTTGCAGGGAGATAGCCACCCACCTGGATTCGTCCCTCGGATCCCGCGTTGGTGGAAAAGTGCGCAGAGTATTTCATTGCGAATGAGCAGTTCGATAAGGCTGTGGATTTGCTCGGGATTGCGAAGCAGGTATTATATCAAAAATATTCCATTCCGTATCCTTTTTGTCTATTGGCGCTTTTTTTCTGCACGCTAAATAGCCAAATTTTGTCCAAATGTCTAGTCCCCTAAATTTGACCCTCTGAAGGAAAAAAAAAATATCTAATGATATACGATTAAAAGAATGTGAAAAAAGAGTTTCTAAATTGTTTCCAGTATAAGGAGGCTATAAGTTTGTGCCTGAAACATAACGTTCAACTGACAGAGGACCTCGCGGAAAAATTGACCCCCGAAAAAGGTCTAGTTGACGAGGAAACGAGGCTCGGCGTTCTAGAAAACCTAGCGGAAAGCTTGATGCTGCAGGGAGACTACCACCTGGCAACTAAGAAGTTTACACAGGCAGGAGACAAGGTAATCCATACAAATACCAATGAAATGCAGTAAATAGGGTAGGTACAATATAGTAACGATACGTACTAGTAATAATACTCTCAACATCGGTGATGAGAGCATTGAAACAGTTGAATCTAAAATGTAACCTAATCTGCCATCTTTTCCTAACCTATTTTAGAATATTGTCTACTATTGCTTGTCTGAATGCATTTTAGATACGTGCCATGAAGGCCCTATTGAAATCCGGTGACACAGAGAAGATCATCTTCTTCGCCAGCGTCTCCAGGCAGAGGGAGATCTACATAATGGCCGCCAATTACCTGCAGTCGTTGGACTGGCAGAATCAGCCCGACGTGTTGCGTAACATCATCACCTTCTACTCCAAGGGCAAGGCCTTGGACCTGCTGGCTAATTTCTACGTCGCGTGCGCGCAGGTAAAGCAGATCGCTGTTCACGACCTGTTCTTTAAATTTATTCCGTAGGTCGAGATCGACGAGTTCCAGAACTACGAGAAAGCCTTCGGCGCCCTTACAGAGGCGTCGAGGTGTTTGCAGAAGATCACAGGTCCGAAAGACTCCAAGCAGATGCAGAGGGCGACAGAGATCGTTCAGCAGAGGCTGACGATGGTCAAGAGGTTCGTGGATATAAGGCGGTTGTTTGAAAGGGGAGATAGCCAATCAGGTAGGCCGTAGTACCATAAAAATAATTATTTTTTCACACTATTTTTTTCCAGGTATGACTCAGTGTCGACAACTCCTGATGACGGGGGTGAGGAGTTGGAGGCCGCCGTACGACGAGGCGACATCTTTGCCCTCATGATACACCAATGCGTAAAATCCGGCAAATTCCCCGAAGCAAAACAACTTTGTGGGGAGCTACGACAGCTCTTAAGCACGACGGGCAACACTCCCATCACCTATTATTTGAATAAAGACATAATAGAGGCCTTGGCCCACGGGTTGGGCGTGCCTGTTAGCGTTATCGTGCCCATAACACCCAAGGTGGCCATGACAAGTAACGACGACGCGGAAACAGTCGAAGAGGTGATAGAGGATTGAGTTTAGCACACTTTGTTTTAATGTTAGAATAGGTATTACACCTAAAATTCAGTAGAGCGTTCAAGTTAGTTACATAAGAAAATATATTATATGTAGAAAATGTATTAATATGTAACATCATTATGTAGGTATTTTTTTTTTTAAATCTGACCCAGCAACTGTTTGCAGTTAACTGAAACCGTCCAAAAATTGTGATAGAAATTATCTCCATGTAAGTTAAATAAATTATTGGTAATCGATAGTATACATCCAAAAAAAAAAGTCATCAACTCTGGCTGTGAACGAGAGATATAGAAATAGAGGTCATGTCTAAGCTTTTCGGTTATGTCAAACTTTTGATAAGTGACTGTCACAATTTGTCAAATAAACAATGACTGTCATATGATGAGACAGTCTTGACAAGTAAATAAGGTTATAAATTCGATTAAGAATAGAAATACGTCTTTTTTTCTCGGCCAACTTTGATGTTTTCTTTTGGATGTTTATTAATAGAAATAAAGTATAACATCCTATTACGTTTTCATTATTCTTTCAATTCGAATTTGCCGCCGTTGTGGATTTTAGCGACTGAGCAAAGTAGGCGGGACAAACGAAATGGAGGGAGCCTCGGATTTGAAATTGCGAACGCCTTGATTTCGCAATTTTCCGAAAAACCTCGCCGTGTCTCCTAATTTACATGAAGAGCGAAGTTCTCTGGACATTTCTTTGTAAATACTGCCGCTTAAACGGTTAAAATAAAAATAAATTCTTTGTTTATGTCGTGACGCATCGGCCAGAATTCAGAATCGGCCATGTTGATTTCGACTGTTTATTGTTTGCGGCGCCCCGCTACCGTTGCTGCCTTTATCTGTAATTATTAAAATATTAGATAATTATGTGATTCACAAACTTTTGCAAAATATGATGCATGATATACGTCGCGTTTTGCGTTATATATCGGGTAGATACCGGCAACAGTCGCACCTAAAATGCCGAAAAATCGTTTGGTAGTTTTGTAATGGCTACCTCTCGCGTCCCCCCGTTCTTGTGGACAATGACAGTGAAGATTTTCACGTGATATTTTCAAATTTTACATTTACGGACACAGTAAGTGCACGCTTTTTTCGAGCAAAATGACTCTTTAAATTGTTTTTTTGTTTACGACATGAATACTGAGAACCAAAATGTCCTTTCTGGAGGGCACAGCTCTTCGAATTCTGAGGTAAGTGCAGCTGTATTTTGTTTTTATTGTGACGCCGATTAAACGGAGAGATACACTGTTGATTAATGCGTGACGCTAATGTTTATATTATACTTTTTTTATGTAGATGGTTGTCATACCATCTCGCTTCATTTAAATATCAATGGAATAAATAACCAGTGTTTCGTTTTCCTGGTATTATCGCTTCATGTGTGTAAAAACACTAAAAAATCGATGATTCTTTTTTAATACCACTTGAGTATAATCTACCTGTGTTTTTGTTCACGCTATTGTTTATATTCGGAGGCTAGATCCTAAAATACGCAGAGACGGACTTGATGAAAATTTGAATGACACTGTTAAATTGTTACAGTACTAATGATTTGATCAAATTACGTATTATTGCTCAATATCAATACATATTTATTAGTAACTTATTTAGTATTATTTAACAATAGCACTAAACAGCAAAATATATTTCCAAGTAGATATTTTTTAATATAGTGTAATATGAATTTTAAATCACAATTTTTTTAGTCACAGAGAATATTACTATTCTGCTATTATTATTCTATTGAAAATGGGAGATATGAACTTGTCAATAAGTACAATTTTACTGAGTTACGAGTATTTTCAGGTTATAGCAATTCAGAATATATATTTTTAAATGGTATATCTGATAGAGTTCATTCCATTTATGGATATTAATTTGTAAAGTACATCTATTACATTTGTTATTATTAACAAATACATGCCTCATTTTAGACATATTTTTAAGCCTGAATAGAAAGCTATTTTAGGAAAAAAACTTATAAAACATGCTAATAAAATTCTGAAATGTTCAAAAATTATGCCACAAACTCAGATTTAATGAACACAAGTCATCTATATAGTTTATTTAGAAAATATGTAAAGTCTCTTCGATTGAAAAATCGTAACACACATGCAGCTGACCATAGTACATATATTTTTTATTTCAGGGTACAAGTCAAAGACCACCGACCACATCAGTTCCTACAGACTTAAGGGTAAATACTACAGCGCTAAACGCTGTTGCCCTAAGTAGTGTGGCAAAATACTGGGTTTTAACAAACTTATTGCCTGGACCTATACCGCAAGTGTCTGTGTATGGGTTACCCGGTACTAGTAGGGAGAATCAAGGGAAACTTAGTCAGGTAGTGATTATTTTCAAACTGCTTAAATGAAAAAAAAATGGTTGGTATTTAATATAGCGGTGAGGGTTGGTATCTAAAGCTTGAAATTTTGAAGTTGCAAAGTAAAGTATCTAACGAGAGGTTTTTTTAAGGATGCTATGCTTAGTCAACATGCCGGGATTCTGCCGACAGATCCTTTACTCCTGCAACAGCATCCTCAAATTCCAGTCAGTATATCGACATCCCAAGGGAATCTAGGTATGCCCTCGGGGTCAGTACACCTCGACAACTCCCACAACATGAACAGCCACAACCAGCACCATAGCGAAAACATGTCCTCGCAGAACCAATCTCAGATGTCCAGAGACGTAAGGGTAATAAGCTTTCGGTTTAATCGGTGCATCATCCTGTATTCGTTTCGTGCCATTTTAGATGTCGCATTCGCAACAGCAGAGCCAACAACATGGCAATCAACAAAACATGGTACAGGTTCAGGTGCAGGACAATTTGGTGTCTGTGATAGAGGACAACAAAGATCAAAAAGATCTGATCACGGCACAGTTGCAAGCTGCACAGCTGCAACTCAGCGAGAACCAACTCAATCAGCAGGCGCTGGCTGTGCAGCAGTTGCAGCATCTGCAGGTCCAACAGGTTTTGGATAATGCGGTAAGTTGAATGACCTCGTGGTATAGTTGAATTTGTTGATCTCTAGGGTATCAAGAATTCCAACTGCAATATTCTGTTAGTTCCTCAAAATTTTAGATGCACATTAAAGGATATATCATAAAAAATGAGCAAATTTTTTTATATGTTTGGCCTAAATTACTTCATAGGGGATCTACAATCCTTTAGAAGTGATAAAAATAAGAATATAGACACAATTCGGAAATCGAAAAAAGTAATTTTCATAAACCATTAGCTTAATAAAATTACCTGGTTTAAATTAAAATTATACTTGTATATTATAAATTTTCATAGTAGCTGCAAGGGACATTTTTAGCTTTAATATTACAAAAGCTTCGACTTTTCGATCTCAAAAAGGATATTAAATGAGTATGGCATATTCATGCTAAATTTTAATTGAAGCCACCATCTTGTGAGTTCTTTTAGTTTTTCTCTTTTATTAAGATTTACTAAAAGAAATACTCTTTATTTCAAATAATAGAATACTTTTGTGAAATGTGACAACTCGTAAAATATGACAATAAATAACCTTTTTTTTTTTTTCAAAACTGCAATAATGTTGACAAATAACTGTCTTAAGGAAGTATAGCTCCCGTATAAAGTAATTTGAGGTAAATATTTTTATATAAAAGTTAATCAATTTTTGTATGTATTCCCCCTTAAACGATGATGATGAGTTACAGTGTATTGACACTATAATAATATAGAAATAAATATTTATTGTTTCCTTCAAAATTCTCTCGGGTCTAATATTGGTGGCCTTAAATGATTCCCGACTGTTTTCTGTTCTGTAAAGTCCCTATTGGCAGGTTCGTATGGAAAATTCCGTTGAAAACAACCAAAATCAATCGAATAACCAGCCAGATCCTTTGACCGATTCGATTCAGATCGTCAAAGACGAAAAAACCCTTCAAAATTGCAAGCTTTTGGCTGGTGCTCAGTTTGGGTTGCAGGATCTCAAGGGCAACTTGATGGACGTACGAACGGCAGACGGTAGTATAGTGAAGATACAGACCAATATGCAAGAACAAGAACTTGCCAAGACTCTGGGGGTCGAGATGGTACAAAACATGTATAAGGTCAACGTGGACGATTTAAATCAGTTGCTGGCATACCACGAAATCTTCGGCAAGTTGCAAGGTGGACAAAGTGAGTAAAATAAGTTGTGTGAGTAAGGATATATGATAAAATAAAAAGATGTATATCTTTTATTTATTGCAAAACTTTAGGTTTAATTTAGTTTGTTTTAAGCAGATCAAACAATTTCGTCAAAAGTGCTATCACAAATTTTTGTCAATAATGTAATTAAAAAAAAAGATTACTTTATAAAAAATCGTTTTTTTATAAAGTGGTATTTAATATCAGCTATCAAAAAACCTTAAGTATAATGGAGATACAGCTATCAACATAACTTCTTGAATAATCATCCTTCTAATGCTGAGGAGATGGTGTAATATATAGACTTAAAATTGATGTTTTTTAAAGACTTAAAATTGGTGTTTTTTAAAAAAAGGTGAGGTTTCAAACTCCAACCAGAACGTCTCGCAAAACAACTCGAACAATATAAACAACCTGCAACCGAACTCCGGCAGCATTGCCATCATAGCCAAAGACGAACAAGAACCGTCTACGAGCAACGTCTCGGGAGACAATAACCCCTCGGTGGGCACTCACGTCTGCGATCTCTGTGGCAAGATGTTCCAGTTCCGGTACCAGCTCATCGTGCACAGGCGATATCACACGGAACGCAAGCCTTTCACTTGCCAAGTGTGCGGAAAGGCGTTCACCAACGCCCAGGAGCTCAGCCGACACGGCAAATGCCACCTGGGCGGCAGCATGTTTACGTGCGCCGTTTGCTTCCACGTGTTCGCGAACGCCGCCTCGTTGGAACGCCACATGAAACGACACTCCACTGACAAGCCGTACGGATGCACCATTTGCGGGAAGAGCTTCGTCAGGAAAGAGCACCTAGACAACCATACCAGGTGTGTAATAGATGTTTATACAAATGAGTTTTATTGTGTTCTGCATCTTTTAGTATCTGTTTTCAATACACTTGTTCGTTGTCATTCGTCGTCAGATATACCACACATATGATGAGATCTAAATAAATGAAACCACAGATCCGGATGATCTGTTTTTATAACATAAAGACAAACTTTTTCTGTTAAATTATCAGTGATTTTAATTTTGTGAGCTAACATAATTTTCATTGGCTGTAAGATAACAATTGAACATCACTGACAAATTATCTGAATGATGGCCTTTCCTATTACTAGAGCAGTATTTCATTTTTCAGTCACTCTTTTTCAGATTTTTCTTGTGTAATAGTTATACACGTGTGGAACTTAAATTTGGAAGCATATAAAATGCCAAGATAATACCTAAAATAATACCTTCCACAAAATATTGCCAACCGCGCCGCAAGCATTTCTGTCTCGCCACCGAATATACAAGACTGAAGAACTTGGGGCCCACCACTAATGCACTCTCCTTGCCCCGTCTCCTATCTCAGCGGTTCTCGGCCGCGCACATTATACATTGTAGGGGAATACATTACCTAGAGTCTGCTCCCCCATTCGCTATGTCTCCCTACCAATTCCAGCATTTGAAATCAGTAATAGAATCTCAAATGCTTCCAAATAAAAATTCCAGATGTGTATATAATGTAGTACAGATTCTGATAAACAGTAATAGTGTTACAAAACTAGAATTAATCTGGTTCTAGGTGTCACACAGGAGAAACGCCATACAGGTGTCAGTTCTGTGCGAAGACCTTCACCAGGAAGGAGCACATGGTTAACCATGTGCGGAAGCATACTGGGGAGACGCCGCACAGATGTGAAATTTGCAAGAAATCGTTTACGAGGAAAGAACATTTTATGAACCACGTCATGTGGCACACTGGAGAGACGCCACATCATTGCACGATTTGCGGAAAGAAATACACAAGGAAGGAGCATCTTTCTAATCATATGAGAAGTCACACAAACGATACACCTTTCAGGTCAGCTGATTTTTTTACAGTGATGATTTTGGCATTCAAAAAAAGTATTTTATATAGTTTATTGTTTTCGTTCAAGGATAAAATTCATTGTGAACAGTTTAAAGAAAGAACATTTGTAATATAATTTTTTATTCACAAATAAGAAGGAAATGTTTAGAGTTATACATTTTTAGGTGTGAAATTTGTGGAAAATCCTTCACGAGGAAGGAACACTTCACGAATCACATAATGTGGCACACGGGAGAAACCCCGCACCGTTGCGACTTCTGTTCGAAAACGTTTACGAGAAAAGAGCATCTACTCAATCACGTTCGACAACATACAGGTGAATCGCCACACCGGTGTGCATTTTGTGCAAAATCCTTCACCAGAAAAGAGCATTTAATAAATCACGTCAGACAACACACAGGTATTTCCATTTTCAGCAGGTTCACATATTTCAAGCGGTTATCGAAAGGGTGCAAATTATCAAAGGCGGTTTTCATTATCTCTAAAAAAAAAAAAAAAAAACTGGAAAAGCCATACTATTTTAATATTGCTACCTACTTATATGATATTTCAAGGCACAAAAAAGCATTAAAATTTCATTCAGATTTCATACAATCATGATATCTACAACTACAATATGAAGTAGTTAAAATAAATATTCTTTGTAACGTTATTTACCACAGATACATTATGACATTATTTTATTATGTTGGTATTAATTCATTGTTAGGTATCTTTCAATGCGATATAACCAATATATATTTAAATTAAAACAAATTAATAAATCTAAATATCCATGACTGTTTGACAAATAGAAAGGAGAAGAAGAAGAAGAAATATCTGTACTACATTCGACATCCGCATATCCGAACTTTTCCATTCCGCAAAATTCCACATTTCCGAACTCTCTTCACCTCCGGATAACCGAACTGCTGGCGCATGTGCAAAGGATTTTGACACATTAATAATAAAAATAATTATAAAAAATTTTTTAGATTTTACTTATTGATTTTAACGAAAAAGTTCGGATATGTGGATGTCGAGTGTATAGTTTTTAATGACTATAAAATAAACAAGGGTTAAAAAAATCAAAACTTCTGACAATATACTTTGTAATGTTCTTACTCAATGTCATTCAGACATAATGTTAAGCTAATTACATACAGAAAATGTTTCACGGGGGATGGCAGAAACGAATTTTCAAAACTTCTTGTCGCAGGTGAGACACCCTTCAGATGTAACTTCTGCCCGAAAGCCTTCACCAGAAAAGACCACCTGGTCAACCACGTGAGGCAGCACACGGGAGAATCGCCACACAAGTGCACGTACTGCACGAAGTCCTTTACTAGAAAAGAACACCTGAATAACCACGTCAGACAGCATACGGGAGAATCCCCGCACAGGTGCCATTTCTGCTCCAAATCCTTCACCAGGAAGGAACACCTGACCAATCACGTCAGAATACACACAGGTCAGTAGTAGCATCATCCCCTAAACATATTAGACGTGTTGTCGTGAGTTGAATGTTATACGAATTACCATAACCATTACCATCTGTAGTTCTAATTTTGGAAAACATAACATTTTCTATTCTTAACGTAAGCCTATTTTTAAAATTATCCAACATTTCTAGTCCTGATGACTATCTATGATATATTTTTTATAACCACATGACGTTTTGTGAAACGAAATTCTGTGTGGTACATTTGGTCCTACTTATTATCAGGTGAGTCTCCGCATCGTTGCGAATTCTGTCAGAAGACGTTCACTCGCAAGGAGCATCTCACCAACCACTTGCGGCAGCACACCGGCGAGACCCCGCACTGCTGCAACATCTGCTCGAAGCCGTTCACCCGCAAGGAACATCTCGTCAACCACATGCGGTCGCACACCGGCGAGCGCCCGTTCGCGTGCAACGAGTGCGGCAAGTCGTTCCCCCTGAAAGGCAACTTGCTGTTCCACCAGAGGTCGCACAACAAGGGGGCGGCCGCCGAGCGCCCGTTCAGATGCGACTTGTGCGAGAAAGACTTCATGTGCAAGGGACATCTGGTGTCGCACAGGCGGTCACACAGCGGCGACAGGCCTCACGCTTGCCCCGACTGCGGCAAGACCTTCGTGGAGAAGGGCAACATGCTGAGGCACATGCGGAAGCATACGGCCGAGAACCTATCCTCCGCTAACAACCTGGCGGGCCAACAGGCGAATCCCACGCAGCAGCAACAGGGAAACAGCCAGCAGCAGCAGCAGCAGCAGCAGCAAAACACGCAGAGTAACTCGGGCAGCCTGCAGATACCCCAAGTGCAAGTGAGTCAGGCACAGCAGCAGCAGCAGCAGCAGCAGCAGAATTCGAGTAGTAGTAGTAATATTGTACAGACGTCCCACTTACCGATGCACCCGCCTAATAGCCATCCGGTTGTTGTGCCGACAGCTAACGGTAACGTCTTGGCCTCATACTAGGTGAATATCGCTTCGGAATTGAAAATTTTTCGTGGGTACCAAACAGTCCGGTGAATTCTTACTCTCTCGTGAGGCTTGCCGTTTTTATGCCTTTTTCTAGGGGTGTGCTTAAATCTATTTTTAATCTGATATTATGTTGCAGTAGCTTTAAATAAAGAAGTTGTTACTACATTTATAGCGTGTATCAATAAGGAATAGAGTTTGATAGATGAGAATTAACGTAAGGCAGATTCCAGTATCGAACTACTCGAAAACTATATTTAGCTGACCTAAGACATAATTGATGAGTTTACAGAAGAATCTATACAAGATAAAGGAGCAAATGAAAAATAACAGCAATCGTTTAAAATATCATAATTGTCATGGTCTGTTTGACATTTGTAGCAGCCAAAATCAAATGTTGTGTGACAACTAGCCTATTCCCACGGTCTATAGACTTAACGGTCCGCATTATGAGAAATGGGAGGAGTTTTAACGTTGTAAGATATCCTGTGATCCCAAAAACAAACAAGGTTTTGATAACTTTGGCGTATACTTTTGACAGGACTTTTTAAGGTTTGTTATACCACCTTTATTTTGTTTAACCTCAAAATGTGACAACTGGCATGAGCGAGATCATTCTCCATCGTAGCTCTAAATCGTATTGTAGATCTGCTTTTTGTATTTTAAATAGCAGTTTTTATTTTAATTTTTTCTGCTATTGAAAATTTTCATCATTTTATTCATCATGTGGCATACAGAATAAGACAGTGTACATCTTTATACGCCACATGCTCCTCCCATAAAGCCCCAGCTGTGTCGCACCGTGTGTCTGCATGCCGCAGCATTCCCAATCGGTGCTCGAGCAATCGGCAGCGGACCTCTGCGTGACCCATTCCACACCGCCTTCCTTTCCATATAGATTTTTTTTAGCTGGTAATATTTGCAATTCCTAATTCAAATCTGTATAAAAAATATTCTGCAAATCGATATAAAAAATAGTTTGCAAATTGGTATATACTGATTCTTGTTGTAGTGGGAACCAACGATGATATTCAATGTGAATGAAACAATTTAGCCATAGCCATTGTGTTTGCATAAAAATATTACTCATACCCTCATATTCGAAAAAAAATTATCTTTTGCTGTCGCACAATTAAACATGCATAATGACTGTCAGTATTCGATTTTCCAAAAGTGATGTCACTTGTTAAATTTTTGTTTTACATTCAAAGGGTGTATTTATTATTTCAAGATTTATTGTTTCATACCAATTTAATAGCAAATTGTAATAACTAGTTCAATATTAAATGGGTTTGTAAAGTCGCGGTATCCGAGATCTGTCTTAAAAGCATTCCATCTATTAGAATCGCCTACCAGAAGTTTTTGATTCCGAATCCTTATTTTTAAGAGTATTTAATGTGTGATATAGATTTTATTGTTAATACTTAAAACTGAGACGTTAGTAATTTTTTATCAGTATTTTTTTGGGCGTTTTTTAAACGGATGAAGGAATTGGGTAAAACTGAAAAAGGTACTGCCATTGGTGATATTTTTTTGAATCTCCGTAATTAGGAACGTGTACTAAAAGATCCTACCATAATACTTCTAGGCTTCTCTAGTAAAACGTTCATTTAGCACAATGATGGAACTTATATTGCTGTTATAGTAAGCGACTTTGAATTACCTTTTTTATTTTTACATTTTCCAAGTACTTGGAAAGCGTGCAATACAAGGAAATACTTCTAGGCAATGCAAAACAAATATGTATTTAATTTCTTCTTATCTTTTATGTAGAATTATTTTTATTTTTTTATATTTGCGAACTCTATATTAGATTTCATTTTGTAGTTTTTTCATCCACTATAAATTATAATGGGAACAAATAA
Organism: Aromia moschata; assembly: GCA_029963805.1. NCBI lineage: Eukaryota > Metazoa > Arthropoda > Insecta > Coleoptera > Cerambycidae > Aromia > Aromia moschata. The sequence continues at coordinate 458,004 of JAPWTK010000124.1, read as the reverse complement.
GAAAATTTTGTAAAAAATATATTGTTAATTCATATCATATAAATATTGTACATTTTGTAATTTAAAGTGCATAGTAATAATAGGTGACAAACTGTAGAATATTTGATGTACCATACATATTAATACCCTAGGTTTTTTTAACTTAAATCTAGATTAAAAAACTATTAACAAATTTAATGTTCACAGTTTTTTTTTTCATAAATAAATAGTTTTTTTCCCCATAAATAATGAAATATGTAAGTGTTGGGATTGTGTAAGGGTAGTCGATTTGTTCAATGGGTAGCATAATGGTGTAAGCATTTTGGGAGGAAGTATCACTTTTTTTATCATATTTTGTGACCTGTGATCATATTTACATTTTGTTAATCCTACATTATATTATAAATTATAAGAATTTTTTTTTATTTTTAAAAACAGAAATTAATTTTTCATTTTTATTTAAAAAATAAGTTTGTTATATATGTATATGATCATGATATTAACATGTCATAACTCCTACTTTTTTCTATAATTTTTGTTGCCATACCTGAGAAATTTATATTTATTTTTCGGTAGATTTGTTAGTGATTGCTTAAGGATTTTAAATTGTTGATCTAAAATTTAATTTTGCAAGTTTTATCTATATTCCAACTGGTTCTTCAAAAGATTTCTGAAAAAGAAATTGTGATGGAAGTAAATATTTTTCCTTTCAGTTCAATTTATTAAATAATTGAAATTTCGTTCTAGAAACCCATGTAAATCGATTAGTGATATAATTGAATGAACACCCTGTGCAGAACATTATAGTAAAATCTCCCGATGTATCATTTTTTGTTTGTCACATGGTGTTTCAAGTTTTTTTGTAAAAGGATTTTGACAAGTGATAGGACTTTTAAAATTAATACAAAAAGTTCATATAAACGTAGGTCTTCAAATGCTTAGTTTTTGAGATACAGGGTATTCAGATCATAAACATTTTTCATTATTATGCATTAAAAGTTGGTAGCCACTATAGTAAAATGGTATTCGCAGTAGGTTTTCTTATACCAAAAAAAAAAAAAAACCATTGGCCAACTTTTAGTGCAATACTTTGAAAGATGTTTACGATATTTAAAAAAATCACTTTAAAAATTTAATTTGAACACCCTTATCTTAAAAACTAAAATATATAAACCTTGTATTAATTTTAGTAGTTCTGTTAGGTGTTAAAAGTTCTACAAATAATTGAAACACCTTAAAATCTATGTAGCCGTTTTACAGGATCATAATTTACATCAATTTCTACATGTAATATTCAAGTTCGAAGTAGATACCAACCTAAATATAAACATCCAAAAAAAACGTCATCAAAGTTGGCCGAGAAAAAAAAAAGAAGTATTTCTATTCTTAATGGAATTTGTCAAGACTGTCCCATCATATGACAGCCATTATTTATTTTACAAATTGTGACAGTCACTTGTCAAAAGTTTGACATAACCGAAAAGCTTAGACATGACCGCTATTTCCATCTCTCGTTCATAGCCAGAGTTGATGACCTTTTTTTTAGGATGTCTATATTTCATGGGTTATAATATAAATAACAGGTTATAATTTATAACCAATGTCAAACTACATATTTTGTTCAGATCTATCGAGCCATCTAAAAAAACATCATCAAAGTTGGCCAAGTAAAAAAAGACATAATTTATAACCTTATTTAATTGTCAAAAAAAAATTGTCACCTTATATGGCAGCCATTATTTATTTTACAATTGTGATATTCACTTGTCAAAAGTTTGACATAACCGTTCATAGCCAAAGTTGATGAATTTTTTTTCTACTTTGGAGTCTCTTTACTTTGACCTTGTTGCACAAAGAAATTGATGTAAATTATGATCATGTAAGGCGGCTATTGGAATAAAAGATTATAATTTTATTGGTAAATTTTGGGTTGGTGTAATTTTATAGCATTATTGAAGATATTTATATTCTGTAATATATCCGTATAAATATACTTCATATCGCATTGAGATTTTACTGTAAGAGTACTTCCCTAATTGTTGAAAAATGTCCAATGGAAAGAAAATAATAACCATGCTAGGCTCGGAAAACTTGAAAAAGGGCAGCTGCTTGAAAACACTTTGTATTCCAATCAATTATTATTTACTCTCCATTCCGATTCTAAACATTCAATTTCACGGTTATGTCTTTTTCACATTTAAGTAAGGAAATTAAGATCAAGCTTGGACAATAGTTTAAGATTTTAAAATATGGGCCAATACATGAAATAGTTGCTTAAAGGATAGATAGATTTTAATTCCAGTTCATAAAATAAAATAGTGTTTCACCGTCAAGAATTTTCAATATACGTATTTACAAAACTTTTCTTTTTGGGGCCTACGTGACTGCTATATAACGAATTTGAGCAATGCTGTTTAATAGCTTTTTTTTAATTTATTTAAGGGTTATTTATTTCCATGTAATTTTGTTGCGAAACAACCTTCCCTATGAAGTGACAGCTTGCTATTAAAATGTAAATAACTTAGGAAATATAAAAGCATTACATTAACTGTGTATATTTGATAAAGCCATAACAGTTAATTTTTATTGTTATGTGAATAGTTTCTATTGGAGGGAAACGCTAATGGCTGCCGATGCTCTTCGTGTAATTATTTATAATGTTCATTATAGTGATATAAAAGAACATCTTCAGCCGTAAGTGCTCCTCCGGAGTACTATGTAAAATTTGGAGACATTATATTATCAACTTATATATATAACTATTTAGTTAATATTTTTTAGATTATTTTGTAATACAACCAAATGTATGTTTTCAATTTTAATAAAAATATAGTTTTATTGGAAAGAACCCGATAGATTAATTTGAATCCTAAATTGTCACTGTGGTAAAAGTATTGCATTTAATTTTTTTTTTACATAATTATATATAGGGTGTCCAGGAAATGACTGTACAATGTAATAGCAGAAATTCCTTGACCCCAAAAGAAAACGATTTGGCCAACTCGCATATAGTCATAATTGATTCTTCTAGCCACTAGAAGGCGTTTCATATGTATAGAAAAATACTATATTGTCGAAAGCACTCTGTATAGTAGTAAAAAACGTCAACTGTCAAGTTGCTTTGGTCACTTCTTCGTATACAATCATGTTAATTACACAGGCTGACAAAATTAGGTCGACCCTCTAACCCAGAAACCAGACTATATTTTTCCGAAGGTTTTGATGTAGCTGAATCCGAATCCGAGGTCCAAACCTCTCAATTGGCTCTGGTTTTCGAGATATTCTAACCTAAAAGTGCTAAAATAATGATTTTGGTCTATATTTGAGATTATGTAGCATCGCAATTTTTTTTTTCTCAAAAAACTATGAACAGCATCTTAAAGTACAAGCCTTGCTCTTTTAAATGCCATTGTGTTAAATTTTTATGTTTGCAAATTTCTCTATATTTGAAAACCCATTAAGGACCACGTGTATTATACATCACAGTTGATTGGTTTTTGATTAGGAAACACTGAAAATGTTTGAAATTCAACAGCAGGTCAATGTTTTCTTATGTAAAAAGACTTGTTCCTTCAGAATCCTAGGTCAGGTTTTCAAAATTTTGGTCAATGTTTTATGTAAAAAGACCTGCTCGTTCAGAATGGAAGGTCAAATTTCCAAAAACTTCCTCGAAAAGTTTTGAAAATCACCTTAGATTCTGAACGAGCAAGTCTTTTTACATAAGAAAAACATTGACCTGCTATTGAATTTCAAACATTTTCAGTATTTTTTAATCAAAAAACCAATCGACTGTGATGTACACGCGATCCTTAGTAAGTTTTCAATTATGGAGAAATTCACAAACTGAAAAATGTTAAAATGCGATATCGGAGCGAAAAAAATAGAAGATACTTGAGTAAACTCGGACATTTAAAAGGGCAAGGCATGTACTTTGAGATGTTGTCATAGTTTTTTGAGAAAAAAAAAATGGCAGCTACATAACCTCAAATATAGGTCAAAATCGTTTTTTTTTTGCACTTTTAGGTTAGGATATCTCGAAAACCAGAGCCAATTGAGAGATTTTGATCGGATTTGAATTCAGCGCATCAAAAACCTTTGGAAAAATATAGACATCCAACTCACATGGCAACATTTTAATAACTTATTTACTTTAACTAAAATTTTATAGAAAAATTTACTCATGTCTCCATATATTCTGGGTGAAAGTCTTGTCGGCCTATGTTACTGTAATCTCATAACTTACCTGCCCCCTGCTAACCTTCCGGTAAATCGGCAAGACTGGACATTTCTTATCAAATATGGCGCCATTATAATTTCAAAAATGGAAAAATGTGATGAACTTCAGGAATAACTCGTGGATAAAGATACAAAGCTCTGAAACGCCAACTGTCATTGCTTCACCCGATGGAATAAAACAAAAGCTTAGAAAATACTAAATATATTTGTAACAATATGAGACAAATGAGTGGTTTTTTAGTGTACAATTATTAATATTTACAGTTCGGGTTGTATTTACTAGCAGTAAGTTTTTTTTGCCATCGACCTGGAAATTAAATGTATGGCACTTTTCTTTTAACAACTTTATAATGCTAAAAATACTGCTATTATTTTGTGAAAAAATACTATATAAAAATAAGTATTTCAAACCATTATCTACACTTTCACGATATTATAAATAAAAGGAAAACATAAAAAGACCAAATTTTCATTATTTTATTATTACTTTGATGAAACTATTTTTTTTTTCTAGATCAAATTTCGAAATAGGAGACTTAAGTATTAAGTTGTGAAAATACAGTCTTTAAGTTTCCAAAAAAAAAAAAAAAGGAAAGAAAACTATAAAATCAGTTCTACTCTTAAATTGTACAAATTAAGTAAATAGTAAATTATTCACAAAATGCTTATATATAAACTTTTTTTGTAATATATATATTTTTTTTATAAAATATAAAGAAAAATGAGGTATATGAAAATCTACACTAATCTGCAAAATGAAAAGCTGCCCAGCTGTTTCTTTTGTCGACCTTACCATCTGATTGTCTAAAAACTATTGTGACGCGGTTCTGTATAAAAAAAAATTGCAGGGTTAACTCTACCGTTTTATTCTTGAGGCCAGTAAAAGTGTATATACTCAAAGCAAAAATGAGTTCAAACATGATAAATAAAAAAAAAAAAACATTTAAATACCTTTCATGAACTCCAAAAACTATTCCTATTCTTCCTATCGAGTTGGATTTAACATTATGAAATGATTTTAACTCGCTTTTTTAAACGTTTTTGCCTACAAAAATTTTTAAATAGGTACCTAGTTTTCCAAGAATCTGAGAATATTAACTAATTTAGAAGGAAAAAAAATATTTGATATCTCTTGTACAGGTAGTTTCTTCCATTTTACTTTTACTGTACTGAATGATGCAAGCCTGCGGATTTTATATTACCTTTTTATAAAAATAAATAACAAAATACCAGGTTCTTATTGATATACGATGTAATAGTTAAGTAATAGTAGGATGTAAATGTAACTACTGCATTTAACCCCAAATTGATCATGTAAATGGATGTACAGTCAGCAGCTAAAGTGTATATACAGCCACTTTTTGAAAATCTTTACATTTTTAACGATATCTTTTCACACAATCGACATATCACCTTTAGCTTGGGCATATTAGATGCAGAATTCCACAAGCTGTAATCCTATCGGAAGCAAAAAAAATGTATAGTACAAAAATTATCAAAATTTAAACAACCTTCAAAAAGTAGGTGTACGAATACTTTCGCTACTGACTATGTATTTCCAGGAGTAATCCAATGTAAAATTTAACTTGAATATAATTACCATTAAAAACTGTTAATCACTGTTAAAAATGACGATTTCGATAAAAAAAAAATAGATTTCTTAACCTAAAATTTCTTACCTGATAAAAATATTAGTTTCAACGCATCAAATCTTGGAATTCATTTGGTATTTTTTCTCAAACTAATTAAATATGGATATTATATAACAAAAAATATATACTTCCAAACTTTTTTTTGTGACTAACCGCGCCACTTGTAAAGTTGACTCTTAAAGATGGCCACTTTTTGTGGAAATGTATCGAATTCCTGACTGCAATTCTCTTAATACAAACCCCCGCCTTCAGTTTAGAACCTACCATGGAAAGAAGTGAATAAAAACAGAAGTTGAAGGCACTTATATATGCACCTACTTTTTAAGAAATTTACCAACACTGTTTTATTGCCTTTTTTATATCTACGTGAAAAGATCTATTATACAAAAATGTAACAATTAAAAAAATATTACTATTCCTTACAAAATAACAATAAATAAATTATATTTAATAACTGCAACACTACCTTTATACAAGACGAAACACATGCTCGCTAAAAATTACTGTATTAGTGTTTCGGGAGGTATTTGAGGGTGAAAGGAAAGCACAGATACAAAACTATAGGCCGGATGAAATCTACGGTGGATGTAGTAATATTATTGCTCCGTAAAAGTATGCAGAAAAAATGTATTGACCGTTTCGATATGCGTCTAATTCTCTGTATCTTGCATTGAGGTTACGTGCATCATTACCTCTTCAGCGTCAAATTGATATAGAAACATTTATAGGCAGGTAAACATATTTATCAGTGTTAAAAACTATTACGCTGTAGATTCCCAAAGCATTCGAAGTTGAAACAAAAATAAATACCAAAACCATCTAATGTATAATACTTTTGTTTTAAAGGTTAGTTAACCCTTTGTGATGCGGTGGCACCATAAGGTGCCACCTTTTTTAAAACAGTTTTTTGGGATTTTGAAGTAGTTTAAATTCGATTTAACCGAAGTTTTTTGTATTTTTATGATCGTGGGATGTTACAGAATTAAAATTTATGCACAAAGTATGAATTTGTTTGTTAATTTATTTATATTAATTAACAAAAAAAAAAACCCCTTTTTTTAACAAAAAATCCATTATTGGAGAAATTTTTTAGCATCATCATTCGGAAAAAAATTATACAGAGGTTCTCAGGGTCGCTGATTACGAATCTGCCGTCAGAATTTAGGAATTCACAATGGTGGATCCATAAATGGATTTCATAAAAAACCGGATTCATAAAAAAATATTATGCAATGGTTTTTGGAGTGGCTGATTACGAATCTGATGTCAGAATTTAGAAATTCAAAATGGCGTATCCAAGATGGCGGAAAAAAAATTAAACATCACGATTTCATTAAAAAATCATATTATGGTTTTCGGGGTCGCTGATTACGAATATAACTTCAAATTTTGAAAATTCAAAATGGCGGGTCCAAGATGGCGGACGAAAACTTGAAATACAATCAGATTTCATTGAAAATTACTATATAGGGGTTTACAGAGTTGCTGGTTACGGATCTGACCTCAAATTTTGAATTAAAAATGGTCCAATTTTGGTCTGACCAACAAAGACATTTTTTTTTTTGGATTTCAAACCCATTTTAATTTATAAAATAACAACTTTTGAGAGGCTATTTCTTTTTGATTATTCTTTTAGTCTATTTAAATTTGTCATATGATGTGACAGTCTTGAGAAGTAAATAAGGTTATAAATTCGATTAATAATAGAAATACATTTTTTTCCTTGGCCAACTTTGATGACATTTTTTTTTTTTTGATGTCTGTCAGCAACTTTTTTTTACCATTGCAAACTGATACATCATGTGCACATGATGACATACATACATAACCTATATTATGACATAATACTAGCTTTACTAAAAATTCCTGACATCACTAATTTAAAAAATTGATGAATTTGTTCCATCATGAAGCTTCAAGAACAAAGTGGACTGGTTTAAAGCAGACATTTGTCATCAATTTATTCACAAATTCGAACCGATTATATTTTCATCCGATTTATTGACGTGAATTTTGTCAATTCAGTAGGATCAACGCATAAAAAAGTGAGGTTATAGTTATTTTATGTATAACACAATTGTAGATAACCTTAAACTGTAAACTTATGGTGGGTTCATGCAGAAATTTTTAGTAATAAGAATAAGAATAGTAATAAGCATAAAAGTTAAACCTTTTAAAACCAGTGAGAACTTTTTAATATTACTAAATTATTTACTGCATGCTGGGTCCGAGGTTTAACTTTTATGCTTATTACTATTCTTTTCTTATTACTATTTCTGCATGACCCACCATATTGTCGGTGTAAAGCTAATATAACAAACGCTTATACACACAACTACAAGGTTGTAACTTGTTTAAAAATTTTTATAAAATCTGCATTGCATCGTTTTTCTTTTTGTTTTGATCAGAAATATTGTATCAGATATTTTGTTAACCTCAAAAAAACCAAGCAATAATTCTGTGAAATTAGGAGTAAGGAAAGCAATATTCATATATAAGAACTGCATTTGGAAGAGTTGTAGAAATATGAGATGATCAGTTTAGACATTTAAAAGGGTTTGAAAACATGTGTTAAATGTCAGTTTAGACTAAACATACCCGAGCAAACTAAAAAGTGTACTTTGAGGTTACGTGTGCTACCACGTTATAAAGAAAAACTGCATTCCTTTCACCTCAGACCCCATTTTTTTTTAATTCAGCCATATTTACAAGTCGAACAGCGTTAATAGTCAATTACGTTACTCTAGTGTCCAAATTAGGCATCTTACCGCTAAATTTAAAGCACTATTATGATTAGACCATTAATTTCGTGCGCAAATAAATTACAATTTATCCATACATGGCAGTGTAAACACATCCTTACTCTTTTAATTTCCTCGAAAGACAGAAATAGACAACGAAGACGCGACAGAAGTTGATATCAATCCTCATTTCCAAAAAATAACGATTGACAACGCCTCTGCCGATACCGTTGTACGTTCCTATCGTGTCCTATTACCTGATAATTGTTTTGTCAATTATAGCACACAAATATTTAACAATAAAAATAAATTACTTTGAATAAAATTAAAAAAATAATCTAATAATTACACTGTTAAATAGAGGCGTATTGAAGATTCGTTTTATTTATTTGTTAAGGTTACGTTATAAACGTAAAAGCTCAGTCGATTGGCTTTACTTGGGCCATTATCTTCCCTTCCCACAACGGAAGTATGTCACCATCATTGCTTATCTCCTCCTGGATAACTTGGTTACCAAGTTCCTCGCATACCGTCTTGAAAAAGAATCTGAAACGAATAGACATGAACAAATCTGCGCAAAATATAGTCGATACAAAATAAAAACTGACACACGTATTCAAACACGTGTTTAATTTTAGAACGCACTGATGCCAGATCGTTATAAAATTATTCAGTATTTAGAAATCATCTTGACTAGCGTATGCATGGGTTCTTTGTGTTAGTTTAATGTTAAATAACCTATTGTTTTCAACATTAAAAAAGAAATAATTTTAAAAATGTATATATTTGATAATAAATATATATTTGATATGATAAAAGATGTTAAACTTGGCATACAAAAAAACTACTGCCGGAACCAAACGCTCATTAAATGGTATCTACGATTTTTTGAAAAAGTGTAGAAACTATGGACGTGTACAGTATCCAAAAAAAATTGACGGCTAGAGATAAATTGGAAGTTGCCCAAACAACGTCCTGAAACAGAAGAGGAATCTTACCTATAATTTCCTTTTTTTGGCAAGTACTCCTTGAACTGCCTCAACGTAATTTGGGTCCCGGGTATTTTCGGTCCTATACGGGAACTGCTCCTCGCAGAAGGAAAAGACTACCGTAGTAACTTCATCGGAAGTCGTCTGCGCTGGAATGGACGGTCTAGGACCTCTCATTGACTTCCTCAGAGTGGACTGACTGCTCTGAGTTACTTCCGGATAATATCTACTCGACGATGACCTGAACGTAAGCAAGAAAGAATTTCCTATTAACGACTGATAAAACTAAATCAGCCTTAATTACATGACAACTGTATCTTTTTGTTACTAACCCCACTTTCTTCTTCACATCTACTAACATTTTATTATTACGTCAAAACTTTATTTCAGAAATTAAACAACATAATCATAATAGCAATTAAAAAGCGCGCGCGAAATCCCGAACCGTTGCACCGCACTGGACGCTAAACTATCGATGAAACGAGGAAACTAATGTTATTAAAACAAGTGAAAAAGACTACAACAGCTACGTCGGCTTTATCGCATTTGCAATTGTTTATCGCAATTTAGGCATGAAACTATCACCAAAACAGTAATTCATCACTTGTTTCACCTACCTCTGCCGCGACCTGGTCCTGACGTCGTCCTCCAGCCTCCGCCTCGCCTCCTCCAGCTGTACGGCGATGTTGGGCGATGGCAACGGGGGCATGCTGGGGTCGGCGACGAAGGGCTGCGCCGGCCCCAGATTGCCGCTGCAGCTGTTCCTCTCCAGCGAGCTCGACCTCGAGCCGAACCCCTTCCTGTGGCGGCTGGCGTTCGGGGAGGTCGCGCTGCTCGTCCTGTGGCTGCGGTGCTTCAGCGACATCTCGCTGTGCGTGTGGCTGGCGCCCCGGCCGCTCTTGTCCGACTCCATCAGCCACGCTAGCACGCGGTTGTCCTTCACGGGAGGTATGACAGGCGGCGTGTCCGATACCACGGACACCCCGCTGTCGGTGAAGTCAGTCAGCGCCTTCTTCGAAGAGGAGCTGAATAACAAGTTCATCGAGTGTTAGTATAGTATTTCTAATGTGAAAGTGAAGACATGAAAAAAAAAACCAAGGTTGTCAGATATATTTTCTAAAATTGCTAAACTCACTGTACAAATACTTCATACTTCAGTAAACTATTAGTTCGTGACATTCTTAGAAAGCTAGTTTGGAAATATTAAAAAAAAATACATAGATATAAATTTATTAATTAGCATTAAAATAAGGCGTTTAAAATTGCTGTAAAAAAGTAATTAATTAAAACAACTTTATATATATTACTATACTTAAGAAAATTTTGAAGAGCCGGTAACATGCAGCATTCACGCTACAACCACAAGTGAGCTACAGTGACCCAATTAGAGTATTTTGCATTGCATCGAATACGTTGGTTAGCTATTCATGCGGTCCACAGTGTCGTTAAAATGATTTACGACATTAGTAATTCCCTCTTGTTTCCGCCAGTGAACTGTTTGTGTTTGATTTCAGCTAGGTTTATTAAAACTTTTCTGAATAACGAGTAAGTTTTATAAATATGATTTATTAGTCTGGCGAAACGAGCATTATTTACAGAAAATTGTATTACAAATATTATGAGTTTTTTATGCAGGCTAATTTTAATCTCCTATATTGATTTGAGTGAAAAAAAATTATTTCACAATTTTTGAATTTATAAAAGATATATGCACGCCATTGGGCGGCGTTAGCCATCAAAGGAATTACAAATCTATCTCTTCACATTCACTTTAAAAGGACTATAAGACGTTACATTTTCGTTGCGAGAGCGAGAGCAATTTAAATACTTACCGTCTCCCCGTACTGCCCCTAATAAATCTCTCGTCTGCGTACTCGGGCATGCTTTTCGACTTGACCATGCTAAGTTTATGTTCCGAGCCCTCCGTAAAATCGTGGACGTTTCCAGAATCGCTGCTGAACGTCGAGAACCCGTCCTTGTCTTTTCTGCGGAGTCGCATGTACGAACTCTGCATGTGTCTGCAAAGAAGAAAAGATAACAGGTATTCGTTACAAATAAATCGTCTCACGCCAGAAAAATAAAAGAACGAAGCGTAACTCACCTATTTCTTGGTGGAGAATGCGGACGAGGACTCATCATACCAGGAGACCGCGCCGGGGTCAGATCAGAGAACACCCTAGACACGTGTTGGTCAAGGATATCCTGATCATTATCGTCTTCCAACTGGAGCTTTTCTCTGATGGCATTCGCGAGTTCTCGAGACTGGATGTCACTCGTGGAGGCAACTGCTTCGTTCTAATAAATTTAATAAGTTTATGCACAAACTGATTCAATAATTGAACTAATACTAATTCCATTTATCAAAAACACAACACCTATTAAACAGTTATATGCTTTTGGGATTTTCGAAGGCAATAAATGGAGTAACCTACCTCCTTCAGTTTCCGATCGAGCAATTCTTGCTGTTCCTGTTCTCTCTTGACCATTTCTAACTTCTCGATAAGAATGGAAGCAAAGGTGTCCTTGTCCATAGGCTGACACTGTCTGGTGTCCATGCGCTGCGTCCTCGGAATCAGGATCTGGTGCATGTGCGTCTCTTGGTTCATGGCGGCGTACTCGCGCGCCTTCCGAGTCTCCATACCAGCCTTACGCCGCGAGGACCTTCCCAAGGACCTGCCATCACTAAATCAACCATTAATTTCATGTACGAGTGAAAATATCCATATACCATTTTACAAAAATCCTAAAAAAAAAAATCTAATATGTTGACTATTAAATACTGCCACAGTTGTAAATTCTACTTACTTATATACAGTGTGTAAACAAAGTATGGAATAAATTAAATTCCTCTAAATATAAACCTCCTTTTCCGCATATCTTAAGACAAAATATAGATATTCTGTTTATCAGTAATGTTTCATTTTGTTTTTGCTGAATCACTCCTATACTCGTTATTAAAATAGTATATCGAGATTGATTATGATGGAAAATAAAATATAATGGTATCAAAAGGTAAGCCACATAAAGAAAATTAATTCTTATTAGATTTCGTGTCTGCCCCAAACAAAACAAACACAACATGCAATCTAGTTAATAACGGCTCTCGAATCAGGCACTGATAAAGTATATATTCGCAAAAATTCTAACTCTTTGTTAATGTCTCCATGCCATGCATTATTAACATGCAACCATACCTTTTAGAATTGTGTAGTACTACCAACATTAGATGTCTGTTATTAACCATTTTAATTTCAAAGTAATTTTCATTTACGTTCTCCAGAACTTTCTAAGAGGATCATCATTTCAATCTGGTTTTACTACAATTTAAGATTTACTACACTGAACTAACATTCTTTCCCATTAAAAAAAATATATATAAATTGATTTGTCGTCATAAATTTTAAGAAACAGAAAATGATTCTCTTAGAACATTTTTTAATTAAATGCCAATTAGTGTACAAAAACATTTACCTCATCCACTGTACATTTTTCTACTCAGTTAGTTAATTTCAATTTTAACGCTAGCCTGAGAAGTTTTTCAATTTTTTAAAATATCGATTGATGACATATAGAGTTGGCAAAGGCACATCTTCCATGCCGGTAACTCATGGTTGCCAAATCTGTCCCAATGATTGGCAAAAGGAGGCAAATAACATTAACAAATAAACACTATAATGGGTGGAGCCACCTTGAAGAGTGTAATGTTATTGGTCTTTAGCCCGTCCCTTTAACCAATGAGTTACTTATATTGACTTATAGATAGAAGATGTGACTTTGTTAAGAGTGTATACTGACTTCCCTATATTATTAAATTTAGCCTTTTAAAGAAACTTATCCTTATCAACCTTGTTGGTACATTTTGTTAAGAAAAAAAACAATGAGATACTTAAAAAATACACTCATTGTTGCCACCAAGGTACATAACAATAAAAATCCATGGTGTTTACGGGTTTTTTTCCTACCTCATAATTTTTTTTATTTCTCGTCTTCCTAATTCATTTTTTTTGTAATAATTAGTAATGTAAAAATTTTTACACACCAATTAATTTACTGTAAAAACGTCAAATACTGCTTGATAATAAAGAATCAGTATTATAAAGATGTCCTACTCTTTGAAAAGAAATAATTTCATTAATCGTCCCACATATTCACCAAAAACTAATTTTTATGCCCTTCACAAGCTAGCGCAACTTTTAATAGATTTAGAGTACAAGTAATCGATTATCCGTTTCTCTATGGGTACTTACGCTGAACTGTCCGTCATGGACATGTTGTCCGATTCTGTCCTTGCGTCCGAGTGACTGCTAAGTGAGTGCAGTTCGCTATCCTGTCTCGAAACTGGGTTGTACGAATTGTACGCAGCATGAGCTCCGGGATTGCCACGGTACATGAACATACTACGCAATCACACGCAAACAAAATAGAAAAAAAAAAATCAATCGTATGCAGGCTGGTTCTGAACACAACATATTTGTTGGAGGGATTGGTGTTGCGGAAAAAATTGAAAACACTCTTAATTTACGATAACTATCTATTGGATTCCGCAGGCACATTCACGTTACTATATTATCACGATTTTGAGAGTAAACTCGTGATGATTCACCGCATTCCACGGAATGTTGCACGCTACTAGCATTTCAACTACCCAACAAATATATTGTATTTAAAAATATCCCATTTACAAACTAACGAAGAAAACTACTGGATCGTTGGCGAGAACAAGCTCTAAAAGCGACAGGACATAAAAACAAAATTCTACCTTACCTCGCGAACGTTTCCGACTTAGGCCTCACGTCTACCGCCCTGTGCTTCTGGGACAGCAGCAGGAAGTCCTTGGTGAGGCGGACCGGACCGCTGGCCCCCACATTGGGTGTGTGGTATCCCGTACTAACGCTGCCGGTACCTGACAAGCATTAAAAGAATAATATGTGGAAAATGACGGTTTTATAAAGTAATCTTACCGGAAGTATGACTTATGTGGACAGGAGGATTCATGATTAACTCCATATCTTCGTGCAGAGTCGGCAAGGGGTCGGGTCCACTAGCCAAGTTCGATAATTCGTTACTAAACTCGCTACTACTACTGCTACTAGGATTTTGAACATTCTGGAAGAAAGAAGAGGTCATAATTTGTTTCATCATCTTGTCAGGTAATGAAATAGCAAGTAAGGAATAAAAGTATCGACTCTTGTATCTACTCACTTCTAAATAATGCAGGTACATATCACTTTTAAGGAAGTTGGGGTAAGTGGTTTCATCAATTAGCTGCTCGACTTTGGCCTGCGCCTTGTCGAACAAAGTCACGGGAGGCTCAAGGCACTGAGAAGACTTTATATTTTTTTCCGATTTCTCTCCGTAACTCCTCGTCGATGGGAAGAGCAGACTTCACGAAAAATTTCCTGAAAAAAGAAAACGCATTTTTCAAATCTACTACCGGCCACCAAAACCAAGAACTAATTCTTGTTTAATCCTTGCATAATATTCGACGGTTTTAATTTTTAATGTTTTGCCAAAACAATAATGCAAAACGCACACTTGGCAAATTTATTTTGTCTTCCTCTAATTCCTGAGTTTTTTATGTGTTAAACTTTAATGCTGAGTTGGAAGTTGCTCTAAAAGACCATTTGGAAAAAGCAACTGTGTTCAAGGGTACTAAAGACATAAAACGAAATTTTACAATGTTTAATGCATGCCAAGAAGAAAACATAGAGCATCGTGTTGACTTTGATAATTTGATATAGACTGAATCTTATAATTTCAAACTTTCAGATTCGCCCTTAAAATATTAGAAACAAACTTTTAGGATAAAAAAAAATTAAAATGGCTAAGATATACTATGTAGAAGGGTTGATTAGGAGAACCATATATTTTTTCTTTTATTTAGAAGATGGAAATTTTTAATACAACCTCCACAGAACTCCATAACAAACGGTAACTTTTTCTTCTCCCGCCCCAAAATAATTATTGACTCGTCCCAACGTCGACACTTACTTATAAATAACCTTAACCAACTGCTGGATCTTCTCCCTCCCGGACTGCTTCCTGAGGCCCTCGCAGGCGAACCAAAAGTCGAGGGCGTCCGCGTGATGTTGCCCCTCGGACTCCAAGTATTGCTGGAAGAGTCTGACCCCGTCGGAGTCCTGGAGGAGAAGGTGGAGCGAGTGAGCCCAACGGAGGCAGGCGGGCGGCGAGGGGTTGTCGCAGGGTCGGTCATGTCTGGAAGAGGGACGGGAATTGGACCGGCAACTTCCTTCCGGCTCGTAACCGTAAGGGGCTGGGCTAGAGTCTGCAAACGATAACGACCATTTATTCATAGGACGTTATTTAACTGGAAGTCCAAAAATATGTATATTTATCTTTAAAAACTATCTAGGTTTTTCCTTGTGTCCATATAATACATTTAACAACTTATATGATAACTGTCTTTTGTTAGAGCAATAATTTAAGTGACAACAAAAAGAAACTGAACATCTGAAGTTTCTTATAGAAATTCTAGATTTACATTTTAATTTTTCAGAAGAAATGCTGAGAAAACATAAACATCATAAATTAGTGGTATATGATTTAATATACATAATGAAAAGTCCATAAGCAAATTATTGGTAGAACCACAAATAAACCTTTTAAACAAAAATATTAATGGAATGTTGTTTACCATTTGGATAGTTGTAGTATTTTCTGGGCGTGGGAGAGGAAGACTTGTGTTTGGCCCAGTCCACCTGCGGGGGAATCCCCCAGTCGGACATGAAGTGGCTCCTTTCCTCTCCCGGCACAGGGGGTCTTGGAGATTTGTGATCAAAACTGCCCTCATAGATATGCTGCTGCTGTTGCTGCTTACCGCCAGATTTATTCCTATCTCGTTCACTCATGTTGACGAGGGCCTATATCTCAGCCCCTCCTTCGTACTGGTACCAATCCACTCCTTGTCGCTTTTAGAGATCCGATGCTTCATGGTGAGCACTGGAAAAAATCATTCTTATTAACAGTACTTTGATAAGCAAAAAATAAATTCGTAGGAATATGGTATCTATTTAAAACTGCTTTTATAGTAGTCTTGAAATGTTTTCATTTGCAAACTTGCGTCCAAATTGTTCAAATTACGTCTGAATACATTATGAAATAATGATCAAATAAACCTTTGATAGTTTGCCTTTGTTTGAGTTTATGTATAATTTTTTTTTTTATACAAAAGAAATAATATTTAGGTAGGTACCAATTAATATTTAAAAAAAAAAAAATAGGTACTGTTTCGATAAAGAATTATATTTTAAATCAAGGATTCCAAAAACTGAGGGCTAACAACAGAAGCTGCATTCGAACAAGCTCTGATGCCTAGGGTGTGGTACACCGATCGATCGATACGCAGCATCCTTCTTAACAAAGAGCATCATACAGTCTGATAAAAATTTTTCAGTAATAATAGATCAATAAAGTTATTAAACCATATTTAATAAACCCCACAATGCAGGAAATATGCTCAGATCCAGGTAAAAAAAATATTACCTATATCAAATATCGCGTACCACCTTTAAAAGTAAGTTCGGTCAAGTAGAAAATTTTAATATGGACACTAATATGGTTAAATACATATCTGCAGGCTAATCAAGTTACCTGCTCTTGAGGGAACCATGCAAAAGAGATAAAAAAAGCACATCAAAAACTTTCGAAAAGACCCAAGAACAAAGATATTATAAAATACCATGCCACGTGCACAACAGACATAGAACCTACCCCATGATGAGGACCGTTCGCTCTTAGGGATACCTTATTTTGGTATAAACACAATAGACCTATATTTTTTAATATATAAGTTATAAAAACCTGTCGAGTACAATAATCTCAAATAGACCGTGCGTTATGATAGACAGCCGAATACAGAGTGAGCGATGTGGAGTACGAAAATAAAAGTTTATTCGATCGATGATGGTGAGTCACCCTGGAGGGGGTTTGTATTTTTTGTGTTCGAATAGGGATTGCGAGTGGTTTTTAACAAGCTCATATCTCCGTAGTACCTACACCATATTGAAATTGATATGGAGGGTCCGTAGACTTGAAATGAATGAATTAAGAATGTGTTAACGTGTGTCAAAAATGAGTGTTAAAAAATAAAAAATGAAAAAAAAAGAGAAATAATTTATTTACATGTACAGGGTAATTTCACTATTCACTGGTTAATCTGGATAACATATATGTAAAAATATGAAGAACAACTAGCTTTTTGGATATTTTTGACTTCAGATTAAAAAAAATCATTTCGCAAACACAGATCTTCCATAATACAGACACAACAGGAAAGTAAACAATTTTATTATATTACACAAGTTTATCATCTACATAATATAATTGAACAATTTCACAATATAAGTGTAGAGAACAGTTAACATTTAATGTTACAAACATATTTATATATATTTTCGGTAGTTAAATAATTTTGGACCTAAAATATTTTTGTTAAACATTCAACTGAAAAATAAAACTTGACTCAAACTGTATATCATTCATATTGTGTTTGAATTTCAATAAATTGTTATAGTTAGGCAACCAAATATACAACCGCACATGATTATGATACGATACATACAATAATAGAGTTCGATAAGGTCAAGAAAGTGAATATATTTTTTTAGTTTTTTTCTGTTCCTTTAAACACTAAACACTAATTGGTAATTTGTTTGTAATAAAATGTTTTCGGGGGCATAATTGCAGGTTTGGGCGTACATTTCAAAGAAATGCCGTGCTTTTTTATAGGTAATTACTCTCTATTTTACCGTTTATTTTCGTAAATACCGAGTACAGTTTTATTGGATGTAACGACGGCTTTAATTGTTTTTCAAATAACCCGGTGCAGTAAATATTTGCAGACATAACTTTCATGTATCTCTCTTTTATCCGGGTCTGCAGCCTTATTAATTGTCGGGCGTTTATAACTCGCAAAAAGTATTTTTCCAAGAGTCAACACCGTAACCGTACGATATTTACCAGGTTTCGACACCCCCCCGTATTTACTTGTCACGGGTTATTTACCCGTTTTCACACCTCCACAGGGTTTACATTCTTACAATGTTTTAATAACAGGGCGGTAGAAATAAATTGGTCTTTCGGCTCTTTTTTTAGTTTCTCAGCTTTTTTTGCCATTTTATTTTTGGGGTGCCCGTAATAACAACTTGAAAATACAATTTCCGAATGGCGATTTGTTTCATCTACATCCTATTTTTATTTACCATTTAGCGATTTACAGTATTACTTTTAGGGATATACGAGGTGTGGCTATTAAATAACCGAACTGATGCTGCTACCAGCGCGCTGCGAGCGTGTAGCGACGAGTTTGAACAGAACTATGTTTGGCAATACTTTTCCCACCCTGAGCTCGCTGGACAAGCCAGTGGGTCGCTCAGTTTGACTGTAGCAGTCGTTTGAATTAGTCTACGCACCAACGACGCGTCGAAAAAATGTCAAGTGTTCAGATGGAGCAACGGGTTAATCTCAAATTTCTTGTTAAACTGGGGAATACTTTTACAGAAGCTTATGCAATGTTAAAATAAGTGTACGGGAGTGCATGTTTATCCCGCACACACGTTTATGAATGGTTTAAACGATTTAAAGAGGGATGTGAAACGACGTCGTCTAAGCGTCTGAGGACTTGCTGAAATAACAAGAACCGACAAAGAATGTGTTCGCCAGATTTTGCATGAATCATTCAACATGCGCAAAAATGGTGCCAAACCTCCTCACTCCCGAGCAAATGGAATCAAGAATAAACATTTGCGCTGACATTCTAAACAACACTGACACTGATCCAGGCTTGTTAGACACGGTGACACTGAAGGGGAGAAGCTTCGAAAGTGTGGAAGCGTTTAAAGCAAAAGTGACGGAGGTTCTGAACCAGCTGCCAGAAGCGGACTTCCGGCACTGCTTTCAACGATGGAAAAGTCGTATGGAGCGGTGTAGAGATCGCCAAGGGGAGTGCATTGAAGGCGAAAAAATTGCTACTGTAATTGTTAACGAATAAAAAGTATTATAACAGCAGTTCGGTTATTAAATAGCCACACCTCCTGCATATGGACAACCATGAAATAAATTGTGGCCAATTACATATTTGTTACTTTCGTATTACGATTTAGTAACAGTAACATAAGTCACTAACAGATGGTACATTATACGCAGATGTGTCCATAAAGGCTGCCAGAAAGCTAGTGTAAATCAAAAAGTATCAAGGCGTTTTGTATATTGTATAGAATATATAGACATCCAAAAAAAAACGTCATCAAAGTTGGCCAAGAAAAAAAACGTATTTCTATTCTTATTTGAATTTATAACCTTATTTACTTGTCAAAACTGTCACATCATATGACAGCTATTGTTTATTTCACAAATTGTAACAGTCACTTGTCAAAAGTTTGACATAACCGAAAAGCTTAGACATGACCGCTATTTCTATCTCTCTCGTTCATAGCCAGAGTTGGTGACGTTTTTTTTTTTGGATATCTATACAACTTACAATGAAAGTTTATTTTGTAGTACAAACCTGTCGTAAACCATTCTACAATATTATTAAATGGAATAAATGAAGTTGATTATCGAATTAAACTTTATTAAAGCACAATGGAGTTGTGTAACAATATACTTGCTTTTTTGTTCCTATTGCATCCTAGTCTAGCCAGAAGGCAAAACAAATGGACCTACTATCTTTCAGCTTTAATTGAAGGAGACATCTTTAAGTTATATGACTAAAAAAAACAATAAGAACAAATGTGTTTGGATTGAGTAGATATTATCATAGCTAAATTCTTTGACCACGTCGTATTTAGTGTTGAATTCATGTACAGTTTTATCATGTAGTGTATCCACTGTTACATGTTAGGCCAGAAAGCGTACACGGGAGAATGCATAATGGCCTGAATTAGTTATGGTGGTCGTATAATTCGGCGTGAAGACAATAATTAAGGCGGTACCGCTATGGAATACATTATTAAAATAGAAAAAAATGCGCGGATCGTGTAATTTCAATTTTTGCCGGTTCACTTTTGCACGATTGAAATTATTTTCGTTTAGTTCGTTTTTTTTAGAGTTTAATCACGAAAAAAAAAGTGTCATTACATGGCTCATCTGCCTCTTCATTATAAATTAATAATTTCCCAGTTATTTTTGTTTTAGACACACTTTCTGACTCGAGTTAGGGCCGTATTCCCTACTGGGGGCATTAACTTACTGAAAAAGAAAACAAAAACAACTAATCCATGTGACGGACCCAAAAAAAAGCTCAGTCTGATTACCGGAGTTCCTTCATCTACATAATTTAAAAGAGGGCAACCTACTTACTTTTTTTTAAAACAACCACCGCTAGATAACAAATCGCGCAATTAAAAACCATTGTGTTTTGTTTAAAACGTAAACTGTAAATGCCCAAATTTATTTTTCAAATAAATACAGACATTCCTTTCAGTCGTGTATACAAAACACGGCTCGCCTAATTTATCGTTTTGTAATAAATAAAATGTATAGTTATCGCTATAGGGATGATAAACGAGTTTCTTAAAAAGTAAGCGTTTATTTAACTAAGTACACAACTAACAGATTTAGTGCTACGCCTGGCGTGTATAGCATTTGCAATATATACCTTTTATTATACTAGATACGCAGAAAAAAGTGTTTCTTTACATCAGAGCAAGGTTTAGGATTTTATATTTTAAATACTGATTGAAATTATTGAAATGAATTCGGGGTAATTTGAATGCAACCAGGTACAAAGCCTATGTTTTAGAACCTATTTCAAACCTAGTGGTTGATTGAACCAATTTTTCAACGAGATAACGCCGGCCTTCACACGGCAAGAGTTACGACACCCTGTTTGGAACAAGCTCATGTACATGTGACTCCATGGCCTACACAATCTCCCGATCTCTCACCAATCGTTGGGATAAGATCGGTAAACGATCGTATCCCACACAAATTCGACGATTTTCAACTTCACATAAAAGATGTCTGGAATGATATACCCCAACGCGGCGATGATCATTTGATTCAGTGTCCCTCAGCGAGTAAATAAGTACATAATCCGTGGTGCAACTCATTACCGGATACTTTTTTAATTGTTGTTTATTTTTCATGAAAACTGAACAATTTCTTCGTTATCGTTTCGGGTGTCCCATAATTCACGCAAGACTTGAATTTGCCGCCATTTGTGCGGTAAAGTGTTGGCAACCAAAAAAGAAAACACTACACGAAAGACCAACGCGTTTTCATTGTTGAACAACATTTCAAAAATAATGAGAGTTTGGCTACTACAGTTCGCAAATTTCGTACAAAACTGTCGGAATATTGATTTACCTTCGTCAACTGTGAAGAGAGTAATTGAAAAACTTTGGGAATCAATTGGGTATGCTAAACACACTGGCCGTCCAATAACAAGACGTTCAAATGATAATATCGAAGCAGTCCGTGAGTGTGTTGGTGAATCCAGGAAATTCGGCGTCGTGGACAAGAACTGCAAAAATCTGCGCCTACATGCTTACAAAGTTCAATTGACACAAGAACAGCAGCCTAATGACAGTTAGTTGAAACGAAAACTGTGTTTTCTATTTAATTCAAATCTTGCGTAAATCTTGGGTGTTTTGGGACACTCTTTATTGAAGTAGGTACATATGTATAGAATTTCCATTCTAAATTGAAAATAGGTACTTATACGAGGTAGGATAAGGATATATCAGTTTACTAACACTTTGCATGGAACTAAATACGCGTTTCTATACTGATCTGTTACCCGTATATGCCGTATCGTAGTCCACGTTGACTTGACGAGGCCTGTCACGTAAGAAGTGGGCGGAATCTACACTCCATTGGTCATTGTCGCTAGTCTGGTAGAGGGGAAATATGCCACCAGACAGTCGACCCAGTTTATTACGTTGGCGGTAAAACACGGGTTATAACCACGCTATCTTTGACCGACTGTATACAAAAAAAAAAACGTTGTTTTTGTGAGTGTTTTGATGTCTTATATTCTGTGCGCGTACAATAACGGCGAAGTGGGTTTTTAAAAGGTTTAAATTATACAAACTTTTATTTTATTTGAGACATAATTCAATAATTAAAAATCGCTATTTTTAATCAACCTCTTTCATAAACATGGTTTTCTGGAGGCCTTTCGAAACGGATGAAAATAACGTAGCTTCAGATATAACCAGCGAAAATGTCGAAACGGTCGAGTACGATGAATTTAAAAATAAAGACTTACATTGTCAACGTCGGCGTATTATTTTAAACATATGTATATGAATGCCTACAAGCGACGTTAATTACTGATTATTACCTATCCCTAAAAGTTATTAATCGAGCACGCCCATGGAATCATTAAGTTTTTTTTTGTTCCCCAGGCGTATTTATCACTTTCAATTCAGAATAAATGGACTATATGTACATACATCTTATGTGAAGGTTTCGAATAAGTTGCTTAACTACTCGTGGTACGGAGTGTTGCGTTTTTTTTCTTCAAATCAGTATAGTTCGTCTTCGTGTGTGTTAACGTTTTCGGCGCCGGTGGGCAAATTTTCAATCGGCTTCCTGGTAGGCAGCGTCGTGAAAATGATAATAAAATTAACAATCGAATTAAGTGGGCGCGGTGAGAACCGAAACGGCATCAAAATAAACTCGTATCGACCCGTGTAAAAGGCGTCGCTTTGATCTCTACACCCAGATTGTTCCGCCGCGATGTTCGCCTTACAATCACCGCGAAAGATTTACCGCCGGAAAATATCATGTTAATATTTTTATATGCATTTTTTGCGTAATAAATCACGGCCAGTACGGCCGCTGACGGCATAATGCGCGATAAAAATAACCTCGCCCGTTATTGCGCCCGTTTAGAGCGGGTTCTATTTCGGACGATTCGCATTATTAATTAAAAAGCCGTATAAATATTTTGTCTTCACGGAATTTATCGACTACCTATACGGCCATAAAAAATACATCACTAAGTGATTCTTGTTATCAATATTTTATTGGTGCTCGACGGCGATTTATTTGTTTAAGATCGCAATTATTTTTGTAGCGCACGGATAGAGGATATTGTATTTTTTCGGAACAAGTCCGGAAAATACTGTTTTTTTTTTACGAGTAGGCGAGACTGGAAGTCTGTGAGTCATCGGGGTTGACGATTTAACAATGTCTGATTTTTTTGTGCTAAATAATCCAAAACTACGTTCTCTGAAATAGTTATGCATTTCCTGATTTCCGTCCACTTCAAGAGCAAATCAACCGTTTTCCTACAGAAACTTTGATTTTTCAGTCAGTAATTGTGCTGTAGCAGCAGTTGCTACATTGGAAATTTCGTCAAACATACATACATATGTATGTGCAAACTCACATTCACTGCTGCTCTCCATTATTTATTACAATAATCGCCACCAAAAACCATGCATCAACTACGAGGTGTGTAAATTAAGTAACGAGACTGATTTTTTTTTATTCGAATAGAATTACAATTCAGTATTGTCTCCTTCAATACTCACCGCACCGTTGCTAAAATTTAAGTCACTAATTTTTAAAACGCATTAGAAAAAAAAAACGGTTTGCGAAAACAGTCACAAAGAACAAATAAATGATTAACAAGTTCAAACTTGTACTGAAGATGCATTACATGTTAACCTATCGCCCTAGTGTCCATGTCCCGTCTCCGCAGTGTTGCTAGATCGGGCGCTACGTTGCCAGTCTCATTACTTAATTTACACACCTCGTATTTCAATGTCAGACTGTTGCTTCGTTATTTCGTTGCTATGGCAATATTCAATTGAATTCTATTGCTTATCTGATTTTCATACTATCATTTGATCATTAATTACAATGAAAACAATAATGCAACACTTCCCAGCCTAGTCCGGAAAATACGTACTTCCCGGTACGTATATATAATAAAACAAATTAATATTGAACTTGGATACGGATTTTTAAACCTTTAAAGACTTCTAAAAGGAACCGGTCCTTTATTACCTACTCAGTCTCACTTTTTCTTTTCACAGGAACTGAAATTACACTTATAAAATCTTTTTTACTCTAAGTAGAATTTTTTTTCGCTTCAATCCTAACTTGTCAAAATGTTGGAACCAATGTAATCGTGATACATAAGTATACTAAGCTATGTTAGAGCAGCTCTACAATGTATGAATGACAAATACAATCTTTGTGAAGAACAGTATTAACATTTTTAGTTAACAGTATTAACCTTAAAGGACATATTTTTTTTTTCACAAAAACCCTAATGTTTACATCTTATTTTTTTTGTCTCTGTTACTGAATCAGTTCTTTTTTCCTAAAGAATTCTAAAAGTAGGTAACCATTCAGTTCTTTAGTGGCTGTCCACTTCACAAGATAAAATCTTAGATTAAATATAACAAAACAGATTGTCTTAAAAGGTGGAGTAAAATGTAAAACCTTACATATTTCCTAGATAATTATTATTCTTTGTGTTACATTCTAAAAAAAAAAAAACGTGTCAGGACAAACTGAGTTTCGTCTCTATCGCACACATCGTTGCAACCATTTCTCCTCAACTGTCAAGGCGTATCTACCGCTGTCAGCAGGAAAGAAATTAAATGACCTTTCGCCTCTATTGCCCATTTTGAAGTCCTTTAGTGGGCTTAACTCAAAATCGTCTTTTTTTAAGTTTTGCCACTAATGTTCTCAGCAGGCGATATTTTCGCCCAACCGAGCGTGTTACAGTTGCTCCTCCGCCATTTTTCCGTTATAGGTAAAAATAGACGACGCTAAAAAAACTCGGTCTAATTGCATTGTTCACGCTAATTGATGCTGCTTGCTGTTTATATTGAATTTGGCATTTGAACTGCTAATTTGAATACAAAAATGATTTTCCTATCGTTGCCCGAGTTAACTCGGTTTAGTGAAATATGTCGGTCAGGTGTAGCTGTTTTTTTTTTTGTCAAAAATAGCATCCGCCACATACCCGCGCGAGCAGCCGCTGCCACCGGCCCCCGAGAAAGGAATAACCTGCGGAGACGGCCGCCGCTAAGCGGAATAGTAATTGCACAAGAATTTTTTTTGCGGAAAACAATTAATTTAGACGGTTACGAGGCCGCCGGTGTTCTGCACGATTTGACAATAAGTGAATGAAGCCGATAAAAACGGCGTAATAGCCGAATAAAGTATGTAAGCAATGCTGCTCTCCGAGATGCCTGTGCGAAAGGAGCGAAGCCACGGCGAGGCTCGGCGGCCGCCTTGGATCGTTCCGGCGGCCAGGGCCGGACCGGGCAGGGACACAATTTCGACCGCGGATATTTTTACTTACGACGACGACGCACAGTGGGACAAAACTGCAGTGTTTGACCCAAATCACTCTAGAGATCGTAAAAATAGGGATTTTAAGATGATTTTTGTTTTAAAATGTTCGTTATGAATTTCTCCATAAATTCCTCTAGCCGGATTTTTTATTTTCATTCCCAACATTTTATTATTTTAATCTAAAAACGATTTTATTGCGAAATATGGGGTTGTCCAACGAAAATCAGTGTCAAGGTCTCAAATGTATAAATATTTTTGACTTTTTTAATTTTAAAATTTCATTTTACAAATAGCCAAATGATTTGTCAAATGATCCCTGATTTCCTTTTTTATTGTTGACGGCTGCCAAATTAGCTGTAAAATATAATAAAATTATATATTTCTTAAGTTATACAGAAAAAATGCATAAATTTTAAACAAAATACTTTAAAACTTTCTATTTACGTAATTTATACTAAAATTTAAATACGACAGCTGTCAAAATAACTTAAGATGCCATTTATTTATTATTTTCAATACTTAAAATGCTTAATAGTTCATTTTCTAATACAGTCTAATTTTTTAAGAAATAATTATGGTTAAAAAAAGTGTGCATTTTGGAGGAACTAATATTTGTTCAATTGTTAGCTAACAGTCAGTTAGTCAACAGTTGTTAGCTAACACTATCTTTATGACATTAATATCCAAAATCCATTGACATATGTATAACTATTATTTTATTTTTTGAAAAAAAAATTGCATCTTCATTGGGTTTACTGGAGATTTGACAGCTGCGTAAAGCTCGGAATTCAGATTTGAATAGATTGCGGAACTGTATACTTCTAAAGCACTGTATATAAATTTTTCATTTATTTGATTGAAATTGACAGTTGTCAACAGTATATGATTACAAATTATTATTAACTACGTAACTAATTAATTGTAAATCATTTTAAATTTCCTTTAAATATCGTTCTTCTTAAAAAAATATAGAATATTTTATTATGATTTAAGATGCTTACTTTGACATTTAACAAACATTTTGACACCTGCCGACTAACATAGTATATTTATTATTAATTTCTTAACAAGTATCCTCTGTATATATAGAAAATGAATATTTTAGCTATTTAAATTTTAAAAATAAATCATAACTAGTTTTTCATTGAGTTTCATGAAAAATTGACAACTACCAATAGTATAAAGATTAAATAATTATCAATTACGGAACTAATTTATATTATACCAAGTTCTATATCCTTTTTTATGTGTAAACTTTGAATATTTTTTAATAATGCAGGATACACATGCTGCAGGATACACATGCTATTTTTGATTTTGACAGATATGTTGATAGCTGTCATCTAACATAATATATTTGATTTTCATTCCCTGCCCAGTGTTCCTTATATCCTTAGAAAATGAACTATTAAGCACTTTAGGTATCGAAAATAATAAATAAATGGCATCTTAAGTAATTTGACAGTTATTTTGACAGCTGTCATATTTAAATTTTAGTATAAATTACGTGAATAGAAAGTTTTAAAGTATGTTATATGTATGTATTTTCTTTAAAATTATGCATTTTTTTGTGTATAACTTGAAGAAACTAATGCAATACCGTGGATACTGCAGTATTGCATTCCATTAGTTATTGACTCAATCAAAATAAGAGCTCAAGTGGTGTATAAATATGGACGGTCGTCATTTTCTTTAAATGTGTATTATTTTTTTCGCAAATGTAATTTCTTTTTGAGTTTTTCATCACATAATATAACAGCCGTGACAACTCAATTAGGTTATAAATACTTACTGGGAAGACCACCTAATATTCGGTAGTTTTTTCCAAAATTCATCTTGAGTGTCGGGTCATCTTTCTAAAATAATACGAATAATTTTCATAAACTCTCAAGGCCTCAACAAATATGGTGCATAAATTTTCGGTGACCCAATGAAGCAATTCGATGGTAACTTCCCTTATGGCACGGGTAGCCGAGTGGGTTAAAGCACCGTCTTTCCAGTCGCGATACCTGTGTGCGCGTTGTTAGAGTCCCGGCCGGGGAAGACGATTTTTAATTGTCTCGCTTTCTCTGTCAGGGCTTGATATGCAACCACTAATACACTAGTGTATAGGTGTGGATGCATAGATGCCAATCCAACCGCACATGCCCTAGATTAGGTAATGTTCTGAGTTTTCTGGGTTTCCTCAGAACTGTAAACTAAATGCGTTACCAAAATAATCTTAAGTTGCTCCCAGTGCGCCATGGCAAATAATAATAATAATAATAGCCACTCCTTCCCGCACAGATCCCTGAGAGGGACCTAAGGGGGTTACCCTTCGGAGTAATTATAGGGTGAGTATTATTATTATTAATATTAAAAATACGTATAAAATGTTTCCTTCAAATATGTATGTACGTATGGAAAACATCTTTATGCTCTCATTCAAATTAGATCCTTATGCTTCGGGGAGATCTCTTAACTATTTGTAGAGTTATCTCGAGATTAAAGGTCATATCTTTCAATCGACCGCCAAGGGATCTCATCGGATCTCTTAAATGATCTGTAATAGTTTGACATACGACACATTCAAATTACTCTGTCATCAACGTCATCAACAAAAATTATACTATCAATTAACCGATTTAAAATTATCATTAAATGAAGCATTTACACAACCAAAATTATCTACAGCTTTATTGACACCGACTTTTTTTGGGTAGATTTGAAGGGGTGATTGATAAGTATAATCGACAGAACGTCAGCTTTTAAAGTAGCTTCCGACAAGAAAGGTTTTACTCGACAGTTTTACCCACTACTTTAAATACTGGCCTTAAGAAGGCTGTATTAAACCTGATACTAAATTCGAGTTTTCTAATTGATTTCGCCTATCATATCGTGACATTTGTGAAGTGTCATCAGTGACAGCTGACAGCTATTGAGTTTTATAGTTTATAATTGAGTCTATTTAGTTTATTCACTACCTGTTAGTAAATAATTGTATGGAATGACAGATTAACATTCTAGAAGTCAGATGAGTATTCTAGAACATGTAAAAAAGATGAAATAGTAGTGTTGTTGCTGAGATAGAGTTAGTTGTGATCTGAATTTACAAATTAATCAAATATTAATAACTTTTATAAAATAATTATAAATACGTAACATATATTATTTTAATTAAAAACTAAAAAATTACACTCCTATTTACCTATATAGGAGGTAAATGTATTAACTCAATTTTCTTACATTTGCATTTTATTACGCACACAATCTCATAATTTTCTGGAAAATTTGTTCCTAAACATGAAAAATCTCTAAAGTTGAACCGAAAACATCATCACCGTTTTCGTGTAATTTCATTCAGGAAGAAGAAAAACTTTACCATGATACCTAATGATTCGAAATAAGAATATTTTGCGATTAAATATCACGTCATCCCATCATTTATCACTAACTTCCATTAACTTATGTACACATAATAGATATACAATTTTGAAAATTAAATTAGCAATCCTTGTTATTAACTTTTAATTTTTTTGTCCTAATCAAACACCAAAACAAAAAAAAAAGGGAAAATTTTCACATTATATTATAGTATTGTTCTTGGATCGCTTATTTACTATAAAATTAAAACCTTGAATCGCGTTTTTGACTATGCGATCAGTTGATATAACAATAATTAAAGTTGCTACATTAATATCCGATCTCGAGGTCATTCGTACAGTTTAGTACGAGAAAAAAAAATTCTCGAAAAATAAAAACAATAAATATTTATGCCGACATCAAAATATAAATATTAAATAATAATAGGCAATTTAAATTACCTAACGCAATGCCAAGGAAAAATAAATCAATGACATTTAAAAAATCTACATAATATACGCACTTTCGATACTGATATCAGCAATATAATTACATAGGTACATCCTATACAAAACAGGGTGAGTTTTTAGGGCGTATTTGGTTTATAACCACATTCGTTACTTCATATGTACCAAGAGTAGCTTTGCCCGCAAATTGCGAAACATGAATGAAGTATGAGCTAGAAGTGCCATACCCGAGAAATATAGGAGGTGTGTAAATTAGGGATGGGCACATTTTTAAAAACATCGATGTTCAACATCGGTACCTACTATCGATGGTAGTAAAAACATCGGATAGAAAACATCGATGTTGTGAAACATCGATGTTTCCAAATAATATATATAGTGACTTTAATTTTTATGTTCTCTGAAAAAAAGTGTATAGTTTTGTTGAAGTAGAAACTAGAAAATGTGCCTATATATTGGCTTACCGGCGTTTAATAAATGAGATCTTTGCTGAAATTTAATACTTACTGCCTTGACGGATAACGTATGTCGCGTAAGCCACAATGTACAAAGAGTAAAACGAATCAATTAGTAATTTTTTCGGTTTTTTTAGCAACTTAAAAACTTTCGTACTGAAAAATTAAATGATATTTGTGATACGTATTACGTAACGATGTTTCGATGTTTACAAGTAACATCGATGTTGAAAATATAACATAGAAATTAATACATCGATGTTCAGTGGAAAACATCGATATTTCAGAAACATCGATGTTAGGTGCCCATCCCCATTCATGCGTGCAGCACCAAGGAAACATGTTTTTTATTTTGTAGACGGTATATTTCTTTATTTCGGCTTTCATCAATCCAAGCGATCTCGGATTGCAAATGAAAAAAATAGACACTTTTCCTAACTTATCGCACGACCAACATTAACATACCCCATAATAATAATCCATCATTAGTCTGATAAACACGGTGTAATCGAATGAATCCGCCAAGAATGTATCTACTTACGCGTTCAAGTGGAAAAACAACGGCGCATATTATCGCGTTTTCCCGAGGCGCGGAAGACACTCAGACGGGGGAAAACCTCTCGGGAAATGGAACACGGAAACTGCATTTAAATCCCGTGAAATTCGAGACCGCGTGCGGCCGCTCGGATCGCGCCGAATCCCGAAAGAAAAGAAAAAAAAAAGAAAGAAAAAAGACAGGCCGGTAGTTCGGAACACGCCCTGGAAAACGCTTGGATCCGTTAGAATGCGACCGGTAGACTTATCTGCATAGATTGTTTGAAAATAAAATACAATTTGCAAGAAAACTTAAATATTCAAAAATCCTGGCAAAGCAATAAACTAAAGGTGGGTTCATGCAGACATTTTTAGTAATAAGAATAAGAATAGTAATAAGAATAAAAGTTAAACCGTCGTTTTATAATGACCCAGTTCGTGCAGTAAATCCTTATTTTTAAAATTATTACTAAAAATTATATTTACTGCATGAACTGGGTCATTATAAAACGAAGGTTTAACTTTTATTCTTATTACTATTACTATTCTTATTCTTATTACTAAAAATTTCTGCATGAACCGACCATAAGACTCTCGTCTTGTTGTTTTACATAAATCTTGCTATTCGATAGTGGTACGCTGTCACCTTTACTACCGGGTGTCCCAGAGATTTCTAACCCATTTTGATCGTAAATATGTTTTGACAGAGCGAACTTAGAAAGATGCGGTTTTCGCCAGTCGATTTAGTATCTCCAGTATCTAGATTTAGTAAATATAAGTTTTTTTTCGTACTATGTTAAATACTTGTTACTTGTCCTACAGGGAGTTTTGGAAATACGATCAATTTCAATGTAAAAAATCGCCATTACTCTGAACACATCACTCGGCATATGTTTACATCAAACAAAGGTTTGAAAGTAAAGTGTAACAAACCATACATTCTTGGAAAGCTGAAGAACGCAACTTTTGTTTGGTGTAAATATACGAAGTGTGTAAATTAAGTAATGAGACTGATGTTTTAATTTTTTTTATTCGAATAGAATTTATAGAATTACAATTCAGTATTGTTCTCTTCAAAATTACTTCCTTGGGAAGCCACACAGCGCTGAAGACGATCTTCCATTGCTCATAGCAGTGCTGGAACTCATATACTGGAATAGCCACCACCTGGTCGGTTACAGCCGTTTGAATGTTTATGCTCCCAAAATGACGTCCCTTGAGCTGACTTTTCAATCTCGGGAAGAGAAAAAAGTCACAAGGACTCAAGTCAGGGGAATAAGGAGACTGAGGAGCTACAGGAATGTTTTTACTGGCTAAAAACTCATTTACTGATATGGCTGTGTGACAAGGCGCATTGTCGTGATGCAACATCCAGTCGTTCTTGATGTTTGGTCTCACACGCATGACCCTTTTTCGAAGTTTCTCAAGAGCCTGTCTATAAAAGTGTTGATTTATTGTTTGGCCTGGACGGACAAACTCTTTGTATCTATCTATCAAAAAAGCAAGTCAGCATGCATTTGATCTTCGACTTGTTCATTCTTGCTTTTTTGGGTCTTGGAGAGCTGGATGCACTGTGAGTGTATAGCGCCCAATGGCGAACCTCGCCCCGTTAAATCTAAAAGGCATAAAAAAGTGCCATTCCATGTTTTGGCGCTTGGTTTCCGGGTTGTATTCAAACATCCAAGTCTCATCACCAGTAATGACACGTTCCATAAAATGGGGATCATTTACAATCGATTCCAAAGAGTCAAGACACCTTTCGCCCCTTTTTTGCCATTTTTGCGATTTTTCTCATCCCCAATTCGTTAGTCAAAATCTGATGAACTCTTGTCGTCAACCGACGATCTGAATGCACAAGATCCCGCGTTCTATCGACACTTTCATTGGTTCTTGAAGATTAAGGCCTTCCGCTGCGTGGTTCATTTTCAATCGACTTTCTTCCTTCTGAGAATACTTTAAACCACCGAAAACCCTGGGCTTTTGAAAAACACTATCTCCGCGGACGTGTTGAAGTTATGATCTGTGTCCAAGTCTAAAGCAAAACCTGATAGCACACCGTTGCTCAAAATTAATGTCATTCATTTTTAAAACGCACTAGAAAAAAACGGTTTACGAAAACAGTCACAAGGAACAAACAAATGATTCTAACAAATTCAAACTTGTACTGAAGGTGTAGCTGTAAAACAAGTAACAATACCTTTAGTTTACCTAATCCTTGTAAGTTTACTCTGTCAAAAGACATTAACGATCAAAATGGTTCAGAATTTTCTGGACGTCCAAAACACGATGGTTTTAAAAATCAAATTAACAACCCATTTTGAAAGTAAAGTGTAACAAACTATACATTTTTGGAAAGCGGAAGATTGCAGCTTTTATTTGGTGTAAACAGATACAGGGTATTGCATTTAAATAGAAGCGAATTTTAACGTTACATTTCAAAAACACCCTGTCGGACAAGTAACAAATATTTAACATAGTACGAAAAAAACTGTTTGAAATACTAAATCGACTGGTGAAAACCGCATCCTTCTAAGTTAGCTCTGTCAAAAGATATTTGAGATCAAAATGGGTCAGATATCTCTGGACCACCTGGTATTAGTCGTATATACATACATCGAAAGCAACTAACGAGTACCGTTACAGCTGTAACGTTACATTTATTTTTATACGCCATACCTAACTTTTCTCCGCCATTGTACATATTCATAAGAAATAAAATCGGCAACAACTTCATCGTAACACCTTGTATGTATGTACGTATTATGTACTTTCCTTAACGTCTTAGTTTCTTTGATTAAGCACTTAACACCTCTATTATATACATACATATGATACTTCTCACCTTCGGTTGTTTTCGATCTGCTAGAGGTGGAATACGATATTAACAGGTTTTTAATTGATAATTCACATATTACAAATCAACGAATAATAATAATAAAAAAGTTTTGACTGATTGAAAAATGTATTTTTTTTTTTAATAAAACAATATGATCAAATCGCCAAGTACCATTGAAAGGGCAAAATAAATATTAAAAAAAAAATTAAGTGACGACTTATAACTTTTAAACTTGTGGAAAAACATTTTGTGTCCAATAAACGCATTAAACATTGACAAATAGACGTACCTTTGTGTTGAAAATTCACAATTTACAAAACAAATTTACGAAACTCTCTCAGATCAACTAATACACTGAAAATTTCCCTTTAATATGAGTCCAAGAACTTTGAAAATTATATACAATATTCGGAGAATATCCTACCATAAGCAAAACGAATCAATAGTGTAGTAATATCACAGTATTATCACACAAATCGACCTATTTCTTTAAGGAGGTTCGTCTGGAATTGCAAAAATAATTAAAAGTTGATGAAATGGTTTGTATGTATATATTCTTCAAGTAATAAAATTATCTTCAGAATTGTTTAGGATTGTTTCAATTAGAAAAATCTGAAACTTTGTACACGCATAGCAATAACGTCTAGGAAGAACATAGATTTACACGAACATGATTGACCAGCTGTGTTGCACGCAATCAATTTAATGTTGAGTGTTCCACGCAATCGGGCCGGCGCTCTGTCGACGCGGCAACGCCGCGTCTCCTAATTGTTCCTTTTTGCATTTCTTCCCTGCCTCAACGCCACATTGCACTCTCCGTAATCGTTTTGCCGAAATAAAACGATCTATTCCTACGTAATCTATCAGATTTATCAGATTTATTATCAAAATTTCCGCTTGGCTGAACCATTAACGACAAACTTTTTGAAGTTAGAATTACTTTCTGTCAATTTTCGCCGAGTAGCCTAGCCAATTCCTGAAAGCAAACCTTTCAAACCGTTCAGCGTTGCCGTACTTTCCGACTATAAATCGACTTTCAAAAACACGGTCAATAAATTATTTCATTTTCCAAACTTGGTGTCATAATAACATAGTATAAAACAAAGTCGCTTCCCGCTGTCTGTCCCTACCTATATATGCTTAAATCTTTAAAACAACGCAACGGATTTTGATGCGTTTTTTTTTATAGAGTGATTCAAGAGGAAGGTTTATATGTATAATACATGCATAATATAGTAGAGAAACACTGATAATTTTAGAGGTTTCTAATGTGATGTCGTAAATAAACACATTTTTTTGCGCTTACATTGCAAACGCTGGCTGAACCCGACGAGATAGATCAAAATAATGTACTACAGTATTGTACACCTTAAAAAGGTCTACAAAAAAAGTCCGCGATGGTATATGTCTATCTCTTGGGGATAACCCACAATAATCATTTTTTATCCTTTACTTTGTACGAGAAATATTGGCTTATTTACGAAGCGATTTTAAGCAATACAGCATTAATCCTTATCTAATTAGGTACCTTAAATACATTGTGCATTTAATATAGATCAATATGGCCCTTTACAGCATGTAATTTAAATTAATATTTTCGAAGATATTACAGATTTAAAATACAGGGACATAGCGGTTGCGGCGGTACCGGCCGGCGGCGCGTGCCTATAGATAGCGCGTCGAAGGTCTGTGTTTTTTTTTTAATAGATAGAGTGATTCAAGAGGAAGGTTTATATGTATAATACATGCATAATATAGTAGAGAAACAATGATAATTTTAGAGGTTTCTAATGTGATGTCGTAAACCGTGCGAAGCCGGGGCGGGTCGCTAGTATAATAATAAATTATTAATTTAATCGTGCATTACAAACATACTGCACAGAGAGTTCAATCTTGAATTAAAAAAATTTTATATCAACATTTCACTTTTGCAAGTTGGAACCCTGAGATCTCATACATGGAAGAGATAGGAGTTTCCCCCTTGCCCCGCACCTCGGTGACCAACCTTAAATCGATACTATAATACAAAAAATATCAGAATTTAAGCAACCTCCAGAAATTGAGTGTAGGAATTGTTTCGCTGCTGACTCTAACATATTGAAAGTTCAAACGTCTAAAGCTCTAAAAATCTACAACGAAAAAAAACAACAAAACACCGCCTAGGTACTAAAATAAGACACTGAAACCGTATCTTTATTTTTTTGTTTGCCCAGTAATCATCGTTTTAACGGCGACCGTGTCCCGAGCGGTACTCAGTCCGGTCCTGCGGCCATCCATCGACGTGGGAAGGGCCAGGGGGGCCCTGAATGGCAGGCGGCGAGTTCTTTGAAGCCCAGAGGCTTCTTAGTGGTACCGCGGTTGCTGACCCTCGCGATGGTAGGTACCCAGTGGTCCTCAAAAGACACACACCTCCGTTCCGTGGAGCACGTCCTCGGTCGGTTTCGAGAAAAACCCCATAAATTCACGTTGGCGACCATAAAAATAGACAACGCCGTTTTTATGATTGTTTTTATTATGAGCGATGGAGATATGTACATATATATATAAGTTCACGGTTGTCGGGTGACACTGTTTCTATATTTTATCCTCTACGGTGACCGACTGCCGCCGGTTCGAGAACGGCGGGTCTCGTTTTTTTTTTTTCATTTTTTTTTTGTTAGAGTACGGCGAGATGCGGACTTGTCTAACAGCAGTAATAAACATTGATATACTATATGTATGTATGTACTCAAAATAAATAATAATTGGTGGCTCAAAAAATCTACGTACAAACAAAATAGCGTCTAAAACAAACAGTTTGTTGAAAAATAATTTATTTCGTATACATGTACAATAATAATAATAATAATAATAATATTTATTTTCTAATAATAATTATAATAATGCATATAAAAACAACATACAGCATAAAAATAACATAGGTATTTATATCTATACAAAATTGTACTTTAAGATCAGCATTTTTATAATGGATTCAAAATTATTACAAATACTTATACAATTACTAATAATTACAAATGAGTTAACCTAAGCGATTTATAATGAAATTCAGATAATAAAGACCAGAAGACCAGAAGAAAATAAATAGGAAACCCCACTGAAAACCCGATAGGCTTGTGCGTGGGTACATCCACTCGATGCTACAAACTTGGCCAGACAACAACAGAAATAATAAGTAAACAGAAGTAACTGTTTTTTTTTTTTATTTTTTTTGTTTATATATATATATACACATATATATACATACATACATATATATACATACATACACATATATACACACACATACATATATTTTAAAGGACTGATTACAATGTATCATGATTAATTTGTTTGCACTTTTTTTGTAATTTTCAAATATATTTCTAGGTGTTAATAAAATCCACTTCTTTAATTTTTTTTTAAATATATTTTGGTTCGGTTCATTTCGTATATTTTCGGGAATTTGGATATATATGTATGATGCAAGGAAGGTAAGTGATTTTTGTCCAATTGTTTTATTTGTTTTTATAACTTTAATCCTTTTATTGGCCTTGTGTCGTGTATTATATTCGTGATTTATTTGAGTTAATTCATTTCTCTTTTTATGTTGTAGATTAAGTATTTTAAAACAGTATATTTGGTTTACATCCATCAACTGACTTTCAGTATATAGTAGATCACTAGGGTAAGTATGTTTTCTTTTATATATTAATTTAATAAATATTTTTTGTACTACTTCTGCCTTTTTAATTTGAGATTTAGACGCAACCCCCCATCCACATATTCCATATTGAAGTATAGAGTAAACTAGAGCGAAATATATTGTTTTTAGTTGATCAATATTCAGAATAGTTTTTTAGTTGTTTAAATTTGTAAATAATCGATCTAAGTTTTTTCGTTAGTATTTTGATATGTTCATCCCACTTTAAAAAATTATCAACTTCAACACCAAGGTATTTTGTATGTTTTTTTGTCTGTTTCCTGTATCATAATATTAGTTTGATTTTGTTTAATTGTTAAATGATTAAAGTGGGGTCTATTTTTTTTATTACAGCTAAATGGAATGTAAACTGTTTTTTCAAAATTGATTGTTAAGGACATTAGGTCAAACCAATTTTTTATTTTTATTAGATCTTTTTCAGCTGTTTCTTTTACGTCTTTCCAGGTATCAGCCGTATATATGATAACAGTATCATCAGCAAAAGATGATATATTACCTGCAGTATCGGATTTTAAAAGACCATCAATATATATGGAGAATAAAATGGGGCCCAGGACAGTACCTTGTGGAACCCCAAAATGTATCTTGTTTGCATTGCTAATCGAGTTTTTTATTTTGACAAATTGGATTCTTTCGTCAAGGTAAGTTTTCAAAAGATTTAGTGCTGTACCTCTAAAGCCAAGGTCTTCGAGGACTTGTATGAGTATCTTATGATCTACAGTGTCGAAGGCCTTGGCTAGGTCTAAAAAGACACCTAATATAGATAATTGTTAGGTGAACAAGTGCATCTTCGGTAGAAACACACAATACATTTCTATTATACATGTAATGTCATTAATGTCATTATACAGTCAGTTAATTGCATTTTTTCAAAGTTTACAGCATTCACTCATGGCTAGTTTGATAATAACTTTGAAGAAAACTCCTTGAAAAACGAAGAAAATCGAAATTATCTCTAAAATTTGCAAGCTAATTTATCTACGAGTTATCCGTGTTATCACCTTAATGAAACATAGAGAACGTATGACCTGACATGTCATTTTCGAAGTATGTTTACGACCATTTATTCTCTGTAAAACTCCCTATAAATTGATATTACTTCGGAAATATTTACTGGATCGTAAGGATTCCGACTTTCTTATCTATGTATGCTGTACTTTCTCCGATCAAGGCCAGAAGTAGCTATGTAGTTGTAGGAAACCTGCAATTACAAGTCGATTGGCAAAGCAGGCTCACAGCCAAGGGCGTAGCCCCCAAATGGTCAAGTAAAAACCAAAATAGTCGGGGGATTGTGCTTGCCGTTGCCTCCAATGACTTTTTTTTTGCTTTTTTGTTTAATCTGCATTGTACGCCCCCCCCCCCAAAGAAAAATACTGGCTACGCCCTTGCTCACAGCAACAATAAATATGTATAATTTTAGAAGCACTCGAGCCTTTAAATCTTTATAACATTAACCAGGATAATTTTAACACTAGGTATATTAATTGTAGTAGAACCATTTCAAACTTTCATGATCATGAGAACTTTCATTTCAATGTCATGATCATGAGATCTAGCACAAATTTTGACAAAGGATTTTAAAATTTTACTTGTCAAACATTTCGAAAATGTTACCTTTCTACAGATTTATATAAATTAAGACAAAAAAAAAACGAAAAACATTCAATTAATACGCTGTATTATCTAATCCATAATGGATCAATTTTACACAACATTAATTTGAGACAAAATACGTTGTGTTTGGGCTTAATCTTGGTGAAATAAATTATTCATGTGAAGTATGTGTTATGGGCTTTGAGGTGGACGGATGGCCTGTACCCTAATGATTGCTTGAGATTTAATCTACAAAACTGAATGCCCGAAATAAAATTAAATACCTAAGATTTATAACTACTGTAAACGCTTGAATGGAGGCGCATGCTTTGAACCTTTCAGGAAATATTCTCCGGAGGTTTATAGCTACAATCTTACGGTTTAGGTACATTTTGACCTAAAAATCCGAAAATCGAAACGTTCATTGCTTGTAGTGAGCATAACTAGAAAATGTACATATGATGAAACTACTAGGTATTTACACAGATCTACAAAAAAAACATTCTGCTCCAGGAACTAAACCTGTCAAATCCGAAGTATTTTTTTATGCTGAAACCGAATTTTTTACTCAGAAAACTTTCTTAGATTCTCAGTAAATCCCGTTTTTTTTTTTGTCAAAATACGTTTTTATGCGAAATATTTAATTTTTAAATATTAATCATTTCCTATAAAATGAAAATTTAGGGTGAAAAACAGCCCAAAAATTAAAGAATTTGTTTTTCAAGAACGTATGATCTGATATGTCATTTTCGGAGTATGTTTACGACCATTTCTTCTCTATAAAACTCCCTATAAATTGATACTACTTCGGAAATATTTACTGGATCGTAAGGATTCCGACTTTCTTAGCTATGTTGTACTTTCTCTGATCAAGGCCAGAAGTAGCTAGTTCTAGGAAACCTAGATTGCAAGTAGATTGGCAATGCAAGCTCACAGCAACAATAAATATGTATATTTTTAGAAGCACTCGAGCCTTTAAATCTTTATAACATTAGCCAGGATAATTTTAACACTATATTAATTGTAGTAGAACCAAAAGTATTTTACCGAATATAAAACCGAATTTTTAACTCAGAAAACTTTCTACCGCGTAGATTCTCAGTAAATTCCGGTTTTTTGTTGTCAAAATACGTTTTTATGCGAAATATGTTTTTTTTAATTACATAGCCACACACACAAAAAAAAGTTTCTGACCTGGGGGTCTCACTATGTGTACTATATGTTTTTGAGGTCGCTGAATCCGAATCCGGAGTCAGTTTCATCCACACCAACACGCTTTTACAAAAAATGTACTAACTTTTATATACACTAAAAACGATAAAATACGCTTTTCTATTGCAGTGCCAGTAAGGGTTTCGTGTTTAAAACAAAACTAGTTGTACAACAAATTGAATTGAATTCTTAGCTCTTGCAGAGTGTCTTCAATATTTATATAGTGAAATCATAGTGTTTGGTTTTATCTGACTAAAGGTTAAAGCCAGAGCCCTCACTCTTTGTGCCTTATTATCATTGATCATGACGATGATAATATACAATTTTTTTCAATGAGCGTAGTCATAGTACCAAACTTTTTAATGAAGTTGAAGAATTTAAGGTCTTGTTACGGATCACTCAAATGCCGGAACAAATAAAGGGTTAACCTTTCCAAGTAACTTTTAAAACACAATTTAATTATCCCAGGAAGTCCTGTGAAACCAGCGACGACCACCCACTGGCCTGAATGCGAAAAGGACCCTAACAACATTGTCAAATTTCAAGGATAATTAGTCTTTTCATCTGGAGCCGTTCGAGCTGTCACATCTTGATTTTTGGACATTTCGGCCATGCTATCGAAACACAAATCACTGTGTACCTGGCAAATTCCAATATGCATACATAGGGTGTCCTAAAATTCTCCTTCCAAACGGAAACTCCAAATACCAGACGTGATTTTTATGTATTGTTGAATAGGTAAACCTGTTACCTTGATCCAAAAGTGCTAAGAGAGATAGAGAGTGCTCTTTGAAAAATAGCATGCCTTATAAGGAGATATCAAAAAAAAAACGTCATCAAATCTGGCTATCAACGAGGGTTATGTCAAACTTTTGACGAGTGACTGTCACAATTGTAAA
Source organism: Aromia moschata (assembly GCA_029963805.1). Lineage (NCBI taxonomy): Eukaryota > Metazoa > Arthropoda > Insecta > Coleoptera > Cerambycidae > Aromia > Aromia moschata. Next base: position 417,079 of record JAPWTK010000124.1, on the reverse strand, counting down.
ATAAATAATGGCTGTCACATAAATAACAGCTTTGACAATTAAATAAGGTTATAAATTTAAGATAGAAATGTGTCTTTGTTTGCTCGGCCAACTTTGATCTTTTTTCGATGGTTCGATACTTTTTTCGAAAAAAAATTACACCTTGTCGCATAAAAACTCGCCACATCGTATGGGTATTATCTTAGAGGGATCCGACCTACGTGGTAGAATGACCCGAACGGCCATGCCTATTCCCTTTACACATTTAATTAAGAAAAAACTATCACCTGAACCGGATGTGGCGCCTAAAAGGCATTTCATGGAGCTTAAAATGCTACATCTAGATAAGGACCAACAGTCGTGACTAGACGATTTTTAAATTATCTGCTGCGGACGGCGGATAGAACAGTGCCAGACGGTGCGGGTCATTTGGGCATTCTAAACGTTTTAAAAGTTTACGTGACACAGCGCGAGATAGAAAATAGATGAATTATTATATGAAGGGATGTGCCGCGCTTACCTAAAGCTTTTTCTAATTGTAAGCCCCTCAAATAAAAAATGATACTGCAAAATATTTCTCAATAAAACCACCTTGCAGCAAAAACGTACAACTTAGGCGACAATAGCCTGTACCTGTTAGTCCAGTGGACAGGGAACTAAAGCTCTTTTTTTGCGTAGAACACAATGCGCGGGGTCAGTAGAGCTGAAGCCGCCCGCAAATTTTTTGAATTAACAATTTGTGAAAAAAAAGCCTTTATTTCACATTTTCGCTTATATCTCCGTTCCTTGGCATATTTTATATATGTAGCATATGCATTTAAGAAGTTGTAACCTATTGAATTTCCAAAATTATAAGCCCAACCCGAAGTCTCCAAGTGCTACTGTTAACTTGCAAATGACTGCTGAAGTTGAAAAAGTGCTTTTTTTTGCATTGGGTAACATAATAGTTTGCCAAATTTGCAGATAAACCAGTGTCGGCTCGTGGGTGTTACATGGGTGGGCACAGGGTATGTCAGTAGGATTACTTATCAGCTACCAATGGCGCGCAGGCGAAATTTTTTTTAAATTTTCAAGGTCATGCGTTTTTCTGACACTTCAGAATATTCTTTTATACATATAGACTTTCACAAGAATAATTTTTGGGATTTGGTAGCTTTTTGAAATAATATTTAGTCACGAATATTGAGGGCTTAAATATATTAAAATAATGGGTGGCAACATGTAAAAAAAAATTGAGTATCTTACCGTTAATTGTAGAGGAAATCAGCTCGCCTGTCCTTATTGTTCACAAAAATGTTAATCGCCGTTTCATTAAAGTCCCGGATTTGTTTCACAAAATTTAATACAATTAATTATTTGGTTTAAAATATGTCTGTTTTTATCCACATTTTCATTGTGACGTCTTATATTTTCACGATAAGCACTATCAAGCTGTTGCCTTATGTCTACCTTTCCCAACACACTAAAATCTAAGGTGTTATGTAAATGTTTTTCATTGTAGCTAGCATGGTTCTTAGCTCGTTCATTTAAATGTTTTAAATCACTCACCCCTTCTTGAGTCCATGCACTTTGGTTGCCACCCATCACTAAACAAATAAAACAAAACAGTTTGTTTCTTTTAGGACACATAATCACTTAAATCTGTCGCAGACACTACTATTAAAATTTCGTGAATAATTTCGCGAGTTTCTCTCGTATCTCGTATGTAATATCTTTATTAGTCAATAAAAAGTCCACCGAATTCAATTTGAAACGTTTCACAATCAAAAACAGTAAAAACACACTTCTCAGCGAAGAAAATAAACAATCAATAAAAAAAGTCACTCAACAAGTGTGACCCGTTCAGCTGATTTTCGAACGATTTAACGACGTCTGTCTGCTGCAATCGTCTCCAAACATTACCAGTCGCCGAAAAAGCCCGATTAAAAACGAGGGCTGGAAAACTGTGCCCTCGCCCACGCGCGCGAAATGCGAGAATTCAGACTACGGTGGCTCGGTGCTCGATCGATAGTCTGTCATATATATATCTGATAAAAATCATTATTTGTGGTATAAAAGGAATAATAATTAGAATATGAATAGTTTGTCGTATACAATTAATTTATATTATTGTAACAGTAATTTATAGTAAATTAACACAAAATAAATATGTTCTATTGAAATTTGGGCTGGGCACGTGCCCCTGTGCCCTTTCACCAGCCAGCCGTCACTGAGATAAACATCTTGGGTCATAATATTTGATATACGAAAAATGGGGCCAGGGCCATTCCAGGAAAAGCATGCCCCTATCATTATACTCACACGCACATGTTTAATAGTTTTATTTTTGTGTATCGGGAACAAAAAACAGATCTTTCTGGTCTTCGCACAAATTGCGCGCCACAAGTGTTATCGTATAATACGATTTTACTTTCATCACTCCAAAGAATGTTTCTCCACTGTGGGGCTGACCAATCGATATGTTGCCGTGTATTTTATTGCATCGGTTTGTATGTTGCCACCGTAGTGGTTCTTGTTGTTGGTAGGTCTGCAGTAAACAAGAGGTATAATATCGGTCCAAGCACACTTCCCTGGGGAACACCCGAGTGTATGTGATATAAGCCGGTGTATTGCCTGCCCTGCTTCTCTAGGAAGTGTCTGTTAAGTATGATTTAAGTTCGTTCATACCAAGAAAGTTGTTGCATTCTCTTGGGCTGCCAAACCATAATATTTCTATGAAAATCGTTGGAATCGTCTCGTTTCGAACCGCGTCTTGTTCTAGGGGATCCCATTGACGATCGGCGTACCGAAGCGAATGCATTTTCCGAGTAAGTCGTCTCGCCGTCCGGAGTATATCGGCAGCAGGGTCGTCAACTGGCGGAGACAACGCCGCATTGAGAGACACGCACGCATCGGGCCGAACCCCCCTTTGTTACCTGCACGACTTACCATGGTAATGGTTACCGGCGGGCGTGTGACGGATCGCCCGTTCCCATTAACTCGGGCCCTCCTTTTATTTCCCTCCGCGCCCCCGACCCCGGCTCGATTATACGTCGCCGTCGACGTCTTGTCTTCAAACGCAGATGTGCGCTTATTTTTTCTTTCCTTCCCCACGGGACCGTCTTAATGTCTCCGGCGAATCTGGAGAGGACTGTACCGGGTGGCCAGCTTTGAGTACACCGACGATCCGTGTACACGCAAGGAAACTACTATTTCAAAGTTTTTATGTAGAATGTTGACTAGGTCAGGTCTTCGCTCTGTAAGTTTGTAAGTTCATGTATAGAATTCATTGGAAGGGATACAGACCAATAACCACACTCTTCAAGGAGGGCCCGCCCACCATCGTAATGGTGTAATACTATTGGTCTGTACCAGTATGCAGTTTTTATGTACAGTGTTGACAAGGTCAGGTGTTCAGTCTGTAAGTTCATGTAAGGAATTCATTGGAAGGGATACAGACCACCAACGTTACACTCTTCAAGGTGGGCCCGCCCACCATCGTAAAAGGTGTAATACTATTGGTCTGTATCAGTGTGCAGTTTTTATGTACGGTGTTTTCAAGGTCACGACTTCGGTCTGTAAGTTCATGTATGGCATTCATTGGAAGGGATAGAGACCAATAACGTTACACTCTTCAAGGTAGACCCGCCCACCACGGTAAAGGGTGTAATACTATTGGTCTGTATCAGTATGCAGTTTTTATGTACAGTGTTGGCAAGGTGAGGTCTTTGGTCTGTAAGTTCATGTAAGGAATTCATTGGAAGGAATACAGACCAACAACGTTACACTCTTCAAGGTGGGCCCGCCCACCACCGTAAAGGGTGTAATACTATTGGTCTGTACCAGTGTGCAGGTTTTATGTACAGTGTTGGCAAGGTCAGGTCTTTGGTCTGTAAGTTCATGTAATGAATTCATTGGAAGGGATACAGACCAACAACGTTACACTAAGGTGGGCCCCCCACCACCGTAAAGCGTCTACTATTGGTCTGTAGTCGTTACAATGAATTCCTTATATCAACGTACAGACCGAAGATCTGACTTTGCCAACAGTGTACGTTCTTATTAATGGTTATCTTTATTGTGGGAATTATGGATGGCGGTTCATATGTATTGTATTGTAATAGCGACAGAAAGTACCAGCATTAAAATAAAAAATAGTAACTTCGCATCTTTTAATTTTCCAAAGAAGGTAGAAGTACAACAGTTTCGTGATTCAAAAAAAACATGAAGATGTGGCCCACAGAAAATCCCCATGAATCTATATAAACTCCATTACACCCTCAAAAAATTGGCGTTTGATGAACTTCTGACTGGTGATAGTTCTTATTCTGAATGATGATGAATTTATTCTTCTTTCTAATTGACGCTTTCAGTTTGCCGGTACAAATTTAGGAAACGTTTTACTGACCGGCTAAAATAGTCTAAATGAATAACTGCGTTTGAGGCACCAACTCTTTGTACACAATTTCCTGGTTATCAAAAAAGCAAATCAGCATGCATTTGATCTTCGACTTGCTCATTCTTGCTTTTTTAGGTCTTGGAGAACTTGAAGAATGCCATTCCATGCTTTGGCGCTTGGTTTCCGGGTCGTACTCGAACACCCAAGCCTCATCACCAGTAACGACACGTTCTATAAAATGGGGATCGTTTCCAATCGACTCCAAAAAGTCAAAACACCTTTCTCTCCTGATGTCCTTTTGTTCCTGCGAAAGGTTTTTTGGAACCATTTTTGCGCAGATTTTTCTCATTCCCAATTCGTTAGTCAAAATCTGATGAACAGTGGTGTGATTCAAATTTAACTCTTCCCCGATCATTCTTGTCGTCAACCGACGATCTGAACGCGCAAGATCCCGTATTCTATCGAGATTTTCATCGGTTCTTGAAGATGAAGGCCTTCCGCTGCGTGGTTCATCTTCAATCGACTCTCTTCCTTCTGAGAATGCCTTAAACCACCGAAAAACCTGGGTTCTTGAAAAAAACACTGTCTCCGTAGGCGTGTTGAAGTTTTGCAAAAGTATCCGTTGCGCTGTGTCCAAGTATGTAGCAAAACCTGATAGCACACAAAACAAAAGTCCTATCTACATAGCGTATTCTTCTAGATAGGACTTTTCTTCTTAACAAGGCAGAATTGCTATTATAGCATAAATTATTTCAAGACTACCAAGGGCTTATTTTTTTGTTTTTTTGCCTCTTTCTCGTCTACTACTATTAGAAATTATTCCAAAATTAAAATACAGACTTCAGGATGACCAAAAATAAAAATAAAAAATAGTAATGCTGGTAAAAAATTGGGATATTTATTTTACAACTGTGACAGTCACAGTTGTCAAAATTTTGACAACAACAAAGTTTCGCTTCGAGCTTCGACATAACCGCTATTTCCATGTCTCTCGTTCATAGCCAGACTTGATGACGTTTTTTTTTTTGAATGGCTCATTATAATAATAGCGTCTATTATCGAGTTCTGTTAAAAAATCGAACAAACTTTCTTGCCGACACAATGCCTAACGGGAACCGTATTACTGGCAACACCCTGTGTTGGTCATGGTCTGACAGGCGCGCCGTTCCGGAGGCTACCTCCATCAAAATCCAGATCCAAAAAAAAAAGATAAAGAGCGGATATTATATAGGAAGACGCACACGTGAGCCCCGCGAGATCGTACACGATTAATTAACTAATTAAAGGAGGCCCGGCCGCCGTAATGGCCGCACGGCGCGGTAATTAAGCGTTTTCGCGTACATCACCGACCTTTCGGAGCGAGACCGACCAGTGGCGGTTGGTGCCAAGGGTGTGCAGGTTGCGCCACCTCCAGAATACTCCAAGCAAAAGAGCTCGAAAAAGGTCTGTTTAAAAAAAAAACCGCTAACCGGGATTTTTCAACGGGAATGCGTACCTCTTAAGGTAGGTACACTCAACATCCACATATCCGAACCCCAAATTTCCGAACTCACGATATTTCCGAACTTTTTCTCACGAAATTTCCGAACTTGTACTTCCACATAACCGAACTTGTCGCTGATTGGTTGACGACAAAAAACCGCGAAATTTGAAATGAGAAAAAAAAATGCAAAACACAATAATGCGAATGTTATCAAACATTTCGATTGTCACAGAATTCAGCAAAGAGGAAATCGCCCTCCCTCAGCAGCACACCTGAGACAAGAGTTCTTCTTTGTACAAACCAGTGAAAAACACTTCTTTCAAATGGCGTATCATAAGTACCGGTGCACTTTATTGTGTCAATCCGTCCACTCAATTTTCGTCTTTTTTTTCAGTTTTTTCAAAGTAAATTTATTTTTTTCCAAGAATTTCTGCCACTGACGATTTACAAATATTGTACATCTTACATAGATCAACATTTTTAACACCATTTTTTGCGAGATTTATCAAATCCAGCTTTTGCTCCAAGGTTAGCCTCTTAGCAGGCTCTTTTCTCTGCAAATAAACAGTACAATAATGTTTGTTTTGTATCACGGTTTTTCTTAAAAATACATATTTTCTCATAATTTTTCATTTCAGTTTTAAATTATTAGGTATAGGTTACGTCAACAAAATGTTCAATAAAACAAACCTTTACTTTGAATTACAAAATAATTACCTGCATCACTCTCTCCTTTGCACCCGACATTTTTTTTGTTTAGAAAAACGTTCTTTTATTAACATGTACACATGTATGTATGTATTACATTTGCATAAAAACCTCGAAAAACAAAGAAAAGTACTAGAATGAACCAGAAAAACCCTTTGCGCATGCGCCAGCAGTTCGGTAATCCCGAGGTGACGAGAGTTCGGAAATGTGGAAGTTTGCGGAACGTAAAAGTTCGGAAATGTGGATGTTGAGTGTATTGAGCATTTTTGCGCACTAATCTATGCGCGAACGATTTACGCGCGCGCACGTTCGTTCGTGGAATAACCAATATTTTTGCGCGCAAATACCCGCTCTAGTTAGCTTGTAACTATCTGAATGTGTGTGTAAATGAGAAAACAAAATGTCTAGTAATACAGCAATTGCAAGTGCAGCTTTCATCGTAATCATTTTATAAGAAATAAATTATAGTTTAAAAAAACTAAAAAAAAACCACGCTTGAATGGCAAACCGAACTAAAAAGTAGAAAATAATTTTTAAGTATCAAGAGCTTGTGTTACAGCAATAGAAAATTCCAACAATCAATTACGACTAATTAATTTGGAATAAGATTAAAATAAAAATAAAATTATTAATAAAATAATTTAATTATAGTAAAAAAAGCGTGGGGTGCAATTTATTATATTTTCATAATGACTTTAATATTATAAACAGCTCCTACTGAAATAATTGTAACATTTACTATCAAGCACGCACGCACGCACGCGCGCACAGCGAACCATCCTCTACTTATCGTCCACACTGAGCAAATTTACGCGTCAATATCCCTTGATGTTTACTAGTTTTGGCTGGTGGAGGGGTTGGTGAGGGAAGTCATTTTAAACACCACCACCGTGCTCAGCATCCTTTGTGCCTTTTTTATAAACAAATGCTTTTTCGCAACAATTATGGAAGGAAACGTTTAAAAAAACACTTATTGTACACGGCAACACCTATAATCTATCAAAACTACGTCTACGTTCATTATTGTTAATGTTAAAAAATATATAAAAAACAGCGTTTTTTAGCAGTTTTTTGCATTTTGTTAAAAAACTAATTGTTCGATTTTCATGCGGTTGGGCTCATTTTGTAGATATTTTCAATACCTACAACTTCTTCCACGGACGTATATTTGTAAAATCCAAGGATAAATTTATATGTCAAAAACTCATTTTTCCTAACTTCAGTTGTTAATTAAACATTGACGCACTAATTTTCAGCTGTTGGAATTTAGGTACAACAGTTACACGTATTGAGAGGTACACATTCACGTTGAAAAATCCCGGTTAGCATTTTTTTTGCTAAAACCCCCTTTTGCCTGGAGTAGAAAGAATCATCGAAAAAACGCCAATAAATATGGTCGAAAACGTGTGCGTACAAGACATAGAAAACCTAGCCCATCTATAATATAATTCTTTGAAACCGTAGAAGCGCTACCTGGCGAATCGAAGAAATTGTGTAGTCGTTAGAGCGCATGCGCCAACTTATAGGCGGGAAACTTAAATATGGCATCTAGGTACTTCACTTTTATTTTTTTTTTAAGTCAATGTATTCAATTCAATCGAGACCCATCAGGATCTCAAGTGTAAAAATACATCAAGCGTACAAATATTATATTTAAACGAATATCTAACAGGTCCATACTAAAAAACTTGTTTTAAAACAAAAAATATCTTTGTTTTTCACATAAGCTACATTATCATAGTTGTTTAATATGCCTTAGTTACTTGAAACTACAAAGTAAGTTTAATTTATTGTTCATTAACGCCCCACGACGAACCACAGCCTGACCTGACAGCACGAGCCGCCGCTGAGACCGACACCCGACTATTATTATATCAACCGGTGGAATCGCGGCACTAATTAAAATTACATCTGCTGGACCCGGAGACGGACGCCCCGGATGCCCGGTGGCCCCCGCGGAAAAATAGAGCCAGCGCCTCAAAGGGACGCGCCGCTCTGCCGTATTTCCGTGCGTTTCTCGGCGTCTATTTATATGCCCGGGCCACTTAGTTGCGTTAAAAAAAGACCTTAAAAATAGGCAGGGAGGTGATGACTGTCTCACAGCGGCGGCTGCTCCACAGGAAGGAGGTCAAGGGCTGGAAACCTCCCAAAAACACAAGGCGACCGTTGGTAAAAAAAAAAACACGAGCAAAACAGCCGCGTACAAGAACATAGATCGGTGCGATTTCTTTAACTATCTGAATAAGCAGCTTTGTTGTACAATAAAAAATGTATATGGTTACATACATTTTCGCTAAAAACATGTTTGATGTTATTTTTTTGTAAAAGAATGTAATACCCTGCCCCAGAATACCCTCACACAAAAAAATTAGAGATTTACATCCGGGGAGTGCGCTGGCTATGTACTATGTACCATAATTGTACAGGTATCTCCTCCGATTGCAGTTCTAGGTCTACCTGATTTAGCGGAATCCTTATCGCTTCTAGTTACTTGCTAATTTCTTTACCAGGCGGCTTACTGTTGACTGGTTTATTGGACATCTGTTGGAGTACAATTCATTATTGTACACAAACTTGGTCTTGGGATCTCTGCATGTCTCCGTACCCCCTCATTATTCTAATTTCAATTATTTGGTTCTCACTCAAGCGATCCATTATTTAGTAATAAATCGTAAAAATGCAAAAGAAATAAAAAATTATTGAACACAAATAGAAATAATAAAAAATGACGTCTGTTATAACTTACGAGATGTGTAAATTAAGTAATGAGACTGTTTTTTTTAATTTCTTTTATTCGAATAGAGTTACAATTCTGTATTGCCTCCTTCAAAATAACTCCCTTGAGAAGCCACACATCGCTGGAGACGGTTCTTCCGTTCCTCATAGCAGTGCTGGAACTCATATACTGGAATAGCTTTCAGCTGGTCGGTTGCAGCCGTTTGAATGTTTTCTATGGTCCCAAAAGTCACAAGGACTCAGTCAAAAGTCAGGCGAATATGGAGGCTGAGGAGCCACAGGAATGTTTTTACTGGCTAAAAACTCGTTTACTGAAATGGCTGTGTAACAAGGCGCTTTGTCGGTGATGCAACATCCAGTTGTCTTGATGTTTTGTCTCACACGCATGACCCTTTTTCGAAGTTTTTCATGAACCTCTCCATAAAAGTGTTGATTTACTGTTTGGCCTGAAGGCCAAACTCTTTGTGGACAATTCCCTGGCTATCAAAAAAGCAAATCAGCATGCATTTGATCTTCGATTTTTCTTTTTAGGTCTTGGAGAGCTTGAAGTGTGCTATTCCATGCGTTGGCGCTTTGTTTCCGGGTCATATTCAAACACCCAAGTCTTATTACCAGTAATGATACCAATTCCATAAAATGGGGATCATTTTCAATCGATTCCAAAAAGTTTCTTTCCCTCCTGATGTTCTTTTGTTCCTGCGAAAGGTTTTTTGGAACCATTTCTGCGCAGATTTTTCTCATCCGCAATTCGTTAGTCAAAATTTGATGAACAGTGGTGTGATTCAAATTTAACTCTTCCCCGATCATTCTTGCCGTCAACCGACGATCTGAACGCACAATGTTCCGTATTCTGTGACATTTTCATCGGTTCTTGAATATGAAGGCCTTCCGCTGCGTGGTTCATCTTCAATCGACTCTCTTCCTTCTGAGAATGCCTTAAACCACCGAAAAACCTGGGCTCTTGAAAAAACACTGTCTCCATATGCGTGTTGAAGTTTTGCGAAAGTATCCGTTGCGCTGTCAAGTCTGAAGCAAAACCTGACAGCACACCGTTGCTCAAAATTAATGTCACGCATTTTTAAAAAGCACTAGAAAAAAACGGTTTACGAAAACAGTCACAAAGAACAAACAGATGACTAACAAGTTCAAACTTGTACTGAAGGTGGATTACATGTTATCTTACTGCCCTTCCAGGTCCCGTCTCCGCAGTGTTGCTAGATCGGGCCCTACGTTGCCAGTCTCATTACTTAATTTACACACCTCGTAAAAGTCATGAGAATATCTTAACTTCACAGGTACTTTGATGATCTTTTTTTATTATTATTAGTTTCAAAGGGTTAATTTTAAACGTGTTTTTTGTGAAAATTTCTTCATCTAACCATCATCAAATTTTTAGTGCTCAGTAAAGAGAAAAGGCTGCTCTTTCAGATATTGAGAGAAAACCTACATTGTTTTCTGGATCAACAAAATGATAGTTTTCGTGACTCCAGATAATATTTAACTGTCTTGACATTATTCCTTGACGCGCTTGACTCGTCTAGCGGCTTTAAAATTCGATATTCGATATTCGACGCAAGGGAGGATCAGACGGAGCATTTTCGATTCCCTTTAAAACGAAAAAAAAAAAGTTTAATCGATTAGTTTGAGGCGCCCTCTATATTTTTCCGCCTCTGTAATTAAGAAGGCTGTCTGTAATGGATGATAGTGACAGCGCAGATGAAAAACAAAATGCATCTGTACACCGTGGTTTTTTTCGTTGCTCGGTGACTGTGCCATGAAAACGCCATTGCGCCGCAGAGATCGTACCGCAGAGGCATGCGGGGCCCTCAGGCCAGGCGGTGCTAAGCCATCTAGGATGGCATAATAAAGGAGACATTCCGATCGGCCAGATAACTTCCTTCTATGCCTTCAAATGCAGCGCACGAATCCGATTAGAAATTAAACATAAAGACGTCGGTCGGACACGATGCCGAAACCTTTCTTTTATATAAAAACACAATTTGCCAAAGCGTTGTTAGAAATGTAAAAAAATAAGAGCCCTAACAACTATATGTTCGGACAAACGCATTTTTTTCAAAAAAATACAACCACGCTTTGAAAACCTAAAATATATAAAATTACATACATTTGCAAGATAATATTATGCTGAAAATTATTATTAGCTTGGATTTGTTATGAATTTATGACCAAAAATATAAAAATCTGCTAAAAATGCTGACAACTAAATGTTCGGAAAAACGAGAAACCTGCCCTAAAAATTAAGTAAAAACTTGTTGTTACCGCGGTAACCATTAATTTCATAAATAGATGTGTCAGTCACAGGTGACTTCTGGTATTGTTTGCGATAATTCGTTATTTTTAAATAAAAATGGGCCGTGGACGAGCGACTGATCAAAAATTGCAGCAGCTCATTGTAAAAAAATACTGCAGTGGCAAAAAAAAATCCGCGAAATTGCGGAAGGATTGTGCTTTGCAAAGTCTATTGTTGAGGGCATTACCGCGAGACTGGAAATTTAGATGTAAACGGTAAAAAGTCCTGGAAAACCCAGACTTGTTACTGAGAGCAGCCAAAGGTTGTTGATGAAAATTCGCAAAAAAGTCGACCGAACACCTTAAGGGATATAACAGCGCAATGGAACTCTGAAACATGAGAAAGGCTATCCCGCGAATGTTGCAGAAAATACATTAATCAGTCTATGCTCAGTTTTTATAAGGTATTACTATTTTATTTTTCAAATTTTTAATTTTTCAATTTTCGTAAATGATCGTAGGCTAAAGAAAAGCCTTTATTAACCGAGGCACAAAAAAAATCGACTGAATTGGGCCAAATCGAAGGTATCGGGGACTATAAAAGACTGGTCAAAAGTAATTTCCAGTGACGAGTCCAAATTTGATGTCTGCGTAGGCGATCATAGAAAAAGAGTAATAAGAACAAAAAGTGAAGCCCTTCATAAGGACCGTAAAATTCCCGAGGGGTGTCAGGATTTGAGGATGTATGTCTGCTAAAAAGTTTGGGACAGTATGAGGTCATAGAGGGTACCGTCAACGCTGACAAATATATAGAAATACTTATGAATAGCTTATTACCGACTGTTCAGGATATGTACCCAGACAATAATTTCATATTCCAACAAGACGGCGCAGCTTCCCATACTGCAAAAAATACGAAAGTGGTTCGGGGAACAGCATATTAAAGTTCTATCATGGCCATCAAACAGCCCCGACCGTCATCGAAACACTGTGGCATAAGATAAAAAGAGTTTTGAGAGATGATCCCCAAAGAACGGTCTCTACTTTAGAGAAAGAAATCGGCGAAATTTGGGACACCTTTTCACCAAAACTCTGTCGAGGCTTGGTTGGAACAATGCCTACAAGAATTCGGGCCGTAATTAAGGCAAAAGGCGTAACGCCTTATTAATACTTAAAATATTTTTTTTCCGAACATTTTGTTGCCAGTTATTTTGTTACATTTTATTTGTTTTGTTAAGTTGTGACATTGTTAATTTTAAATACACTTTTAAATTATTTAGTTCTTATATACTGTCAGCTGCATTAGTAAATTTTTGCTTCATTATACATAAAAACAGTCTAATAAGCGAAAAATGCGATTGTCCGAACATATAGTTGTTAGACTTCGTAATAATAATAATAAAAACTTTCCCTTTTTGAGAAAATAGGGAAAATTTGCCTGGGATCAAACGACGAACGAAAATTATTTGCATAGTATCGAAAGCTAAACAAAAACATAAGGTAAATTATGTTAGAAAAAATCTTCTAAAATATGCGAAATAAACTGCTCGTCAAAATTAGCGTAACACTTTTTAGATTAGGGCCATTTGCCTTCTTTTCGGGTTAGAGACTTGCGGTTTTTAAATTTCAGTAGCCTATAAACCCTGCGTAAATGTGAAGGGGTGGCTTAGGGGGTTGAAGAAATGGGACAGCGACCAAATACACAGAACTTATTGAGGAGGTCTTAACGTGTGCCGGGATGGAGTTTTTTACCCGACAGCGTCCTTCTTAGTCCATCCTGTAAGTCTCTGAAATTGCCGTCAAAATCTTGCGAATTCAAATTTCGACATGGGGTTGGTTTTTGGGGTGTGGACGGCGAACCGTTTAAATCACAGCATACCGACACTTCGGGGCATTAATATTAACCCTATAGGCTCCCGAAAATTAAAAACCATAAGTCTCTAACTCGATTAGAACGCAAATGGCGTTAATCTAAAAAGTGTCACGCTAATTTTGACGAGCAATTGATTTACAAAAAAAACTGTTTTTTTTATAAACATCGAGTAAATTTAGTTTTTTGTATTCACTTGTTAACTGTGAAAAAAAATCGCAAATATTTTGCAAGCCGTTTCCAAGATCTGGGGAGGCAGGCATTTTTAAAAATATTTTTTCGCAAGTTTCATTTAAACTTTTTTTGCTAGTATAGCCTTCTACTTAGGTCTAGTAAATCATCCTCAGATCTTAGAAACGGACTGTAAAATATTCGCGTTTTTTTTTTCTTATTCATGAAGTACATAAAAAGTATTTTCATCTTTCTATCTGTTTCGATATTTCGAGATCTGTTAAATTTGAATTATTTCATACCAACTTTTAATTTTACCATACCAACTTTAATAAAAAATATTGCGAAAACTATAAAAATAAAAAGGCTGTGTGAAAGTACAGTCAGTCAAAAATGAGTACACACTTAACCTTTTAAGGACAGGGATTTTTACGTTGAAATTCGACTTTTTTTTTACACGATTTTAGTACATAAAATCGAAGAATCTGTCACGTCAAGTGCCCGACAAATTTGGTGGTCGAAATTTCGACCAGTCCCGTCTGGGACGGAAAGTCCCATATTAAAAATTTTATTTGTGGAATTAACAGTGCATTCCTAAGTAATTGGATGCGCTGAATACGAAAAAGATAATAAAAAATGTCCTAGAAGACATCTCAGACCTTGAACATTGCATTTCAAGGTTAAATCCGTTGTTTTCTGTCCGAAATGATATCTGTACGTTTTTTTATGCGTTGGATGCAGAAAAATAGTAACGTTTATTATGAGTCATTTGCAAGAAATATTTCAGTTTTTGCTCTCAGCATAACCCATTATCAACAGTGTGGATGTGGCGAATTTGATCCCTTTGGGGTGCTTGAAATCACTATTTCAAGGTCAAATATGATTTCTAAAATTGTTACACTATATTTTCTATATTCAAAACATAATATTATCCCCAAAATCACTCAAAAATATTATGATACTTGAGTGGTCGAAATATCGACCAGTCCCGTCCTTAAAAGGTTAAAATTTGAAATATCATTTCAGAATTCTCGAGTATATCGGAACAATATGTTAACACTATGGCTACAGTAGCAAGCCCATACATATGTGAGTATCCGTTATTTACCGTAAAGTTGTCAACCCTGTTTCACGGGTTCTATCGGGGAATAACCTAATGTCATGCACTTTACACGAGGCAAAAGTGAGTACACATCAGTTCATATTAGGCAAGGAACGGAGCCGGTCGTTACTGTAAAATAGATGTATTTCTATGTATCTTATTTAAGATACAGAAATTAATATTAAACAGAGAAAAAACATCCATAAAAAAGGCAAAATGAGTAACAGACGTACGAAACATCGGAAGATTTAAGTAAAGTTAAAATAACCCTACGAAGCGAGGGTAAATCATTCAGAGAAATTGGGAAACTAGTTAAAATACATTATAGAACTATTAAGAAAATTGTTGATAAGTATGAAGCAACAGGCAGTGTGCGTAATAAACCTCGTTCTGGACGTCCACGAAAATTAACAGCAATGGACATCCGTGCGATTGTACGAGAAGTTAAAAAGGATCCCACCACAAGTGCGGTTAAACTAGGGGTAGAAATTTCGCAGCAAAAGCAAACTTCTATAAGTGCAAGTAATATTCGAAGGGCACTTAATTCTCAAGGTTATCACGGTCGCACTCCATGCAAAAAGCCAGCAATTAGTACAAAAAACACTACGCAGGCTCGAATTTGCAAAGCAGCACTTCTTCATGTCTTCAGAATTTTGGAACAACGTTCTATTTACAGACGAGAGCAAGTTTGAGATATTTGGAGTAAAAAAAGAAAATAAAAGTGTGGCGAACTAAACATTCAGAACTTGAACCACAAAATATTGTAAGTACTGTGAAACATGGAGGAGGTTCTGTTATGGTTTGGGGTTCCATGGCAGCCTCTGAAGTGGGACAGTTAAGCTTTATCGACAGCACTATGACCAAAGACGTGTATTTGAATATTCTCAAGACGAATTTACGCGACAGTGTCGCTAAACTGGGATTACAGGGGTCATGGGTGTTCCAACAAGACAACGACCCCAAGCATACAGCTAAAGTTGTCAAACACTGCCTGTTATATAATACACCGAAACAATTAAATCCACCTCAATCCCCAGATCTCAATCCGATTGAGCATTTGTGGGATTTTTTTAGACACTAAAGTACGCTCCAGAGTAATTACAAGTGCGAGTTCCCTCAAAAATGCATTGAGAGAAGAATGAGTTAAAATTCCAGTTACCCTGACACAACGACTTATTTCTTCCATGCCTCGGAGACTGGAAGCTGTGATCAAAGCAAAAGGTGGACCCACCAAGTATTAAAACTTATTTTAATTTAATTACGATGACAAATTAGTTACTGTGTACTCATTTATGACTTGTAATTTTACAAGCGTTTTTTGTTTTTTCCCTAGAAATTATAAGCAGTTTATATATTAAGTTATAAATACCAGTGTTCTTTTTGACAGTTGCCTATTGTTATAGTATGGGTATAGTTTTTTGTATATCTGCCTTCGTTTAATATTTATTAAAAAGTGTTTTATTCCTTTTTAAGTGTGTACTCACTTTTGATTCTGGCTGTATATTCGCATAGTGATTATGAAAAACAATTTTCCACATACATTTTGCAGCCCGTATTCAACATTTTCTGGAGGTGCAAACATTTTTTGAATTTTTTTTTTGCACATTTCGTTTACAGCTATTATTTTTTTTGCTATTCTAGCCTTCCATTTGGGTCTAGTATTAACCCCGTAAAATATGGTGTGGCTCCCATGCTTTCAATAATTTCAAATTCCACCAGCCAGCACTGTTCGTTATACCACTGTTTACGCAGGAATACCAGGGGATAAATAAACATTATTAGAGTACTCGGTACATTAATAATAACGAAAAAGTATTTTTTCTAAGGGACGAGACTACTTTCCCGTTAATGCCGGCTCTGTTCTAACTATTCTGCATTCTGAATTCTTTGACTGTTTACGGATAAAATGCTGACACGGCCAAGTGCATCGGAATTTAATATACTCTGAAAAATATTGAAAGTATAAGAGTTCCATTCATAGTTGGCGCAGCCAGAGCGAGATATGGATGTCGTATTTACTGAACCATTGAAAATTAAAGCTGCTGGCTTTGATGAATCGCCACTTACATGAATATTAAAAAAAATGTTGGAAGATGTTGGTTGATTAATAAATTAAACGTTTTTAGTCCGTGTAGCATAAAAAATTTTTTAGTCCGTGTAGCATAAAAAATATAAGTAGAAATGTCAAATTGAACAGAATATTATCAAGATACAATAAAAGAAATTAAGTAATTTAGTTTTAACGCGTTTGCAGAAGAATAATTTAGCAATCTCAAAGAGCGACCCCAAAAATAATCTATTTTTCGCCTGTTTGCGAGACAAAAATTGGGGTCGCTCTTTCAGTAATAGTACTGTAAATGAGAAGGGTCATTCCAAAAGTGGCCTTCTCCACTTTTGATGAAATTCTACCTACATATGGCAATATATTCTCTGTATTAATCCCTATTATCCGAATTATAATGGACTGTTCCAAAATGGCTCAAATCCCACATAAAATGAGTTTGAAATTTAGGTTCCATGCCAAAACGGCTCTTATCCATTCGCTGTTTTGTTCCAATATTTGCCTACTCCGCATAGCCAATGGCAGTAAAAAAAATTGTCACGTGATGCAAACTGGTGATGTTTGTTTTATTTAGTAGGTATTCAGAAGTCGTTGATTTAAGTGGTGGTTGATATACCTACGGTGTGCTAAAATAATATATTTTTTTTCTTTCATCATCTTACCTACCATCTGACAGAGTATTCGGTAGAATAGAAAAGTCGCTGAAGAAAATGCCAGTTATTACTGATCCTGCTATGTATACAGAGTTATTTAGCAGACATTTTACAGTTACAAAACTTGAGGTCTGTGCAGTTAAAGATTGGAAAAGTACCGTGCAGAATAATTTCAAAGTTCTTCAGAGCTGGCATTTCAAAATATCACAAGCGAAAAGAATTATTATTGAGAAGGTGGCACGTAATACTGTCACAGTTAGAGGTGAGGAATATTATAGAAATGATTTGGGTGAACAAAAATCATTGTTCAAACGAGGAAAAAATGTGAACACAATGCTACCTGTACCTGTAGCAAAAGGTGCGCTAATAAAGCTACTCAAACTTGCAAACATAAAGACACTGCTAACCGCACATTTTGGTCAAGATTGGAAGAAGAATCATGATTGTGCGTTCTTCAAAAACTTCGTGAAAAGTTATGACGAACTTGATGTGGAAAATTTAGAGAATACCGGTGATGAGACTGAGGAATTTTGCGAAGCGACTGAGGAACCCAGGGATCTAAGAATCTAAAATATATATATTGTTACCAGTAAATAATAATGGTTTTTATACCCCCAATATGGTTTTTATACTAAATAAAATATTATTTTTTGTTCAACAGTTTGTTGTTCACTTTTTCATTTCAAAACGTGTCTTATCCAATAGAACATTCCAAAACTTGTCTTATCCGCAATTAAAGTGCATTTTGCCGCGTTATATATACATCCAGATTTAAAATTCGCTCTGTGCACAAACCAAATGAGTGACCTCTATCGGAATGAACAGTAACTATAAAGAATAAAAAATAAATAAAACACACACACGTTTTTCTTGGCTTGCCAAGTAACATTTTACCAAAGTGGAGAAGGTAACTTTTGGAATGATCCTCCTCAAATAAGGATCAAGAGTGAAAATGGTCTATGTGAGTCTAAACGAGTCTAAAACAACTTAAAATGCCATGCACCAAAAAAGGCACTTTGGACTTGAAGTACTACACTTACAAGTATACAGGGTACCTATGAAATACTCTTATACAGGATGTCCCAAAATAATTTATACACCAGATGGAACCAAGCATTGTTAAAATGATTAATGAACCATTGGCAGAAGTCTTAATTGGCATAGTCTGAGAGATTCGTCCGCTTTGAGAATTTCATGTGTGGATTGCAGACGAGATGGATGGAGCTCCAAATCATTTTTCAAAATTCGTTGGCAAGTTGTATAGGGCAGATTCACTTGTTGGCTCAGATGGCTAATTGATGTTCTTGGACCGTCCGTTATCAGTTGTCTAATCATTGCAACGTTTTCTTCGGTCCTTACTCTGGGTCTGCCACTTCCTTGCTACCAATTGCCGGTACAAAAGGAAACTTTTTACTGAAAAACTTCCCTGAAGTCCTCATGTGCAGCTCTCATTAAATATATCCAGTTTTCTTTGATTCTACAGACATTTCGAAAATAAATTTGAAGTGACTGCATTAAAAATGAATTCCTTTATACAGTGAGGTCCATAAGTAACGGATATATCCATTATCTACGTAATTTACAGTTTATGAGTAAAATCCTGAAACACGTCAATTTTTAATTCTATTTCAATGAATTACATTTTTTGAGCATAATTTTATACCTCCCCCTCCAACCCCCCTTGGAGTGACAGCTACCCCTTTAAAAATTGTAAATGGAACGAGGGTGCGTGTGATAGCTCATTTGAAAGGGTTCTTAATTCTCCATCCAGCAACATTAGATTTTTTTTAATTTCTATAATTTTTTTATTGAAAAATATTACATTTTTAATGTTACTAAGTAAAGAAAAGAACATGAAAGAGAACAGAAGAATAGTTTAAATCAAATGTTCAAATTGGGCGCCCGTTGCTTCTTGACAATAATGGAGGCGTTGCTGAAATTCTTCTAAAACATTTTGTATTGTTTCCGGGGTGATTTGATTAATTTCTTGCCTTATTCTGTCTTTTTAATCTCCTATGTTATTTGGTCTGTTGAAGTAGACTTTCGATTTTAAGTAACCCCATAAAAAATAGTCAAGCGGGATCAAATCGGGAGAACGAGGCCACTCAATTTCACCGCGTCTACCGATCCATCTATTGGGAAAAACTTGATTCAGATAGGCTCTTACTTCCAATGAAAAATGTGGTGTAACTCCGTCCTGCTGAAACCAAATATTTCTATCAATTTCATTGGGGTTGTCATCATCTGGGAAAAGGGCTTGTCATCTTCTTAACTCTGGAACTAAGAAATTTTGCTAGAAATCCAAGTAACGCGCGCCAGTTAATGTGCCATCAAAGAAATATGGTCCGATAATTTGAGAATTTATAATTCCAGCCCAAACGTTCACCTTCTCAGGATATTGAATATTGGCATCCATCATCCAATGTGGATTTTCTGTACTCCAATATCTACAGTTCTGTTTGTTGACTGTTCTTTTTAAGACGAATGTTGCTTCATCAGAAAAAATAATGTTTTTTTTTTTTTATAAATAAAGGATTACCTTGGCATCTATTTGCCATGATTTCGCAAAATTACAATCGGCGATCAGGGTCATCGTCGTTAAGTTCTTGAACCAAATGAATTTTATATGACCGGTATTTTTCGTTTTTTAGAAGACGCAATATGGACGTTTTACTAACATCATTATCGGCGGAAACTTGTCTTGTAGGTTTATGTGGATTATCTTGAATATCTAACAATATATCCAATTTCTGTTCATCGTCTAAAATGCGTTTCCTACCAGATTTAGGAATATCTGTGACATTTCCAAATTCACGAAATTTGTTTCCTATTCTACTAACCGTAGACTGAGAAATGCGGCGGTCAGGATACTTAGTATTGAATATTTCTCATACCTGCGTCTGCGTTCTTGTTTTATCACCACATCCTAATAGGTAATATCAAAATTTCAATTCCTTGGGAATCCGAAAGACTCATTGTTAAAATAATGAGCAACTTGACGATCAGCGATAAATGACATAATAGTATAATAAGTTTTCACAGTTGTAGCAAATAAAGAAATTTAAATGTATAATTTTTTTCTGATATGTAAAAAGAAACCCTTTTTACTTCTTTCTTTTTGTTGGGTATTTTGCGCAGCGTATCAAGGAAACCGATACATTTAAGTTGAATGTTGACACAAAATTAACTAAAAACGTCAGATTTGACAGATATTTGGTACATACGCACTTGATTGTATACATTTCATAATAATAATAATTTTGAAATTATCAAATTTAATTTTCTTGATGAAAAATATACAAAATTCAAAAAACCTTATATTGCTGAATAGATAATTAAGAACCCTTTCAAATGAGCTATCACACGCACCCTCGTTCCATTTAAAAATTTTAAAGGGGTAGCTGTCACTTCAAGGGGGGCTGGGGGGGGAGGTATAAAATTATGCTCAAAAAATGTCATTCTAGAATTAAAAATTGACGTGCTTCAGGATTTCATCATAAATTGTAAATTACATAGATAATTAATGTATTCGTTACTTATGGACCTCACTGTATATTTCCAATTGTGACAGCCACTTCAAATGTTTGACAACAAAGGTTCGCTTCGAGCTTGGACATAACCGCTATTTCCATCTATTTCCATCCGATGATGACGCAAATATCTTGTTTCACGATAAATAGTACAATAATTGTGACGTTTTGCGAACGCCCTTCGGTTTAAAAAACGCCCCGACGACCTTTCAGACTGCTACGGACACAACAATACCCATGCAGCAAAACGAATGTCGATCGCGATATCCTGTTCGCGGCAAATTAAACACACTATCCCCTTCGGTAGAAATCAAAGTCGGAGGCACAAAACCGTTAATGCCAGTAATGATTCTACACTTTCGCAGAGCCATTTCCTGGCCAGGTGAGCTTTTAGTTAATTAGTTCTGCATCGGCTATCGATTTAAATGATATTCCGCGATGCCGCTCTCCATCTGAGGGACCGACGCCGGCGGAAGAGGTAATGGAATAAACAGTCGTTTTTCTTTTTTAATGAACAGTCATTTAGACTTCGCAGATACGGACACAAAGATCTCGAGGTAATGTGCTTTGGCACTTTAGAAAACGCCACCTTCTGTGAAAACAATGTGTGGATAACACTAATGTCGGTGTAGCTTTTTAGTTTCAGTTTTAACGACAAAAAATTTGCACAAAAATATGTCTACAAAAAAACCTGTTACCTGAAGATCCTAAATATTGGTGAGTCAGAGTGCTGCACAGTGGGGTCAAATCCCAAAAACATGGTCAAGTCAAAAAGTGTATGAATCGATCTAAAAATCTTTACTCGGGGGTTTTTGATGCCGCTGATTACAAATCCGTTAGCAGATTTACAAAATCTCAAAATGGCGGAGATACCGCGCGTGCGCACATGAAATATCAACAGAAAGTCAAGCAACTGCTCTGAATTTTTTTTACTCGGAGGTTTTCGGTGTCGCTGATTACGAATTCGGTATCGGATTTTGAAAATTCCTATGGCGAGTCCGATACGGCGGAAAATTTCAAGGCAACAATTTAACTATTCTTCATTTTTTTCCAAAAATCTTTCTATTCCATTAGCTGAATGTCATTTGCCTTTAAGCTTAGAAATTAAGAAAGTAATATATTTTTTAAGGTCATTCGGTATACAATATTTTGACCCACTTCTCGAGGAAAGATAATTTTCAATTTTTAGTAGCGGATTCTCTCCATATTATCTTTCATTAAGTTAAATACTTATTTTCTTGTGACGGAAATATCGTGTGAAGTACTAGTATCTACAAAAAATCATTGCAATCTGTGAATAATAATAATTATTAATATCAGATGAGTAAATCTTGAAAAAACAAAATTAGATATCTGGAAAAATGCGAATAATTTAAAAATTTTGAAATGGTGAAAAATTTTAATATTTTGCGTCTGAATATTTTCTTATATTTGGGCAGGTTTTTGGGAATTGGCCCCACTGTGCGCTGTGTGGCTTTCCAAGGAAGTTATTTTGAAGGGGTCAATGTTGAATTGTAATTCTATTCGAATAAAAAAAATTAAATAAATCAGTCTCATTACTTAATTTACACACCTCGTATGTCTTTTTTTTGCTCGGTCAGCTTTGACAACGTTTGTTTTTTTTTGAACTACTTCCCTTCTTGGAATCAGGCGTGTTTGTCGGAATATTAATAACAAATAAAACGCCGATAAGTTTGCGTAGCGTAGCGATCGGCGACCGGACAGATAGAGTCAATCCAAGGATCCTCTTTAATGTATGTTTTTTTAAATGGTACATTATCTCGTCCTCATCGAGATTTCACGATTCAATTTGCGGGTGGGACAGGCTGCCCACGCCCGCCCCTCGCTTTACTCCAGCTATTAGCCCTCAATATTACTTCTAAATGCTATTTAAAACTCGCCTGAGGCGTTTAATGTACAGTATGACACCTAAAAGTCCGCACCAAATGGAAACAAATTTACTTAATGGATTATTTAAAATAAGTTTTTTATTTAATTAGTTATTGCTTAAGAAATGATGTCTAATAACATGCACATAAGGAATCACGTGACTTGGTAACTCAAATTTAATTTTTTTTCCACAATATATACGAAAAATTGCATGATTTTTAAAATTTCAAAAAGCGCCAAAGCAAAAGTTGCTTGTTTTTTATTTTTTTACCCGTGTACCAGGTTTCAAGTTTCTAGGGGGTACAACATTCATTTTTTTTTAATTTTTGCGTTATCGTTAGTGAAGTCACTGCAAATAGTGAACGAAGCAGATACGCGGCTACGCATTATACCAAGTGAGGCAAAATATGTTCGCGTTTAAGAAAAGTCCGAGAGTATGTTAAAGAAAAATTCCGATTTTATCACACTAAAACAAATTTGGTGGATCGACCAGATAACGCTGCTTAAGAGGCTACGTGTTTCACTGCTTTAGTCTAGAGTTGTAGTTTCACTCTACAACTGTTAGTGTAAAATCACGAGCGTGTTTTGTCCTCTATCCATGTGAACTATTTTGAATTTGCACCCATTAACTTCAGTAGATGTGGAACGATCATCATCTTCCTTCTACAACCATATGACAGACCAAATCGCTCACGTTGAACCAGAAGAAATGCAGAAAAACTACTGGTTGTGGCAACGTGTGCTCAAGCAATGAAGACAGTCAGTGTCTCTGAATGACACTATAGGTATGTACATTATTAACATTTCCTGTCTTTTTGGTTTCTCATTATGTCTTTCCGTCAACGACATGACGAGTTCGACCCTGCGTTGTAGTACACTTTCCAGACCCTAGTCACCGAACATATGCAGTTGACCAGCGAAACGAAGGAACGCCAAGATACGAGGTGTGGCTATTAAATAACCGAACTGATGCTGCTACCAGCGCGCTGCGAGCGTGTCGCGACAAGTTTGAACAGAACTGTGTCTGGTGATACTTTCTCCACTCTGAGCTCGCTGGACAAGCCAGTGAGTCGCTCAGTTCAACTGAAGCAGTCATTTGAATTAGTCTACGCACCAGTGACGCGTCGAAAAAAATGTTAACTGTTCAGATGGAGCAACGGGTTAATCTCAAGATTCTTGTTAAACTGGAGAACTTTTACAGAAGCTTATGCAATGTTAAAAGAAGTGTACAGGAATGAATGTTTATCCCGCACACGAATGGCTTAAACAGTTTAAAGAGGGACGTGAAACGACGGAAGACTATCCGCGCCCCGGACGGCCCTCGACGTCAAAAACGGACGGAAAAATTGAAAAAAAAAACGGTAAATTAATCCGCGAAGATAGTCGTCTAAGCATCCGAGGGCTTGCTGAAATAACAGAAATCGACAAAGAATGTGTTCGCCAGATTTCGCATGAATCGTTCAACATGCGCAAAGTTTGTGCAAAAATGGTGCCAAAACTCCTCACTCCCGAACAAAAGGAATAAAGAATGAATATTTGCGCTGACATTCTAAACGACATTGACACTGATCCAGGCTTGTTAGTTAGACACGGTGACACTGAAGGGGGCAAGATTCGAAACTGTGGAAGCGGTTAAAGCAAAAGCGACGAAGGTTCGGAACCAGCTGACAGAAGCGGACTTCCAGCACTGCTTTCAACAATGGAAATGTCGTATCGCCAAGGGGAGTACATTGAAGGCGAAAAAGTTGCTACTGTAATTGATAACGAATACAAAGTGTTACGACAGCAGTTCGGTTATTTAATAGCCACACCTCGTATATAACGAAGAGCAGAGCAAGACAACAACAGTACTCAGAGTGATTTCTGAAGAAACCGACAGTATGATCGGCGAAAAGTTGAGAATGAAAATTTTCTAATATATCTTGAAACGATTTTTCTAAAAGACGTCAAGTAGGTATGTCTACATTTCCTTTGGTATCTGCTCCTCAGGAGCATATCCTCGGCTCCAGCGGCGAGGCATTGTTTAGGAGACGGCGCCCGTCGTCGCCAACGCGTATCGAACGTTTGAGTGCCCCTCACACACATAATGGCCCCCATTCCACTAGCACAAAGACGGTCTACGTGTCCCATACATCTTTAATGGCCCGAAGCGCTGACGGTCGTACGGCCTTTAATTTTGCATTAACTTGTTACAGTTAAGCCTCTAAACAATTTACCCGCACTAAGTAGTGTTTTGTTTTCTTTTTTTTTTTTTTTGTTTTATCGCGCTACATCAAAAACCCATTAAAAATACCTGCGCCGGGCGGCATTTCTAGAATGCGGGCGAGAGGAAACGGCTTGGCGGCTTTCTTAAAATGCGTCTCGTATCTGAAATATTTATTTTAATGCGAGGCGACTGTACGGAAAGCAATCGAGATGATGGTCGGAGTTTCGGAGGTTTTCCGGTAATAATTGTCGGGCCCATCGCTACATTTTTCGAATTCTACGAAATTCATGTTGTAATCACAGTAAAAGGAACATTCACGGATTCCAGAAGATTTACGTACAATTCAACAAAAACATCAGCAACTTGGTCAACCAAAAGTATTGCTTAATTTAGCAAAATAAGTATCTAGTCAAGAGAGTACTACACTAATGGAAAAAATTAAAGAGTCAAAATTTTTTTCCGAATTTTTTAGTGATTTTTCAAAATGCTGTATATCAGTAAAAAATGGTCTTATCGAGGTCTAAAAAAAAGCATTTTGAAGTTTCAAGTTTCTAGTTTTGAGATATTGTGGCAAACAAATTTTTAGAGCTACATGTTTCGCGCAATTTTAGGAAGTAGTGTAAGAAAAAAAAATTGCGAATTTTTTTGCTTTTTTTTTCCACAAGTCCACGAGCTTGAAAAAATTTTCCTAACTTAGCCATGGTATGGACCGGATAGCTTGTTTATTCAGCTTCAATTTGCTTTTTTTTAAATTTCGATACGACCATTTGTTGCTGAGATATCGAATTTTAAATCAAAAAGGACCAGAACCAACGATAGCACAGAAAATCTAAGGGCAGTTCTGAAAACTGAAATAAAAGCCTTACAATGTTCTGCTGCGACTTTTGAGAATTTTTTTATCCTTGACATGAATTTGAAAAAACAGGAAAAAACGGGTAATTGATGGTTTTTCAGACCATCAACGGCTGAAATTCAAATCTTCATGAAATGACTAATGTTGCGTGTGCCTTTTACAGTTGAATATACCCCCAAAAACCATGCAAAGTTACATTACGACCTAACGAACCGTTTTCTTGTTGCAAACGGTCACTTTTGAAAAAAGTAAAATAAAATAAAAAAATTTTTTTTTTTCGAAAATTGAATAAAATCCCTACAAGGTTCTGCTGCGATTTTTGAGGAGAAAATGTTTTTTTTTATCCTTGATATGAATTTGAAAAAACAGGAAAAAACGGGTAATTGATGGTTTAATTTTTTCTTTAAATTTTTTGATTTAAAGTTCGATATCTCAGCAACAAATAGTCGTATCGAAATTTAAAAAAAAAAATCAAATTGAAGCTGAATAAACAAGCTATCTGGTCCATACTATTAGACCAGACTTAACCATGGCTAAGTTAGAAAATTTGTTTTCAAGCTCGTGGAAAAAAAAAGCAAAAAAATTCGCATTTTTTTTTCTCACACTACTTCCCAAAATTGCGCGAAACATGTAGCTCTAAAAATTTTTTTTTCCGAAATATCTCAAAACTAGAAACTTGAAGCTTCAAAATGTTTTTTTTTTAGACCTCGATTAGACCATTTTTCACTTAGATACAATATTTTGAAAAATCACTAAAAATTCGGAACATTTTTTTGACTAATTTTTTCCATTAGTGTATTATAATAAAAAAACAATATTTCTTCTTATGGCACTTAAAAAGGTTGAGGATCCCTAAGGTAGATACAAAATTCGTCGTAAATAGGTGGAATCACTTTTTTTATAACTTAGAAAATAATATTCAGACGATTCATAAATTCCGGACGAAAAAGTACAAATAAGCGTGCTTTGGATGAGAATGAAAAAAAAACTGTATTTATAAAGCAGTATCCCCTAACCAAAGAAACCATAAATACTTTCAATTTCAAAAAAGCTGCAGGTTCACGGACAAAACTCTAGTTGACCCCATAACTCCAAAATTCTGAGTTCTCGACAGACAGCAAACTTGAAAAACCAAAAACCAAGCTGAAAAAAAAACCTTGAAAAAGCCTAAAGTAGGTGTCACATCCGCCAAAGCCGGGCAGAAGTATATAATATGGAGGGGTTTCCTCTTCTTCTCCACACATCCTACAAGTGTTCTCGGCTGTTACGCAGATGATCTTCAGATGAGAATTCTAAGATCCTTACGACAAAGTTCCATGAAGCGTTTCGAACCATTAAAGCAGAGTCCTGATTGACGGTACCACTTTTGTATTTGCCTGTGATTTGTATTTGGAGGCATTTTGGTGTTGGTCGCTGAACATTATGGTGTTGTCAAAATTTGTATCAAGTGCTCCTAAAGGCCAATATTTAACAAAAATAACTCAATTTATGACATTAGGAAAAACTGTTTTGATTTCTGTTCTGACTCTCAAAGTTTGTATATTATTCAAGTAAAAGTTTGTATACAATCTGACTTTCTGACTCAGTGCGTCCAAATACATACATATATCGGAAACAATGTCTGAATCAAATACTTGAAAACTGAAGATTGACGATTTATGAAGTGATTCAAAGATAACATTTAAACTTTATCATAATTTGGCGTGTGTAAGACAAATTCAGATAACACCATGATGATCAGTGAGTCAAAATATGTTGGAAATTATGTAGCTGGTAAAAGTGGCAAAATTTCATGAATTGAGTCAATTTCCTCCCAAAATTGGCATTTCGGAGGATTAAGGCCAAATTTAGATTCTAGGCCAAATTTAGACAACGCCATGATGTACAGCGGGTCAAAACACATTGGAAATAATATGTCTAGTTAAAGTTGTCACAGTTGCTAAGTTCAGCAGTCAGGAAACGTTTCAAGAAATTACCGTGGCAGTCAAGGGGTTTATATTCGTCCATTATCACCCCAGGTAGATTCCTTGTCAGACATTTTAAACAAGTATTTGCACTGTTTTAAAACAAAGATCAAAACAAACAAGATTGCTTCAGAATTAACGATGGCAAGTGGGTTCATGTCCATGCCTTTCCATGATTCATTGGGTTAGAGCATTGGTTCCGAACCTGGGGGTAATTACCCCAAATGTGTAAAATGAATTAATCAAGAGGTGATAATTACGTTTTTTTTTTTCGTATTACCTAGCGGCGGCTGATAATGATGAATAAATAATGAGGAGTGAAAAATGATGAGCAGCACCGCTGGTTGTTATAGTTAGTTATTCGTTTTTGAAAGGGTAACAATGCAAATTTTGAAAGGCCAATTGGGAACGGGATCATGAAGGTTAGGAACCACTGGTTAGAGCACCAGTCGCGTCTCGGCAGGTTGCATTTTTTTAAACGCTGCGATTGTTTGGGCAAAGGACAATGTTAAAGATCGGGGGAACGCATGTAGCCAGAAAAAATGATTGATTGCTGTCAAAAAACATGAAATATGACCCCTGAATACTTCAAATAACTGGGGAAATGCCAACTTCACCCCTAAAACCGTAAAAACCACCCCAAAACCGCTAAAAATAGATAATTTTCGTTTTTGGTCAGATAACTCATATAAACCACATTCACTCAGATTGATGTATCTACTGAATACTACTTTTACTATTTTTGAACCAGTTTTAATTATTTTACCTGGGTCAAAAAAGTCCTATTAGAGACAAAAGATATGGGCTATAGCAGTTTACAAGTTTTTTTTTATATATTTAGGGGTGAAATAGACTTTCCTCCAAACATGTGATATATTAAGGAGTAATTTCATATATTTTTTGACCATATTCAATCATTTTTTCTGGATTTCAAGCGTTCCCAAGTCGTTCCTAATATACACCCGAGATCAGCAATTTTTACGAATCGGAAATAGGACATTTGGGGGTAGTTTTTATATTTTTTTAAGGGTGAATGCGACATTTTCTCATCGATTTCATATTTTGAAGACTTAATGTTATTATTTTTAAAACATCCCCAACTGTTATTTGTGGTTTATATGAGTTATCTGACCAAAACCGAAAATTATCTATTTTTAGCGGTTTTGGGGTGGTTTTTACAGTTTCAGGGGTGAAGTTGACATTTCCCCATCCATTTGAAATATTCAGAGGTCATATTTCATGTTTTTTTGACAGCAATCAATCATTTTTTCTGGGCTACATGCGTTCCCCCCCGAGCAGCCAAAAATCGGCTATTTTACAAGCTTTTATTTAACTTGCAATGTATGTTTGTTTGTTTGTTTGTTTGTTTGTATGTATGTATGTTCGGGTCAAATCTTGCAACTCAATTTAAAGTAGTTTTCCTCAACCGATTGAGATGAAATTTGCATACACGTTTAGTTTGGATGACAATGCATGGTTAGCTAAGTTATGTCATTCTAAATTCAAAATGGCGGACGGTCTAAGATGGCGGAATAGTAATTTTTTGCGCAATCCCATGATATGGGTATCAAATGAAAGGGTTTGCAGAGAATAAATAAGAAAATAAAATGAATTTACTCTAAATCCAATATGGCGGACCGCTCAAAATGGCGGACTAGTTATTTTTTGTGCACTCCCATGATATGGGTGTCAAATGAAAGGGTTTGCTGAGAAGAAATAAGAAAATAAAATGAATTTACTATAAATCCAGTATGGCGGACTGCTCAAGATGGCGGACTAGTTATTTTTTTGTGCACTATCATGATAAGGGTGTCAAATGAAAGGGTTTGCTGAGAAGAAATAAGAAAATAAAATGAATTTACTCTAAATCCAATATGGCGGACCGCCCATAGATAAACGGAATGTAATAATTATGTAAGTTGATCTTGACATAAGAAAATCTAAGAAAAAAAGTATGTATTTTATAAAATAAGTAAATACATCTATACAAGTAAATCTCGTGGCAAGCTTTTATATCATATAAATTGTGTAATGTAATAAATCGATGGGTTTGATTCAATTTAAAGTTTATTTTCTTCTTTTTAGAGCATTTAAATAAAAGCTTGTAAAAAATATATATATTATTAATTTATTTAACGTGGTCCTTCGGGCACTTGTATCCGAATGAGTTTAATTTTTGCGACTGAAAAATTGCGCGGGTAGAAATCGCAAATGGAGGCCCGTCCTTAGTCCGACTGCAGCAGTGCAGTATCGGTTGGTGGAGTTGGTGAGCAAGACGAGATAAAAGCCGTCCGGTGGAACACACCTCCGCGACTTGGCGACCGCCGCCCCCGACCTCGCCGGGATCGGCGAAACGATAAAGCGAACGTTGCCAGTTCGCGTATTTACCTACGGTGCAGTGTCCACAAAGCGGTCGGCACGCATCAAAGGAGGCGCTCTCATCAAACGCCGTCCGCCGGCACATCGCGGCGTCTTTTCAGATCCCTCTCTCTCTCTCACACACGCTCGCTGTCTCTCGGCGTGTGGACTTAAAAAATTATAAACTGGCTTTGATGAAGCCACCACGACATTTGTATTTGTACGAGTCGCCTGTGAGCCAGTGAGAGAGAGAAATCATTTTTTTCTCTCCTCTTTTTCAGGCTTTCGTCTTTTTTCCGCTAAGCCGTTTATAGCGCGATACTCCTCGGTCCAGGGACGGCGGGTCTCGGCTTCTAGTCCAGTAGGCAGGGAGCTAAAATCATCAAAAAAATGTTCTTGAAACATACATATGTATATGGCTAGTTTTGACGGTTTCCTACATAGTATATACATATGTATTTTTTTTGCGTAGAATACAACGTGCGGGGTCCGTAGACCTGAAACCGTCCGCTAAGTTTTTAAATTAACAATTTGTGAAAAAAAAGTATTTTTTCCACATTTCCGCTTATGCTTGGCATATTTTGCATATGCATTTAAGAAGTTGTAGCCTATTGAATTTCCAAAATTTTAAGGCCAACCCGAAGTCTCCAAGTGCTATTGTTAACTTGCAAATGACTGCTGAAGTTGAAAAAGTGCCGTTTTTTCACTATTTTTTTACTTCGAAAGTAGAGCGACTATGATCATGAAATTTCTTGGAGGGACTGCTATTTGTAGTATGAAGTTAATAAAATTTCAGCTCGATCCGTTAATAACTTTTCGAGTAATTAACGATCGAATTTTTTTGCAAGCCTTAATTAACAATGACCATTTCTTTGTTTATTGTACGATATTGACCGGGTTGGACTAGAAAAAGCATAAACCTCTTCAAGTTTGCGAGACTTTTTTGAGATTTTGAAAAATATTAATTTGGGCCAGTTTCATAACGTTTTCTACGCGACGTATATATTGTTTAAGCGTTGCCGCTTCGAGATTCTCGGAATTGTGACTATAATATCTTGAAAGTACGCTTCAAGACGCATATTTAAAAAAAAATGGGCATCAAGATATTATAG
This sequence comes from Aromia moschata, assembly GCA_029963805.1. Taxonomy (NCBI): domain Eukaryota; kingdom Metazoa; phylum Arthropoda; class Insecta; order Coleoptera; family Cerambycidae; genus Aromia; species Aromia moschata. The sequence continues at coordinate 385,774 of JAPWTK010000124.1, read as the reverse complement.
TCACAATTCCGAGAATTTCGAAGCGGCAACGCTAAAACAATAAAACGTCGCGTCAAAAAAGGTAGTCGCGTAGAAAACGTTATAAAACTGGCCCAAATTAATATTTTTCAAAATCTCAAAAAAGTCTCGCAAACTTGAAGAGATTCATAATTTATCTAGCCCAACCCCGTTAATATCGTACAATAAACAAAGAAATTACGTCATTAATTAAGGCTTGCAAAAAAAAGTAAAAAGGGTCCGCCCTATTTTCATAGTAAAAAAATGGCAAAAAAAAACACTTTTTTCAACTTCAGCAGTCATTTGCAAGTTAACAATAACACTTGGAGACTTCGGGTTGGGCTTAAAATTTTGGAAATTCAATAGGTTACAACTTCTTAAATGCATATGCTATACAAAATATGCCAAGGAACGGAGATATAAGCGAAAATGTAAAAAAAGAGGCGTTTTTTTTTCACAAATTGTTAATTTAAAAAATTAGCGGACGGTTCTACGCAAAAAAAAATACATGGGGAACCGTCAAAACTAGCCCTATATGTTTCAAGAACACATAAAAGTCTCTGCCTACCGGACTGTTCCGCGAGGCTAGACCTGGGCAACTGCAAACTGTAAATTTTGGTTCATATTTTGCAAGACGGGCTCGGTAAATTGGTGCTGAAAATGAATTGCTTTACAAACAACGTCAGTATTCTTGCCACAGGTCACAAGGAAGATCGCGACGTCCTCCCAATTTTAGGGAACTATTATATTTTCTATACTATCAAATTCAATTTCATTCATCATTCATCAAATTCAAATAAAAAAACAATATCAAATATTGTTTTTTTATGCGAATGGGATAGCAGAGCCAGAAGCCCACATTATGTCGTTAAATAATGGTCATTACGTGAAAACATCATGCCCGGTCTGAAAAAGTCCTTATGAGCACTTAATAGACCAGTAGAAAATTTATTTACCTCCTCTGCACATAAAACTAGGGCTTATAAAAAATGTCGTTAAATCCTTAAATACAGAAGAAAACGAACACGGCGAAATATTTCACCAGCAAATTGATTAAATGGAGAAGCGGTATAGTCAAAAATGGACCTATGTTAACGGACTACTGTTGGGCCCTCAGACGTGAAACCGATCCCGGCGAATACAAGCGAAAAAAGACAACGAAATCGTTTATATGTTATACTTTTTTCGATACAAAATGAAGCATATTTTGTAAAAAAATGGTTATTTTTAAGTCTTAGAAAATCCACTAGAATGTGGGTAGGATATTATGTATGTAGATCCGGAAATCAAACAACTATTATTATTTGATTTTAACTAATATTTTAATGTACTACTGAAACAAAATCACCATTCGGAAAAATCGGTTAAGTAACCAAGAAATTTGTGAAAGATAAAAAACAATAACAACAGTAATAAACAATCAGACAACATAGATAACGATAACAAGGAAATATGTTATTTCAAATTGCCTTACATACAGTGTGAGCCATAAAAAAACAGACCACTGACTCAAGAGTGGTTCAATTTTTTTTTTACTTACATTTTGGCACTAGAATTGCTCTAATTGTATATATATTTATTATTGTATATAATTTATCCAAATAGAGTAATTATTAGAGAGTATTTTTGAACAAAACGACACATTTCATCCAAAGCCTACTGTGACATTTCTTAGCGGGTCGAAAATTAAAAAAAAGCTTTATAAATTTTTCTGTCTTCTGCATCCTTCACAACCAGTATACTGGGTGTGTCTCGAAAGTGATTCACACCCTATTCAACTTATTTTGTTTTCGGAGAAATAAAAAAATGTTTGACTATTATATTTGATACAAACTTGTATTTATTGACATAGTTGTAATTTTCTTTTCACTTTCGGTTTAACCCCAACTTCCTCATGCTGATTTTGATTCGTTTTGATTTGTTATGATTCAAAATGCCATTCTGATCACAATGATACGCTATTTGTCACTTTTTTTAACCATAATGTCATGTAGACTAGATAATGATATACCCATAATGCCATCATGTCTTTGGATCTATAACGCTTAGAGTTTATTAAAACGTTTAATGTTAGAAGGTTTAATAATGTCAGCTATGCCCACTTTCGGGCATTCCCGTGACATTGGCTCTTACTTATACAGTTTGTTAACACCAAAGGAAGCAATCGTACCGACGAAAGTAACCCCTGATTACGCCCCTGGCGGCGCTGCCCCTCTACAAAGAATTTATGCGGAGTTGTTTGTTTTGAAGAGGTTATTTTTATTGTTTTTTTTTTGCGATCCCTCCCCGACTAACGGACTTTCGGCGACAATCGTTTCGTTTTGTCTATTTTTGCGCTTTTAACTAAAGGGCCCTTTGTCGACGTGGCGGCACTTTTGTTTTCGATTCCCTTCGGAAAGCTCTTAAGACGTGACTCCTACCGAGTCGCCCCTCGTCTCTCAGCCAGGTCATGACATGACCAAATCGGGCAATGAAGATGATGTTTATATAAGGTCAATCTCGGTGACGACGTACATATACATGTACAGGGTTAAAATTTAAAAAAATCTTCTCAGACAAATAGATTTTTGCATACATTTTTACAACGTGACATGAGATACAAAAATTGAACATCATAAACCAAAAAACTGAACCAAAGGTATGTTTATTTATTTTTTTTATGAAATACCCTATACATTATTACATATTTCTATATTGATCCCTCGAATTCTTCCCTTTTTAGAAGTATATAACATGTTTATGTTGGCTTCAGAAGTTTATGTTTGCTATTTTGTTTAAAAAGTAGTTAGCAACAACAGATCACAGTTACCATTGACGACTGATCCAGGAAAAAAAAGAACGTTATCTGAAATGTAATTTAAAAAGTATTGATCTAACGAGTCATCCAAAAAAAAACGCCATCAAAATCGTCATATTAAATTTATAACCTTATTTAATTGTCAAAGATGTTAAATTATATGACAGTCATTATTTATTTTACAATTGTGACAGTCACTCAGTCAAAAGTTTGACGTGTCGTTTTGAGCTTCGACATAACCGCTATTTCCATCTCTCTTGTTCATAGCCAGATTTGATGACGTTTTTTTTTTGGATGTCTTTATTCTTATCATCACTATTTGATTCAGTTTTATGGTAAGTCCAACAACAAATAAATACTTGGGCAACTAATTACTAAACCCAAGGAGAAATCTATCAAACAAAAATGAAAAAAAAAACAATGTTAAGAAAAGTGAGCCTATTGAAAGATGTGTAAAATATCTGCAAAATCTACCTAAAATGTTTTTTCACTATCACTAGGCGCATTCAAACATGTTTTGACATAATTTTCATAAAATACATACCCCAGTTTCTAAATGTTATACCATAATTTATTAATGCTTGAGATATAAAAAAGTGGTATGATGTTAGGTAATCTTCATATTCCTTACGTTCATATACCGGGTGTCCCACACAGATCTTAAAGGCGATAACTTTGTTTGAAAATATTAAGAGAACTTTTGTAAAATACTAGGTATTAAAACAATGTGTGAAAAAGAACGGAATTTTCTATGTACATATATATTATATTATTTTGTATATTATTAAGACCAAATATAAACATTTCATAAACATTTTACAAACTACTGAAGAAATGATATCGTAAGTAAGATCCATAATTCTAGGTCATTTCATCCGAATTTTTTTGTGAACACAAATGGAACACAATGAATTAAAAAGAAAACCTTAAATACGTCAACGGTTTTGCATTTGCATGCAGCAGCTGAGTGAAAATGGCATAAATTACATATAACACGCAATGGTGTAAACTCCAATATCGCAAAGAATTTCAGGGTTGATACAGCTTGGCAACACCCCACCACCCACTATGCTACGTGACCGAAAATGTGCAAACAAATGTAAAAAAAAAAAAACTGTTTTTAGCATGGCGATATCTTTCGAAACCTGAAAAAAAAACATCCAGCTCCGTATTTAAAAAAAATTAAGTTGACGATGGACCCGAAAAATCGAAACGTCGGGGATCAAGAACTGATAATGCCGTTTTTTAGAAAAGACAAAGTGGCTATAAGAAAGTGCAATTCGTTTCACAAAATTTAATCAAACAGCGCCAGGAAAAAGAGGAAAACTATTTTCAAAATTACGTTTTTTCCGGATATCTTCAGAAGTATCTTCAATTTATAAACGTCATTGGACTAACGACCAAATGTCCTAACTTTTCCACAGTTTAAACGTTTTCGTATCTTATCTAGTGCGTTCAAAAAAAACGAAGTTAAAGATGATCACGCGGGGTAATAAGGTAGTGCCTAACTTAATTGTTACTTTATTGCATATTGTTAACTATAAAATAATTCTATATTTATACCTTTCAAACTCAATGTGGTAAGGATTCAAAAACTAGAGAGTCTATGTTAATATTTCCACAAATTCAAACTCTATTTATAAAAAACAAATAAAAGCATTTGCTTGAAAACGTCCACCACCTTGGTCCAAACAAATTTGGCATTTATTTCTGATCGAACTGAAAAGATTATGTAAGATTTGAAGATGAACATTAGGGTTCGGAAGGTTTGTCGTCTCGCGTGTTAAACTGCGTTAGATTATTCTGTCCTCCCGCACCGGGATGGCGTGTTACTGCGCATACGCGGGTCCTGGCGCCTTGGCGGGGACAAGAAATACACGCGTAGATAATTAACAAGGTTCTTGAAAAATACGGTTTATACTTTCATTATCATAGCGTTGCAGCCCACATTTCCGAACCCTATAATGATTATTTCCTACAATAATATTTTCTGTAATCCTAGCTTGGAGATGCATTAAATCGGGAACATTAATTTGAAAAAAATGTGTTTTTAAGATGAGGTCATAAAAAGAAATCGCATGGAGTAATATCGCACGACCTTGATGGAAATTCATCGTTTGAACATTTGAACTAATTAATCTATCTATCAAATTTCCATAAACCATTTGACTTCGTTTTTTTTAACACATTTAGTTTCCCAGATCGCGATGGTCGCCCTTCAATTTGGGACACGCTGTACATACATATGTACACGTAATAGTGTTATATTTACATTCGTGAAACGCCCAGTGAATTATCCAAACCGTTCCGATCAGTAATCAGTTTTTTTTCTTCTTCGATCAAACGATATTCGACAGAACATGTCATGGTAGACATTTGAACTAATTAATATATCTATCCAATTTCCATAAACCATTTGACTTCATTTTTTTTAACGCATTTAATTTCCCAGATCACAATGGTCGCCCTTCAATTTGAGACACGCTGTACATACACGTTACAGTGTTATGTTTACATTTCCATTCGTGAAACGCCCAGTGAATTATCCAAACCGTTCCGATCAGTATTCAGTTTTTTTCTTATTCGATCAAACGATATTCGACAGAACATGTCATGGTTGACTTTTGAACTAATTAATCTATCTACATAACAAATTTCCATAAACCATTTGACTTCATTTTTTTTAACGCATTTAATTTCCCAGATCACAATGGTCGCCCTTCAATTTGGGACACGCTGTACATACACGTTACAGTGTTATGTTTACATTTCCATTCGTGAAAAGCCCAGTGAATTATCCAAACCGTTCCGATCAGTATTCAGTTTTTTCTTCTTCGATCAAACGATATTCGACAGAACATGTCATGGTTGACTTTTGAACTAATTAATCTATCTACATAACAAATTTCCATAAACCATTTGACTTAATTTTTTTAACGCATTTAATTTCCCAGATCACAATGGTCGCCCTTCAATTTGGGACACGCTGTACATACACGTTACAGTGTTATGTTTACATTTCCATTCGTGAAACGCCCAGTGAATTATCCAAACCGTTCCGATCAGTATTCAGTTTTTTTCTTATTCGATCAAACGATATTCGACAGAACATGTCATGGTTGACTTTTGAACTAATTAATCTATCTACATAACAAATTTCCATAAACCATTTGACCTCATTTTTTTTAACGCATTTAATTTCCCAGATCACAATGGTCGCCCTTCAATTTGGGACACGCTGTACATACACGTTACAGTGTTATGTTTACATTTCCATTCGTGAAACGCCCAGTGAATTATCCAAACCGTTCCGATCAGTATTCAGTTTTTTTCTTCTTCGATCAAACGATATTCGACAGAACATGTCATGGTTGACATTTGAACTAATTAATATATCTATTCAATTTCCATAAACAATTTGACTTTGTTTTTTTTAACACATTTAGTTTCCCAGATCACAATGGTCGCCCTTCAATTTGGGACACGCTGTACATACACGTTACAGTGTTTATGTTTACATTTCCATTCGTGAAACGCCCAGTGAATTATCCAAACCGTTCCGATCAGTAATCAGTTTTTTTCTTCTTCGATCAAACGATATCCGACAGAAGTCAATCAATGAAGGCGACCTCGCCAAGAGGAGAAAAGAAAACGAGCGGTCGACTATCCAAACAACGTTTTGCGAAAAAAAAAATCGCTTATCCTCTGGAAAGGCGCAAAACGGCGAACAGATATATTTACTTTTGTATATTTAGGCTGTCACCTAGCAGTGCTTTATCTGATTGATTGAATAAATATCGGCCGGGAACGGGGTCTTTAGGCGGCACCTTCAAAGACGCCTCGCGGAAACTGATAAATACAAAAAAAACCAAACCAACATAATATACATACGTATCTCTACGCCTCTTTACAACGCCTAATATTAATCCTTCGGATATATAATACGTATAGTCCATTTCTTTATTTAAGAGCCAGTTCGGCACGTTTCACCGATGCCGCCTTGCAAAAAAAAAGCGTTTTTATGACAGTCGGCGTCTGTCACCACGTGGTAGAAATAGGGCAGCCCATGAGCGTATTAGGAAAATTTGGAGGGCTGCTCACTAATACTAACTACAGTACCTGCTATATTTTATAGTAATGTATTTTATATGACTACCTATACATATATTTTTAAATTTAGCGTAAAAACTTTTCTCTACTTTAAGAATGTCTTAAAACATCAAATTAATTTATGAACGTACATACTTTTTAATATTCCTGTTCAGAATATTAATGTTCTATCTGCACTATTATGTTCTATTTGCCCCTTTTCATACTTCCTTCGACGTACGGTATATTTACGATTAACAAGTCTTTTTACTGTCGACCGAGAAACTTTCGTTAGTTCACAGACTCATTTAATAATGCCATATTTGCTCCCTTTTTCATCGCTAAGCTTTTGGTACATATGTATTTAAAATTATCTGTTGTGCTACCGGGGGTAAATGTTGACGAATTACAGAATTCTTAGAACTACAGTCCACATTATTTTCTCTATTGTTATCATAATCCTCAACAATATTAACACCGTGATCGTTTTCGTGCGCAATATCAATGTCTTCCTAGAATGGACGCCAAACATTTAGCTCGGGCTCTCCATTATCATTGCCATTCACAAATGGTCACTACAGATTATTATTATTCATATGCTCAAAAGGACGCCAAAAAGACATTTTCACTCACTTTACAAACTAAAGGAATTCGGTAAATATTGGAACGACCAAATATAAAAGACCAGAAAGCGCGTCCGTCTCTGTGTATTCTCTGTTGAACTTTAGTTTCCTGGCAGTCCACGTTGACCGAACGTATGTAAGTACTGTGGCTCTCCATTCGCATTGGGCCATCTACTCGTATGTCAACGCCCTAACTATATTGGTAAGTATGACTTAAGCAGTGTCCCTTTAGGGCGAATCAGACTTACTTTGCCCGGGTGCGCCAGTACTCTTTTTTCTGTTGTTTTTATGGTCTAACCAATATTTTTTATCAATGCGGTATATTCAAAGGTTCCGAATTGGCTCTTAAATAAAGAAACGAACTATACTCGCATATGCATGACGTAAAAATAATACTGCAGCAGCAATAAACAGTGGCGGAGGAGTTGGCCCCACAAAGTCGATAGAAAATGATAAAAAGTATCCCCCATGATTACCTCTCGATTGTCGACCATATTTATATTAAGTAGCTAGTTGAAATGTGCAATGTGTCATACGTCAGAAAAAAAACAAACCCCGAAACGTATTGGTTTTCTGTAAAAATTTACAAAAATAATGTAAAATTCAATCCCCTACTCTAGAATCACCCTTAACTGCCGAGAAAAAAGATCTTTGTTTTTTTCGACTTGGCCCAAACTGCAAGAAAATCACAAATCTTCGTCCTATAAGTAAATGCTCTACTAACGCCTGATAATGTGTAAAATGTAATCAACATGTGTTTTCCAATATTTTTGGGGATGCTGAACATGATCCCGGAGTTCATTGGGTTCTATTTTGCACCCAAAATAGACTAGAGCTCCAAGAAAATGACCATTTTTTCAGTTTTGTAAAAAATCTTTGTACTCACGCACTCAAAAAAAAACCTGGACATTTTCCACGAAACACCGAACTACTATACTTTTCTCGATGCGTGTTTCGCCAATTAAGCATTGGCATCTTCAGGAGACGATTAAAACTTTGGGTTCCAGTACCCCCTCGAGGATAAATTTATGACATTAGGAAAAACCGTTTTGATTTCTGTTCGGACTCTCAAAGTTTGTACGAGGTGTGGCTATTAAATAACCGAACTGAAGCTGCTACCAGCGCGCTGCGAGCGTATCGCGACAAGTTTGAATATAACTGTGTCTGGTGATACTTTGCACCATGAGTTCGCTGGACAAACCAGTGGGTCGCTCAGTTTGACTGTAGCAGTCGTTTGAAATAGTCTACGCACCAACGACGCGTCGAAAAAATGTCAAGTGTTCAGATGGAGCAACGGGTTAAACTCAAGTTTCTTATTAAACTGGGGAAAACTTTTACAGAAGCTTATGCAATGTTAAAAGAAGTGTAGTTACATGAATGAATGTTTATCCCGCACACAAGTTTTTGAATGGTTTAAACGGTTTAAAGAAGGACGTGAAACGACCGAAAACGATCCGCGCCTCGGACGAAAAAATTGGTAAATTAATCCGCGAAGATCGTCGTCTAAGCATCCGAGAGCTAACAGGAATCAACAAAGAATGTGTTCGCCAGATTTTGCATGACTCCTCACTCCCGAGCGAAAGGAATCAAGAATGAACATTTGCGCTGACATTCTAAACAACATTGACACTGATCCAGGCTTGTTAGACATGGTGACACTGAAGGGGACAAGATTAGAAAGTGTGGAAGCGGTTGAAGCAAAAGTAACGGAGGTTCTGAACCATCTGACAGAAGCGGACTTTGAGCACTGCTTTCAACAATGGAAAAGTCGTATGGAGCAGTGTAGAGATCGCCAAGGGGAGTACAGGCGAAAAAGTTGCTACTGTAACTGGTAACGAATAAAAAGGGTTATGACAGCAGTTCGGTTATTTAATAGCCACCCGTGTGGGTGGCTATTAATCGTATATTACTCAGTATCGAGGTGAAGAATGGACAAGCTTTCTGACTCACTGCGTCCAAATACGTAGGAAATAATGTCTGAATAAAATATCGGAAACCTGTAGATCAGTGGCGGTGCGTGATATTTCAGTTAGCCATATCTTGAAAACGACGCATGGGACCCACTTCACTTTTTAGGTGATGACTATACACCTCTTACAGAAAGGATTTATAGTGAAAAAATCGTCAGCAAAGTTTGCGAAAAAATTTTCAAAAAACACTGGAGCACTCCCTGGGTTCTCAGTAACGCTCTGTGTGATATTTGCAGTATATTTTTTTTCATAATCTAGAAACAAATATAAGGAGACGTTTTTCGATTTGTTGCAAAATATTTTTTTTTCAAAAAAGTTATGGCCATTTTAATTTTAATTTTATAGGAACATTTTGTTTCCCAAAATTAAAATGGCCATAACTTTTTGAAACAAAAATATTTTGTAATAAATCGAAAAAGTCTCCTTATATTTGTTATACGCGGAGTAAGTGCTTGCTCACGAATTGGAGGTATACTCTGGAATTAGTGTTCACCGATCAACTGTCTCTAGAGCACTTCATAGAGCTGAATATCACTATCGCATCGCACGAAAAAAGCCATTCATCAGTAAAGCCGGCAGATCCGGCGGCGCACATAAAGTTTTCACACATCTCAACGTAAATAACAGGGTTATTAATATCAATCTCAACATAAATTGCAACAGTGTTGCAATTTATAAAGAGATGTGTTAAAATTACCCTGTTATTTACGTAGAGATGTGTGAAAACTTTATGCCCGCCGCCCGGATCTGCCGGCTTTACTGATGAATGGCTTTTTTCGTGCGATGCGATAGTGATATTCAGCTCTATGAAGTGCTCTAGAGACAGTTGATCGGTGAACACTAATTCTCGACCTCCAATTCATGAGCAAGCTTTTCAGCACTTACTCCGAGATCTTGTTTCACACAGCGTAGTATTTTTTTTTCATCGCGTTTGCTAAGTTTGTGAGGACGCCCACTGCGTAATTTATTTTCCACTCTGTTTTCTTTTTTATAGCGATCTATCACATGTTTTACTGTAGAGCGGCACCTCTAGTCTCTCTAGTCACCAATTCACCTATATTACGGTGCGATTTTCCTTCTTTATGAAGCTTTAAAATAATTTCCCGCTCGCCAATTGAAAGCTCTCTCCGTTTGGGGTGATTTTTTTTATAAAATATTTACTCGGTCACTTGTTGATGTATACCCTTGTACAGACAGTGGTAGACTAACTTGTGCGACGTTTGGCTCTATATCACACAGGGATTCACACACATTATACATGCATATTACACACCTGCACCATGACTTTTGCAACACGATTTTAGGCACTTGTTTCGTTTGCACAATGCAATGCCTTATGAGATGGGTGTATTAGCATTTATTATATGTATACAAGTTATGTAATGACTGAATTGATGCAATGTATATGTATTTTAATGTGGCGCTTTTTTTACTTTGGAAAATCTAATAAAACCCTTTCTTCTTAGCGCTGCACCAAGACTTTTGCACGCCACTGTAGATACGAATTGGTGTGAGTACTAACAAACTACCTATATATCACTCCCGCGGTAACTTAAATAAGACGCCAAAATTCACCCTTAAACTCCCTTAGCGATTAATATAGGAATATCCAGAGGTATATCTTTCATCTACGTGAAAGAAGCACTTCTAATTTCTCGATAATCAATATTACACCTCACCTCTACGCCTCCGCTTTCTCCGTCGTCTCAAAAATATCCCGTTGCGACGCGAACGGCTAATCACAAAATAAAACTTGTTTAGAATCGCTGACCGAAGGTCTTAAATCTGGCACGAAGGGCCCGAGAGGCTTTAATAATATATGGTATGCACGAATGCATGGGTATTTTCTCGGAATCGGACCTTTTTGGTAGCCCCGAAACACTATTTTTCTCTCGCGCGGCCCCAATTGCTTTTTATAACGGGTGGACTTCGTTTCAGACCGAGATTTCACGTGTTACTTATGTACATAATTTCAGGCGTCTAAATTCAAAACCCGACAAGTCACACATATTCTCAATTTGATTTTTTTACGCCATTGTATTTGTCTCTAAGGTGCCTACATATACTAATACTTTTTTAGTACAAACTCCGACATCTAATACTGTAAATTCCATCTTAAAAAATTAGACTTATATGCAACATATCGAATGTTTGTAACATATCGAACGAAATAAGTGCCATGACTCGTTTATTGATAAGAGGAAAAGTAGAAGCTACATCCGTTTTTTGTCATTTCCCTAAAATTCGTTTTAATGGACTTGTCGGGTTTTGAACTTAAACGCCTGATTTATAAAAGAATATCAGATCAAACTATTTTTTTAGAAAGACGAAACAAATATTCATATAATACCTACCTATACTTATTTGCATAAAAACCACAACACCCAGTATTAATTAATTTATTTTAAAATGTCACATACGATCTACTTGAAACGCATTTATTAGATACGCCTGAAGGTATTTTAATAATACATTTTTGTTAATTACAAAAATATGTTAATTTACTTTCGGACCGCGGTGCGTATTGACAATTTTAATTATTATTCATTTGACTTTTACAACGCAGCTTTATCTTTTTCCCAACTATTAATCAGAGTTTAATGCGTATTACCATACAATTGCACACGCTGATATTGCATAAAAAGCGAGAAAATGGCATTTCTGATAATGAATTGATTGTGCAGCAGAAACGTCAAGCTGAGAGAGCTTGAGCGTAACTTGGGAAAGCCCATAGACTTAGTAAGTATCGACTGGTATTGCCATACATACTAAAGATCGTAAAAATCAGCTTTTACAGAGGCAAAAATGATCGTACAGAAATGATCATGGGCTCATTTTATTCGCGAGGACTTGTACTTTCATGATATTAAAAAACCAAATCGCTTTTATTTAATTTTTGTATAAAAAAATGCGTTGTAAAATTGTATCATTTTTTCGAACCGTTTTTTTTCGAATAACTTTTTTAATTTTGGTTTAACATTTTTGGACGTTGCATATTGAAAACTGGCATTCAAAACACGCATTTAAAAAAAAATGAAGGTCCTACGACCTCAGAGAGCCGAGATAATTGTTTTTTAATTCCTGACAGCGCTGTATACCTCCGATTGACTTCATTTTGACATGAAATAGATGTCAAGGACTTTTACTTTCTTAAAAAAAATATTTCAAATCATTTCGCATAACATAATTGTTTGCGAAAGTACAGCGTTGGGTGCGGCACGCGGCCAACGCACGGCAACAGTGGAAGGACACTCCGCTTGGGCGCATCGAAAACTAAACACGATTTCAAATCGATCGCGCTCGCGAAATTATCTTTTCCTCCGCTTAACCTTTTCAGGGGCAGTGGGACATATGGCCCACCTATTTTTTACTCGTTTTTTTTTTCATATTTCTGCCCTTTTGCCCTATCTATAGGTACAAAAGTATTTTTTAGACTCTTGGGTATTTAATTTATGGAATTTTGGCGTAAAATTGCAATAATTAATTTATTTAAATACTTGTTATGAACAATTAACATGAAAAAATGCTGTTTTTTCACTGAACAATCAGTTTATCGGTAACGCATATGGCTACAGCTCTGATTTTTTTACGTATTCTCCATATATAGGTTTATAACATTATTTTTGTTCAAAATTTTTCGTTGCTGTTTTTCAAAAAAAAATCTTAAAATTGTAAAAATCTAAAAATATTCGGATTTTTGTATTTTTTTATTATTCATTTATAATTATCATAAAATTTAAAAAAAAATACTTTATAAACTTTCAAACATACATTTTATTATATACTAAACTATGTAAACTTAGTTTACATAGTTTAGTATATAATAAAATGTAAACTAGGTTTACATAACTATGTAAACCAAGTATGGTCCTGATCCATTATTTTTTGAAAATTTTGTCCGCCATATTGGATCCGCCATTTTGAATTTTTGAAAATCTGACTTCGGATTCGTAATCAGCGACCCCAAAAACCCAAGTAGTCACTCTTATTTTTATAATAAGCGTTAAGGAAAAATGTGCCCCTGAAAGGGTTAAAAAAAATTATCTCGGCTCCCTGAGGTCGTAGGACCTTCATTTTTTTTTAAATGCGTGTTTTGAATGCCACTTTTCAAATATGCAACGGCCAAAATTGTAAAACGAAAATTAAACAAGTTATTCGAAAAAAACCGGTTCGAAAAAATGATACAATTTTACAACGCATTTTTTTTATGCAAACATTAAATAAAAGCGATTTGGTTTTTAATAGCATGAAAGTACAAGTCTTCGCGAATAAAATGAGCCCATGATCGTTTCTGTACGATCATTTTTGGCTCTGTAAAATCTGATTTTTGAAAATGTCTTTTTTTTAAATCGTTATAACTCGAAAAAAATAAACCTTTTTTTTAAATTTCTGAAAAAAAGGATCATTTTCCGCTTGTCTTGGGCTATATTTGTAGTTAACAAAGAGTCTGTTCAAACCAAATTGGAATTTATACAGCAAAAAATACGAAAACGCGATTTTTGACGTTTTTTTTTTAATTTTTCTCAAATGTTTATGAACCGATTTTTTTCGTTCAAATTTCATTCGACGGGCATTTTTAAGACCTACAACTTTCTAATTTAACTTTCTTGTGTAGGACTTTTTTTTTTATTTACAAAAAAAAAAAAACGTTTTTTTGACTTTTGCGAATTTTTTTGGTTATGTTCGCCATTAAAACTCGAGTAGCAAAAAACGCTATCTTTCTTAGAATTTATTTCTCTATACCACCATATTTTTTGTTTGCTGATAACAATTGACCGGTTTTCTCCCCTTTGATTGGTCTATTAGTATGTGTGACAAGAGCAGTCCATACTTACTAAGTCTATAGGTTTTACCAAGTTCAAGCTCTCTCAGCTTGACGTTACAAGAAAGCGGACCGCCAACCGAGATCAAACTCGGGTCCGTCCGGTATAAACGACCGCCGCACACCTAACACCATCTGTCCGGGCGGTAATTACCAGGTAACAACCCCAAATTACCCCCGCAGCCCGGGTGCTATCAAATATTTATTAGTACCAAGAACTCAGACCGAAGAAGAAATTATAGGTGGTTGGTAGGATACTTCCAGAAAATTAACTGTCTCAGTTTTATTACCGCGTAGGTATAGAGATCTAGATTAAGGTGGTTTTTGGTACGATTTCGAGAATTTTCAATAGGATCTAGCGGTACATCTATAAGGGATTGGGCCCCCGCAAAAACCGATAATATAATAAAGTTACTAATAAACGACATACAAATGTACAATACATGGTATGTAGGTATTTACAGGTATTTATTTATTTTATGTAAGTTTGTAGCCAAGATTCTCCGACCCAAATAAAAAAACATCTAATATTTTTTTCTAATATGGCATGCTTACTGAACAACTAAGCAAAGTGGAATAAAAATAAATGTTCCGAAGGGCGCTTCACTGAGGAAATCTTCCTACGTTTGTTCGGGAAATCACACAAAATCATTTTTGAAATCTTGGAGCCGTTTTAAATCACAATGAAGTCCTACAAAATCTTCAGATCCCCTTGAAATTAACTAAAATCTCTATGCAGTCTGTGAAATCATATCGCAGTCATAATGAAGGCATATAAAATCTTAAAAAATCAATTGAAATATCTGCGCAATCTGTGAACACTTAGCTGAAGTGCTTTGCAATCGCTTAAAGTCAATGATGGATCTTTTGAAATCCAAGATTTAAATAAAATACCTATTATTTGGATATTAATTTACAATAATACTTATTTAATTAGAACCCAAATTGTTAAAAAATTGTGTTTTAACCCTTAAAAGACAATAATTGTCATAATGAATACAATCATGATTGAATTTGTAAATCTGTAAATCTCACAATGATGATTTAAACAGGTTGTTATTTTAATAAAAACATAAATATTCTGTAGTTTCGCTATGGCTCCTTAATAATGGTACACCCTGTATGTAGCTTATAAGATATTTTTCAACGCATTTAATACATTCAAGTGCACTCTCAAAATTTTCAAATTTTAAGTTTGGCCAACGCTGACTGTGGTTGACCGACACATTATATAGAGACATCCAAAAAAAACGTCATCAAAGTTGGCCGAGAAAAAAAATACGTATTTCTATTCGTAATCGAATTTATAACCTTATTTACTTGTCAAGACTGTCACATCATATAACAGCCATTGTTTATTTTACAAATAGTGACAGTCACTTGTCAAAAGTTTGACATAACCGAAAAGCTTAGACATGACCGCTATTTCCATCTCTCTCGTTCATAGCCAGAGTTGATGACGTTTTTTTTGGATGTCTCCATACTTACCTACAGCGTGATTCTTTGAGAAAGCCCCGTCTCCCTCCTCATTTCGATTAATAATTGAGATAAAATGGGGGAAAACGAGGTAAAATGGGAGTTGATCCACTTTATTACTATTAAATCTACTATACGTGGTGTTTACAGATACGGTACGAACGATACTGTGTTTTAACGGAATGACCAATTTTTTTTGTGGACACCTCACTTCATCCCACATATAACGATATAAATTATAGTAGGGGTTGATCTCCATCAGTTTTGGAGATATCAAAATATCAATTACAAGATAGTGGCTTCATATTCCACTACTTAAGTAATCTGTGACAGTACAAAAATAATTAGAAATAAAAATATTACTTTGGAATTTGCATATAGTTAATTCGCAAACAGTGGGATAAAAAAAATCTTCAAATAAATGTTTAATGGTAGGTATTCTGGTTGTTGTTGATCAGAAGTAGTTTAGTTAGTCGTCAACAGAAGACTAAAACGCTAAAATCTTTATTGGAAAACAAGGGTTGGCCTTAACAACTAGTTAGATATCCCTTAAGGGCCTTTTGATTATTTGTTGTAATAGCGGGGTTACCATGGAGAACTACGATAAAGCAGATATACTTTACGACAAATAAATCCTGACCACAGAGGAAAAAGCTCATCACATTTCTTATGTTATATACTTATAATATACATTAATATTATTTGCTATGTGGTTTATATTTTTTTAAGAGCAGTTTGCCATTGCCGTGGATCACTACCATATTTTAGTTACAAATGTGCGTTAGAAAAAAAGGTAACGAAATATTTTTTTGACAACAGACTTAACTACTAATGAATCTTACTTCCAGTTTGACCACATACATATGTACATAAATCTTTCATTTTTATAAACTCTTGGAAATGTACGATTGCCAGTGTATCAGTCAAATCGGACGTCACTTTTTATTTCGCGAAGTTCCAAAATAGTGTGCAAAATAAGAGCAAAAACGTTACGATATTCTAGGAAACGTTTTAGTGCTACTCGTCAGAGCGATAATTTGGATTTAGAGTAGGAGTCTATCAGTTCGGAATTAACAGATAACATCAATCAAAAAAATTCGGCAAAGCACATTATATGTTTTTTTTTTACTCTCCGCACTTTATTTTGGTTTACGCATTTATATTTTTTAACACTTTAGAAATAAAACGTAGCTAAGCAATTTGTAACACAATCGTTAATAATTATTGTCTGCTTAACTCAGGACAAATTAACTAGGGTATAAAATTTGCATTTTCGCGTGTTTAGACTGCAGAAATTTGCATTCTGTTTTACATAACGATTAAATTGTCGCCTATGATCGCATGTAATTACATTGGGTACTTGTAAATTTTACCGAAACATCACACTAGGTATACATTTCCCAACTTTTTAGTACCACAGTGCGCTAGGTATAACCTAACATTACTAGGCTATACACGAAACATTTCTTTGTTAAATAATTCATAAAAAACCTAATTTCTCATTCAAAAATACTAGTTCTACTATACTCAAAAACAACTCGTTTTCGCTTACCTTTTTAAAGACGGTATTTCTGCTTTCTACTAAAAATCCAAATGTTATTTTTGTACCCAAAACATAAACACAACACATTTTTAACACAGAAACATTTTGCGGAATTAGGATAGCGAGAGGACAACCAACGAAAAACGTCTAAAGTTACACTTAACAATAAATGAACACTAGTTTAATAACAAATAAAGAAACCGTAAACAGGCACTCGAATTCCGTTCTATGCTAAAGTCGCCATGAGAATACACTCGTGAGATCGGGCTCCACCTGCGTGACAACTGTTGAACTAATCAAGTTGGAGCGAGCCAATGGCGGAACACCCATCAACCCCCAGCGCTCTTTTGATCTTTCCTTTCAAATATTTCTCTTTAACTCAAACGTTTCTCTTTCATAAAAAGTCAAATAGTTTTGATAAAAATTAAACTTATAAAGTTCGAAAATTGGCTTTTCCTCTGCATAGATGATTTGTTTAACTTTGGAAAAGAAATACGACAAAAATTACATCTTAATTTATTTCCTTCACCTCAGCAATTTCTCTACAAATAACTCATTTATAGGTAAATACAATTCATAAAAAAGACGAAATAATAATAAATTCATTTATTTATGTGGCAGGTTTGCAGGTGGATAACCAATTATATTATATTATCTATAATCCAAATACATTTTCTAATAAGCTTTTGTACATTTAAAGCAATTAAAACGTATATGTACGGTAGAGTGACAAATTTAAAATGTTCTAAAAATGTTTTGTTCCTAGTATTAGTATTTTTCATGGCATTATCACCTTCGTCAAATTTTATATTATCCCACTCTTCCATTTTTTTAAATAGCTGAATCTTTCTCCTTTGGTAAACTCTAAAAGCTTTTTCGTCCAGAGTTCTGCTGTTCTCTAATGTACTTCTGTATCTCAAATATTCGATTTCTTCTCTGACGAAAGTCAAAACGTTTATAATTCTGTTAAGGTACGATTGGACGAATAGTTTTTTATTCTTCGCCTCATTGTTATGGGAACTCTGCATTTTTTCGTGCAATTCATGTACACCAAGGTTTAATCCTTTTTCATATTTGAAAACTAATTTCAATAATCTGATACAAAGGCTTATTTTTGTTGCTTATATGTACATACATATCATTGTTATATTTCTTTTTGACTTTGACACAAAACGAGAATTTCAAAATTTTTGACGTTTTATACTTATTTTCTTTCGTTTTAAGCACGATTTTTAGACTGTGAGGTTTAGAATGTGAAGATTTTAGAAAACGAACATATAGAGTACTAACACTACGCAGAGTGCTAATTGAAATATACTTTAAACAACTATTGACGTCGCCCAAGATAATTCCCCTAAAATAGTGTTGGGATTAGAAGAGTCTCGTGGTCTTCGCGTGACGTAATCACAACCTTATGATAACATAATACACTCGAACCCCTCTTAAGTCGCCAAATACTTGCATCGTTACCTCGCTTAAGTCGCGAAATTTAGCCTCTCTTAAGTCGCGATCATAACCTCAACTTTTTTGTGTTTTAACTGCAAAAAGAAATATTTAGAGATATACCACAGCACTTGTTATAACGAAAAATGAGCCAACTGAAAGAAAAATCAATGTAAGTATACCCAGTCGTACGTGACAAAGTTCAATTTTCCACTTGAATGAATATTTTAAAGATTAAATATTTTTAAAAGACACCTAACCTATTTTAAGTCAATAAATGTATTACACAATCATTTTTTTCAATAAAAATTGTACATATACATGCGAGAATCCAATTTCCAAACGTAGTTCTAACACTTTTACAGGCGGCGACTTAACCGGGACGGTTTCGCGACCTAATAGGGGGAAACGTGGTGAAATAACAGAGGATGTGAATTAAGCGAAGGTGAAATAAGAGGGGTTCAAGTGTATCACGAATGAGGATGATGTTAATCTAATTGATTTTCTGCATATATTTGCTAAGGTTATCTGGCAAAATAGGGACAAGGAGTGAGGCAATAAGCAGTGAGGTAAGGTGTAAGCATTGAGGTAAGGAAAGTACCTCGTCACTCGTGATTGGTTAAAATCTCTGGTCATATATCGTAGATGTTGTGTCAAAGACTAACATGTAGGAGGATAATTTTAGGAATAGTGGATTTCAGTCAAAAGGAATACACGAAGCAACAATGCCTAGTTTGTAAAACCTTAATTTTAACTATCCTGAATTAATAATTTAGTATTTCTTTGTGTTTCTTTTAAGTTCTCCTAAAAGGCACGCCACTGTTTCATATTGGGGTTTCTGTTAATTAAAAAAAAGAAAACAAATCTTAGTTGATCAAAAATAAGCATAAAAAAAATAAAAGTATAATTTATTTTTGTCTTACTAAGCACAGTTTATAACTTCGAATTCGTTGGTAGAAAGAAGGTAGTATGTGGTATCAAGGTTCTAAACATGGTTTGCTGCCATCTAGCATCATTACTCAAATTACCCCAAAGCTGTAAACCGCCCTTAATTTCTTCCACAGAATTGATTCTGCGGTTCTGTCTATGGGTTTGTGTTCTGTGCGATCTGTAATCTGTGATGAAAACGGACGCCATATTTTGATACTTATCGATAAATGTGTTTGTTCAGCGCGTGTATCTAATTTTCTGCTAGATTTTTGTAAAAATATCCTGGAACGTGTAGGCGCTGCTTTTTAACTTGATATTTTGTAAACATGGGCGAGGACAAAGGTAAGTCCATCCAAAACCGAATCCATTAATTAGATTCTCATCCGGTAACCGATTTGCAGAGGGCAAAGAACGAGAAAGAGAGCGCAGTAGGGATAGAGGCGACAGGGAGAAAGATCGAAGGAAGCGGTCCAGGTCTCGCGAACATCGTCGCCGTTCCAGATCCAGGAGCAGAGAACGAAGACGCAGGAGTCGTTCCGGATCGCCTCGACACAAGAGCGCTTATTCCAGACGTAGGAAACCATCCCTCTACTGGGACGTGCCACCGCCAGGATTCGAACACATTACGCCCCTTCAGTACAAAGCTATGCAAGCTGCGGGACAGATTCCCGCCAATATTGTCGCTGACACGCCACAAGCAGCGGTACCCGTCGTGGGTTCGACCATTACGAGACAAGCTAGGCGTCTCTATGTCGGTAACATACCGTTTGGAGTTACTGAAGAGGAAATGATGGAGTACTTTAATCAACAAATGCATCTGAGTGGCTTGGCGCAGGCTGCGGGGAATCCCGTGTTGGCGTGTCAGATCAACTTGGATAAAAATTTTGCTTTCCTTGAGTTTAGATCCATAGACGAAACCACCCAGGCCATGGCTTTCGATGGCATAAATTTTAAAGGTTCGTAAAATGTAGACATCGAAGAAAGTTTCGGTAAAATTAAAGCAGTTTATGTTTAAATTGGCTCTGTTAAATATAAGGTAATAAAAGAGCTGTTTTACACACAATTTTTATTTAAATTATTGTTTGTGTGTGCTCATAATAGGGCGTATAATAAACTTTTTTAGAAATATTAGAATGCTAGGTTTATTTTTGGCACCGGATGCCTGATGTCAACTTGTTTTTAACTAGATTTAAATTGCTTACAAAAACTCATTAAATCTGATATAAAAACTTTACTAAAAAACTAAAACAATATAATTGTACACTTCCTCCTCCATAAACTGCCAAGTTGCTGAATACCCTCAACGTTAAAGCCAGACCCAAGCTGTATGTAAATTCACCCCATTTTAACAAAAAAATGTAAGTATTCATACAGCCACTTATTGAAGGTTTCTTAAATGCTGATAATTTTTGTACTACGGTTTTTTTTTTGCATGTGATAAAATTACAGCTTGGGAAGTTCTATGTCTAATTAGCCCAAGTAATAAATCCCATTGTAATAAATTTACTGGTTATTATTACTATTATTTTTGTTTTTTCAGGACAAAGTTTAAAAATCCGTAGGCCTCACGATTATCAACCTATGCCGGGCATGGCAGAAAATGCCATCAGTGTACCGGCAGGTGTGATCAGTACCGTGGTACCTGATTCACCGCACAAAATTTTCATTGGTGGCCTCCCAAATTATTTAAACGAAGATCAGGTAAGTGGACAGTTTCAGGTACCGTGTGAATTGCGGAGAGATTCTGATTTATTCACTCATAGAATTTTTTTTATTCTTAAATTTCGGTATTTTTCAAAATCATATTAAAAGGTTTTCATATACAAGTTTGCATTGAATCGAACGAAAAATGATAGAATTGCGCCAAAGTCAATTTGATATTAGAATGTTTTTTTTTTTTTCATTATAACCAAGAAGTCTAGAACTAAGAAGACCGAACTGCGGCTTTTCGCTGTATAACGCGACAGGCTCGAATATGTCCGCCTCCAGAGGCGCTGTAAACAGTTGTGTACTCTATGTTGCTATGGTATATAAACAGATATCTATACGTATACCGTGGTTCTGTACTAATCTGTATGCATTAGAGGTTAGAGTCCGTGTGAATGTCCGTGGTGCGAATACTTTTGACAGATGCTCGATATTTTTCGTTAATTTGTTGTTGTTGAATATTATATTGAATCTACACAAGTAATGTCTTTGCAATTACAAATTTTCGCAATGATCAATATGAAAATGTACTCAAAATATTTCATATTACGTGCTTCAATGTTAACAATACAACAAAGGAAAATATTTAGTTTCATACATACATCAGTAATTTGAAATAATGTCCGGTTATTCGGACTGCTTCTTAAAACACACAATGCAACACATCACTTTTGAACCATATTTATTTTTGTATATATTTTTGTTAAAGCCAAACGGCATGTAAGCACCCGCTTTGACAGCTTAATGATAAACGTCAATAAAACCATAGCATGGTTTTCTATGATAAACATTCACATGTGGACCGCTGACCGCTGCTCATCACGTGACTCGAGTACATTACTGTTTACAGCGCCTCCTGGAGGCGGACAGATTTGATCCCTAGATACCTAACAAGTTCAGTCTCCTTAGTTCTAGTCTTCTTGATTATAACCAAAGCGGTAGAAAAACATACTGCTTGATTTCTAAACTATAAAATTGCTGACGTTTTAATTCTGACAGAATTTTTGGAAGGATATCCTATTTTAATAGAACTGTGAGTGAATAAATTCGGTATGAGTGGGTAGAGTGTGATTTCTTGTCCTTTTCTTAGCTTTAGCGTCAAAATGTGGGCACCAATCAGCAGTCAGAGTTCAAAAAACATCTTACAGAGTTTTGGATTTTCTTGCAGCCTTTTACAGGTCAAATATTTTAGCGGTTAGTTTACAGCAGACTATTTTTTTCGCCGCTCATAAAGTTACTTGCTTTTTACGCAAAGAGAAATTTTTATTAAAAGTGGGAATTGAGTGTGCTCTATTTTTCTTTTTAGCGGACATCTATGGTGTAATACCTCAAGATATACAGTTACGAAGTCAGAATATCAAAATTTTTACCACTTTCACTAGTGGCTTTTATTGACGACAAAACCTCTTAGTCGTTTTACAGGTTTCACACGTTTTAGGTACTTTACAACAGAAAAGAGCGTGTGTTCTTTATAGAACTACTTTTCCAGGTGTTTCTTTCAGTTTTTCTATTCCAGCTGACAAATTTTTGCAACAGATCAAAGAAAATTTCTATTTTTAGATAAGAACGCATTTTTGGAATGTGTTTTTATTTGAAAATAGATGTGATATTCTAATTTTCAGGTTCTCTGTAATTTCAGGTTTCGCAAATTTTTTTCAGGTTAATTTCAGATTATGAAATTTATCCTTTTCAGATAGCTACAAGAGTACATTATTTATATAGGAATTGTTTCAGGAAATATTTTATTACTTCGAAAATATTAATTTGATAGACATTGTGCAAATTGTCCATTAAAAAAAAAGTAAGGATAATTTTGGCAATGTCACCCTGCATTTAGGTGGTGAATCATATTTTCTATCGAAATATATAAAAAAAAAATGGAACCTCTTTAGGCAAATATATTTTTGTGGTGGGGAATTAAATTGTAATAAAAGAACTGTTATGTAAAAGTTTCTCATATATTTTGCTTTTTTTGCCCTATAGCTAGGGTTAACAACTCGATCCCTATGAGTGTTTCTGCTACACATAAAAGTGTGAACACCCTGTGGACAATAAAAGGCAAGTCAAATTCGTTCACAGACCAAGGAAACCTTTAATTTTTTTTTCGCTCTTGATCTGACTGACTTGGGGGCTGTTCTAAATTTCTTTATCTAAAAAACATTAGTCTCGCCTTTCTCCTACATAATCCAATTAAAACTCTAAGATATAACCATGCAGATTTAAAATGTGTGCTCAGACGTATATTTCTCCTTTTTGTGAAGAAAAATATATCGCTTTCAATTAGTTTCAATGAATGCGTACATAAAGCTCCCAAAAACTAAAAAGGAAATTAAAGAATATACCACATTTTAACATCTCCCTGTAGCATAAAAATAGTGAGTGCTTAAAAAAAAACTATGCCCAATAGTATTTTGTATCTTTGTATTCTTTGTATTGTCTGTACAATTATTTTTATACCAATTTTATAAATGTTGAGAATACCAGTCCTGTTTAATGAATAACCAACTTCTGGATTATCTTTGGGCAACTTTGGGAAATTTGGGCATGATTTTTTAAGTACCTTCTATGTTTAGTCTTCTATAACACAAAAAGTGTTATGAAAGGTAAAAAAAATGAAGTCTGTATAGGTTTTTGCCACACAGCTGTATTTAAAGTAAGTCCTTAAAGTAGAGAGGTAGGCTTAAAATGTACTCAAACTCAAATCTAAGCCAAAATTGAACATTCAAGAATTAATTTGCAGAACATATGTATATGACCTATATTTTTAATCATTGGTAGTATTTCCCATTGAGTTTAGGTACATTTTACAATTCCCTTTGGTTTTTCACTAACCACCAATTATCCGTATGTAGGTAAAGGAACTCCTTATGTCGTTTGGACAACTCAGGGCTTTTAATCTGGTGAAAGATACGGCTTTTGGACTCAGCAAGGGCTACGCTTTTGCTGAATACATTGACATCACTATGACCGACCAGGTAAAATAAAAAAATACCCATTCATAGCGTATAAAACTTCAGTTAACCTTTTAAAACTACCACTGTTCTGTATTCAGTAATGTGTATTTCTTAAAATTTTCACTTTAGGCCATTGCCGGACTGAACGGGATGCAACTAGGAGACAAACGCCTAATAGTTCAGAGAGCTAGCGTCGGTGCGAAGAATACCACTGTCCTCCCTGCCGTACAAATACAGGTTCCGGGACTCAGTCTCGTGGGGGCTTCGGGTCCGCCTACTGAAGTCTTGTGTCTACTTAATATGGTACGTGTTATTCCTCATTTAAGTACCCCGTCTACTTCACCATTCCTTTATTCTAGGTGACTCCCGACGAACTGAAAGATGAGGAAGAGTACGAAGATATCCTTGAAGATATAAAGGAAGAATGTAACAAATATGGGGTCGTTAGGAGTATCGAAATTCCTAGGCCCATTGACGGAGTGGAAGTACCCGGATGTGGGAAGGTGAGTAAATCCGTAATGGTGTATGGTGTGTTAGTCAGATGGGCGTTCAAGTTGTGAAACAACTCGGAATATAAAGAAAGTTCCGTATTGATATATGAATGCTTATGTGTACGAGCCCAGAATCATATCGTTTGGCCCAATGTTATTTTTTTGTAAGGTTTCTGAAACAACGACTTCATACTCTGGATACAACAATTATCCGTGAATGGCATTTTGTAGGATAAATAATATAATAAATAATATAAATAATAAGTCTGTTTTTCAGAAATCTCACAAAAAATAACATTGGGCCAAACGATATGATTCTGGGCTCGTATAGGCATTCCTGTTTACAATAAAACGCGACGGTGACTAAGTTCAAGGCACAGAACATGCTGGTGCTTTCGATACTACAGGACTCTTGCCGGCTGTACGTGAACCATACATAAATGTCTAACGTACAACCACTAATTACATTTAACAAAATGATCTGCATGTTTCTCTTGATGAAATTTTACATTTTCACTTTTTTTTGTGTTGGTTCTTTAAAATGTGAGGTTTACATGTCAATATATTTTACTTGTTCATATCTCTTGCAGGTGTTTGTAGAATTCAACTCTGTTCTGGATTGTCAGAAGGCTCAGCAAACGCTGACAGGAAGGAAGTTCAGTAATCGTGTAGTAGTTACTTCTTACTTTGATCCTGATAAATACCATAGAAGAGAATTTTAGGGTTGAGTAATATATAAGATTATATTTTATATGTATTGTGTACTTTGTAGTAGAAATACTGTGGTTAAATTATACAATTTCAAATTTGTTTCATTTTTTTATACACACATACTTATGTAAAAAGCCGTTGAGACCGTTATCTCAAAATAACGAGACATCCAAAAAAAAGTCATCAAAGTTGGCCGAGAAAAAAAGACGTATTTCTATTCTTAATCGAGTTTATAACCTTATTTACTTGTCAAGACGTATGATATGACAGCCATTGTTTATTTTACAAATTGTGACAAGTCACTTGTCAAAATTTTGACATAACCGAAAAGCTTAGACATGACCGCTATTTCCATCTCTCTCGTTCATAGCCAGAGTTGATGATGTTTTTTTTTTTTTTTGGATGTTTACTTTGTAACTATGATATCAAAAAGAAGCATTGATGTTAAAACATCGTGTCGATAATAATAACTGCCTCTTATTATGACTTCCTTTTGGATTCCAAAATCCTAAAAACGGACCAGCCCGGAATACTCTGTGTGTAAAACCGCGGCTAACGAAAAAGACGTTAGCTTTGTTCGGGAGCCAGTCAGAGATTAATCCTGACGTTGCGCATCAACATTAATAGGCGTTCGCGTCGAGAAATCCATGATTTCGACAAAAGACGTTCGCGGTAACGTTTGAACAGATACATACGTTCGATAACTCATCAGAACGATCCATGGATAAGATAAGAACTATATGTCAGACGCACGCGCCTTATGAATTCTCAGCAATCAGCGCGCTGACAAAAAAGACTCTCTGAAATTGTTATTTTTTACACAGATACATACAATAGACCTAAGAAATGCAGATGGGGGTTACACCGGGTGCCCAGAGATGCGGTAGGTAACTTACTGTGCCAGGATTAGTAGTTGCGCGAACAAAGCTGTTATTTATCGTCGGCAGCGGTAAAACCGACATCGGCCAATTATGAAGAAGGACAAACAGAAGTGAGACGACAGATAAGACGCAATCGCACACGCATCGAAGCAAGGGCGTAGCCAGTAATTATCTTTGGGGGGGGGGGGGGCGATCGCTGCAGATTAAACATAAAAGCCAAAAAAAAAGTCACTACAGGCAACGGCAACCGCATTCCCCCCGAGTATTTTGGTTTTTACTTGACCCTTTGGGGGGTCCCCCCCGGCTACGCCCTTGCATCGAAGGTAGTGAGGCCGGCCCTCTCACCACCTGTGGTTGTTAGACCAAGGAGTGTAACATTTGTCGTTTTTCACAAGGCCGATGTCGGCTTTACACAAACCAAGAAGACTAGAACTAAGGAGACCGAATTCGTTCGGTATCTAGGGATCAAATCTGCCCGCGTCCAGGAAGCGCTGTAAACAGTAATATACTCGAGTCACGTTATAAGCAGCGGTCCACATGTAAATGTTTATCATAGAAAACCATGCTATGGTTTTATATGACGTTTATCATTAAGCTGTCAAAGCGGGTGCTTACATGCCGTTTGGCTTTAACAAAAATATATACAAAAATAAATATGGTTCAAAAGTGCTATGTTGCATTGTGTGATTTAAGAAGCGGTCCGAATAACCGGACATTATTTCAAATTACTGATGTATGTATGAAACGAAATATTTTTTCGGGTTGAAGCCGGAGTACATTTTCATATTGATCATTGCGAAAATTTGTAATTGCAAAGACATTACTTGTGTAGATTCAATATAAAATTCAACAACAACAAATTAACTAGTGTTGGGAATAATCGTATTATTTTCACTATCGAATTAGTAGTAATAATTCAAATTTAAAAATCAAATTAATAATTCGAATTATTATTAGCAGAATTTAAATTATACCGAAGGGCGATGGCTGCAGATAAAAGAAAAAAGCCAAAGAAAAAAAAAAGGTCTACAGCCAACGACAACCGCATTCCCCGAGTATTTCCGTTTTTACTTGACCCTTTAGGGGGGAGCCGATTGGCTACAGATTAAACAAAAAAGCAAAAAAAAAAGTCACCAGAGGCAACGGCAACCGCATTCCCCCGAGTATTTCCATTTTTACTTGACCCTTTGGCTACACTCGACCTCCTTCGTAAATATTCGATAGGTATAGGCGTATACCAGTTCAATAATTCGTAAATCCGTTTCCCGTCGGAGTACTACTACCAAAATAATAAATACTACTAATTTTTATCTCGATATATCGAATTAGTTAGTTTTAATTAACTATCGAATTAGTCGAATTATTTAATTCGAATTTTCGCAACACTAAAATTAACGAAAAATATCGAGCGTCTGTCAAATGTATTCGCATCACGGACATTACACGGACTTTAACCTCTAATGCACACATATTAGTACAGAACCACGGTATACGTATAGATATCTGTATATATACCGTAGCCACCTGAGTACACCACTGTTTACAGCGCCTCTGGAGGCGGACATATTCGAGCCCGTCGCGTTATACAGCGAAAAGCCGCAGTTCGGTCTCCTTAGTTCTAGACTTCTTGGCTTCGACATAATCGTTATTTCCATCTCTTTTGTTCATAGCCAGATATGATTTTTTTTGGATGGCTCTATATAAGTACAAGTATATTAATTGCAACGAAAAGCCCTATTGATGTGCTCACAGATGAAAATAATCTTGCGTTTGTTGTGGTATCACTGCTTTAAACGTCATTTCAGAATTGTCAAATTGTCAATCATTATTTCTGTCGAATTTAAGGGGTTTACAAAAAGCAAAAAACAGTTGTTTTGGTGCTTCATTTTTAGATTTTTTAGCTTGCCATATTATCTACAAATGGCTGCTGATAGTATGGAATCAAATTTTGTCTCCATGAAACCAGCTGTAAGTAACAGATAAAGTAAACATAACTTGCATTACAATGTCTTTGTGTATTTTCTTTACAGGTAGAGTTTGTAGACATCTTGGATCAGTATTCTTATAACGAAGATCTAGAATGCAGCTTCAAATTTAACGATTATACTCCGCAGGAGGGTGATAGAGTAGCAATTTTTAAATTAGGCTGGAGTTTTGTCAAGGATTATATAGTTTTTGAATGGGCTCCTGTTGGTTCGAGACAAAAACTGCATTCTGTAATCTTTAATAGTAAATATTCTTAGGTAATTATATGTCGATCAAAATGTTAAATTGTATATTTTAGAGCATATTCTTCCCAAAAATAATACCGAGATATATCAGTTTTGTTACATAAGTGGGGAAAATGTATTACACGGAGCGAGTTCCCCGATCCAATTCTCTGCACACTTATCGCCTATTACGACTCAAAATACACCTACGCCATATACTGAGGTTTCCTGTGATACACTGCAGTTTTCTGAAAAGGATGAATTATTGAAACTGAAAGAGGAAAATGCAATGTTGCGTGAGTCATTAAAAGCTGTGATTGCCCAGAAGGCGGGAACTAATTCAAAGAATTATGATGGAGATATAAAGGAACTCAAAACTATAACGGAGAGTTTACAGAGTTCCCTAAAGATCCAGCAAAGAGAAATAAATTTATTAAAAACAAAAATAATCGAAAGTGGGGAGGAATATAAAAAATTGTACATAGAGAAGTCTAAAATTGAGAAGAAATTTGAGAGACTAAAGAATAAGATTGGGGACGATGTGAAACTTGATAATCTTCCTACAACTAATATGGTTAATTTTGATATTGGTGATTTAAAGTCTATTCCTCCCTTCCCATTTGCTAAGTAATATTAAGTGTTATACTAAAGGCCATGTAAATTTTTGTAAATTATGTGTATCTGTATTTTTTTAATAGACATATAAAGTAACATTTAATGATTCAGTAAATTATTGTATATACATTTTAAATTATATATATTTTTATATCGTACACGTACATGTTTTTGTTCTTTTAAAATTTATCATATAAATGATTTAAAATTTAGAGATATTTGCCGTTCTAGGCAAATAATGATAAAGTTGACTATAGGTCATGGCACTAGAGTGAGGATTTTTGTTTTTCAATTTTTATTTTCTGAAGACTGAAAAAATATTTTAAATTGTGGAACAAAAAATTGGAAACTTGAAAATAGTTAAGTCCGTATTTTTCAGAACATCTAAAAAATTAAACTTAGTGTTTTGACACTGAATCACAAAACATCTCTGACATGATTATTCCTAAGCGACTAATTAACAAACTGCGCATATGCATTAAATGAAAACTGGTCAATTTTTAACTTTTCACTAAATAATTAATCTTCAGAGAGCATCACCAGATAATTCACCAACAACAATCCCTTGGCATTGGAAGGATGAGCTTGTCTTCCTGTGACGTAATTACAGACCTGTGACATGACAGGAATGTGGATGAACTGTATACCATATAACGTAATTTACTTCCTTAACACGTATTTACTGAAACGCATCTAGCAAAATATGAGCCAAAGTTAATTGTGCTGATTATATAATGGAATGAAAAATGCAGTTGCAAAGAGCAACTTTTGGTTAAAATTCTACTATGTAACTGCATAATTTACGTTTACGTCTTTGATCCATTGTAACCCCAGCTTCATATCAATCAGTGTTGCCACTACATGCATGTAAAATGTGAATGAGTAGCGTTTTCAAAAATTAAGCCCGTTCATTACTTTCTTGTTAAGTTTATAAACTATTTTTGGTAAGCTATATTCATTGCATAAGCTTATCATTTCATAATAATTTCACTAATTAATATAAATTTGCATTTGTGAATCACATTAATTTACAATACCCTATCATACTTATAAATTCCCCGCTACTGACGTAAATGTTAAGCGTTTCAGAAAATTATAATTTTTTTTCGCACAGCTGATACATGATTCATTGCCAACACTAATTTTAGATCGGTTACGTGTAGCGGTGTATGTACCTTCATTTTTGTGTATTTAGCTCTAATTAACATTCCCTAGATAAGAACTTTCCTAATACTTTTTTGTATCGGGCCGAAATTACGATTTTACAAGTCGACAATAGTAATTAAATCGGGTTATGAAGACGTGGAATTTTTTTTTTGGTTGGTATTATCTTGAGTGTCGTGAGGTGAGTCGTCAGCTCCGAGAAACTAACGAGTTGTTTCTAAAAGCTGTTTTATTTTGATCTGTGGCCATTTCGTAATGTGGTAAGTAAACCAGCTTAAAAATAATTGGCTGGGTCTAATTTTGTTTCGGTTTGTCAGGTAAATCGGCCCAAAAAAATCGTAAATAGAGCCAACAATACCTCCCGTAACCGTTTACGATTTGTGACTGAATTGCATTTAATTAACTCGGTTCTAAATTTTAATACGCATTTTTCTTTGTAGGTCTATAATTGGGTTGTCTGGAATATAATTTTTGTGTAGTTGTTAAATTCTTGCAGAATTAACAGCCTAAATAATGACTTTTCAGTGTTTGTAAAAGGCAGTGTGAAATTCCAGTTTGTGATTTTTTTAAAATAAAGTGAACTTTGGTATTTGTCAGCTGTCATTATATTTTAAAGACCTAAAATGTCTGAAGATGGGTTCTCTGATGGTTTTGAGGAACCCAACATGGAAATTCAAATTAAAACTCTTATGGGCACCACATTTGATATTAAGGTCTCCCCTATAGAGACTGTCGGGGATATCAAGAAGAAAATTTATCGGGTGGAGGGTAAGATTTTTTTAAATTTCCTATTTAAGCAAAAATATTCAATACCCTTTTTGATTTATGTATGTTTACTAACACCCATTTTGTAGACGATAAATGTGGACCTAATACAGTTTAGTCATAATGATAAACCTGTATTTAAAGCTATAAACAGAGGTACTTTTTCATTATGTATAACACTTTTATTTGTACATCTTGTAGTAATAGATAAATAGTTAAAAATCACTAAAAATAAATGCAGATAAGAATCTACCGTTTACATTTATCATAACATTCATAACACTGTCTCAAATTTACAGTAACGCATAGGCATCTGCAGTATCAAAATGTAATTGTCTCACGTTTGACAGTTTCACAATATTTTCTTAAAAATTTCACTTAATGGCTTTGGGAAAATTTTTAGTTTCAACGTTCAAATTTTAACCTGAATTTGATGTACCTATAGTCAGTTATTCAAATATTTTTTACATTGTCATATCATATGTCCACTTTGTTTAATAACATTTATTTGTTCTAAGTGTGCATATAGGGTTGGTGTATGATTTTATATCCATTTTTTCTTTATAAAAAAAAAAAAATATTCTAATAGGAAGCAACTTGAACCTTTCTTTACCATGGTTACATGTTTTAGAAAAAAAGTTTTGTCTTTTGTAAACATTTTAGTGCGATACTTATTTAAGATTTGGTTAATTGTATCACGTGTATCTGTCATCATATCTACCTGATAAAGAAGTTAGTTAAAGTAGTGGAAGTTTTTGAAATTGTATTACTTTATTTTACACAATTTGGGGTTAAACTATAACTGGTAACACTTGTTGAATATCGTTTGCCTGACATTTACTCTGTACAACCCAAAATAGTTGCTACCATTTCAGAACTGCTGCATCAAATGGTGATTGCAATGGAAAACCTCTTCAAATTTTTTTATCTGCAGTTAATTTTTTTTTAACATCAGAAATATGTGTTTTTTATATATAAATTCATGGAATGTTGAATTCTCAGTACTTTTGCTCATTTTGTGTGTTATTTTTAAATTCCCACATATCCCAGAATTATCTCAGAATGCAAAAAGAACAAATTTGACGTTTATTATCAATTTTTGTTGCAATTTCATTGGTGACTCGTGAATATGACTTCTATGAATGTCAATATTTATATTTAGTAAAATAATTATTCTTGAAAGTGAAAAAAATGTTTTCACTCATTTTAACAAAACAAGTAATTTCCCCAAAACACTTATGTTTTTAGTTTATATATTTCTTATATTGATACACATAATTATGTAAATATGGAATTATATTTCATCAAATTTTTGTTTGGTATCTATTTATGTTACAAAGTTTAGCTAAATAACAAAATAACTCAGCTCCCACTGGTGATTCATTTTTGTTTATAATCACGACAATTGGCATAGCTGTTGTATATTAATTCTGTGACAGCGAGTTTTCTATAAATAGTATCCCTTACATGCTTTGAAAGGTACCTGCATCACTGCTTTCCATAGTTGCGTCACATCATATTCACCATTAAACGTGGATTGAAAATTGTAGAAAAGGAAAACATAGATGTACATGTACATTTAGTTCCCTATTAGTGATGGTCGAGCTGATATATTTAGTTATTATTACTATCATAAGATTTATGTTCTATAAAAATGAGAATAACAAATTTCCAAGGTTCAATAAATTTCATACATATATTTTACATAACTTTCATTTTAATATATACATAAATTACTTTTTTTTGTTTGGCCACGTATTGCCTAATGTGCTTCTCAAAAAAAAGATACACTAGTATCCACTAATAACCAAATATTTTTTGTCACACATAAAACAGTGAATAAATCTTTCCGTATCAACAGTAACTAGAGAAAAATATAATACTGTGCAGAGTATTATAGTGTACACTTGGGTAAGACTTGTTTTCATGAAATTTCAAAACACCAGCTGAAAGCACATTTGTGTATAGATACAGAATCATATATGATACGATTTATTTTTACATTCAAAGGGTATACCGTTTCTGAAATTATCGGTTTTCATAGGTATACCTGTGTATCAGCAAAATTTAATATATCAATTGAGAGAGCTTAAGGATACAAATCGGCTTGGTGATGCTGGCATAAAGAACGGTTCAACTTTGACCCTCGTTGCTTCGATGAGGGGAGGCCCCATTTCTACAAGACGCTTATCCGTAGCTTGTGAGCACCACGTTATGCTTAAGGAACTCAAGGAACTGTTGGAGAATACAAGGTAACATTATTACAGGCATATTTATTGATGAATTGTGTTATACGTATGGACTGTACATGGTATTAAAACATATCGTATGGTGTGTCAAACCTGATGTTAAAGTTGTATTGGATTTCATCAGACAGGTTGTGAAACGTTTGTAATATTTTTTTAATAGGACTTTTGCCAAAAATGTTGTGTATTAATAAAACTACAAAGCAAGTTTGATTAAAATTATTGAATGCTAGTTCAAGTCAGCATGAAATGTTTTCTGTATAATTTTATATATGTACATATACATATATTTTTGGGAATATTAAAAAAGAGATTAATAAAAACCTTTATGAGTTAATAAAGCTAATGTTTTATTTTTTAATCTTTTATAGCCTGTACAGCGACGGCAACAGATGTAATATTTTTTTGTTTATATGCTTTTTGACATTTTGAAATTTATCTTTCAGTGCAATATTTATCAAAATGCTTTGTTTCTAATTTACTGCTAAAGTTTGGTCCTCTTCTGGTAACAAAATTCCAAACTGTTTAGACTTTTTGATAGGGTTGGATACGTAATTGGGTAGGTAATTAATACTGTTATATTGGGACCGGAATCCAAGTTTTTTTTTAGGATAAGTGACGGAATTCTTAAGCTGGGTGTTGGAGTTTGAGAAACTCTTGGACATCTTGTTCTTTTTTACAGCCATTAAGAAGGGTATGCCATTATACAGTAATTGTGTTATTAAGTAAAACTGTTACAAACGGTTAATTTCATTGCAAAGTTTATTTCAAATTACTATTGTTTTTTTTTGTTTTATTATAAATTTAGTGATGATGTAAATCTCAATAGTCAGTTTCTATGTTAGTAATTATCTTTTGGCATATTTATATTTTTGAGACGTTAAGTGTAGTGGACAAAACATATAACTCAATTCCTATGTGTTGTCATCTCCAGTGATCGATCCTGGTATCACTTCAGCCTGCGGTGATGGTCCTCTTGAGACCATTGTTTATTATTTTACACAGTGGCGTCAAGATACGCAAGAGAGGAAATATCTACTGTCTGGATTTTTTATATCAAATTAAATTTTAGAAAGTTCTGTCTGAATATTGTAGTCAATTTTAGATCTATGTACAGTGTGTTCCATTTATTTTGCCCCACTTTTAAATGGCTGTAGAAATTTTTTGAGCTAGAAAATGCAGCGAAAAAGTAACTTGTACAGTTTTTTGTAAAGTTTTATGCTGTAGTGTAGTGTCAGAAATGTTACAAACTGTCGAATGTCAATTTTAATGACAATCTATTTTTTTTCTAATGGATCTCTATGATCACCATAAAAAGTTCTATTCTAGTAGCTAAAAATGTACAGGGTGCTTCATTAGAAAAAAAAAATGTTATGTCAATAAATGACACATTTAACAGTTTGTAATGTTTTTGGCAATATGGCATAAAACTTTACAAAAAACAGTAGAAGCTAATTTTTTGCTAAATTTTCTAGCTCAAAATTTACATTTCTACAGCGATCTAAAAGTGAGACAAAATAAAATGAACACACTGTACATATGTATATGGGTACATACAGAAAAATATTGTTCTTGACATTTTGAATAAAAAATAAAAAATATTGAGATATCTGGATTAGATTTTATTTAACAAGGAAAAAAACAAAAAACTGGACGTTTTCCACGAAACACCGAACTACTACACTTTTCTCGACGCGCGTTTCACAAGTGAAGAAAAACTTCCAGTTTTTTGTTTCTACGCCGAAGGTTTGAGTACCCACTCCAGTTTAACAAGAAACTTAAAATTAATAAGTCGGATGAAAATTGTATAGAAAATGGTATAGGTAGTACTTATGGAAAGTCTAAAGGTTTTTAAATACACCCTTTGGCTGTTTTATTTTTAGCTTACCATCACTTTGCTTTTATTAACTAGAGTGTGGTCAGCGAACAAACCAAAAGATGATAAGGATTGCCAAAAACAAGAAGTAAATAATGATGATAATAATAATGTTTTTTGTTTTTGTCATAAAACCGTTAATAATTTGTAAATAACTGCCAAATAAATTCAGTCTAAAAATAGTACCCTAACCCAATCCGTGAAAATAGTTATTTTGACCACATCAATAGATATTATGTTTTTTAAAATTGTCATAAACGAAGATCAGCTTTTATTCAACTCTATTAAACTTAAATAAACTGAAATAAAAAAAGTATGCTCATGTTGTTAAAATAAATAATACTTTTTATGAAATTAAGCTTCTGTGAACATAAAATCAGACAATTCTGTTTAGCTAATCGGCAGATCCCCCTGTTAAAATATTTTCGTGGTACCCACATGGCAGTTACTTGCATTTTGGCAGAAAGGCTTAAAAAATATTACACGTTTTAAAACTTGAATTGAGTAGAGAAAGTGCACCTCGGCTCCTTTAACTGTACAAAATTGATTCTAGAGATGAGATAGCTCCCGGCTCCAAAGTGTCTGTACTGGTGTTCAAAGAGGGAGACATCATCAACTTGCTGAGGGTAATAGAAAACGAAGACGGCTCCTATTCACCCTACAGCGAGAAACCCATCTCTCCCCCTCAAAACCCAACAGGAAGGAGTCCCGAATGGGCATTTTCGAACGTCTCGTCGAGGACAATGAAATGTCCTCGAAGATAGCCAACTTGCGCAAGAAAATGGAAGAGGTCAACATCAGGAAGCAGGGAAAGAGCAATAAGGGCGGCAGCACGGCAAAAGTTGATGCGGAAGACAAAGTTTTTGGCGAGGCGACGTCCACTTCTGGAAAAAGCAACCCCCTTATCGTTTAAATTTCTAGCAGAATGCGGAAACGATTTTTTAGATAACGTCAATTTGAAGATATTTGAGAAAAATTTCGAGGAGGAACACGAGGAGGAGATCGCGTTAAAAGACAAGCATCGGTCAAAACCTCATCGGTTACCGAAGAGTAAGTCTAAGTCGGTCTACAGCGAGTCCAAAGGTGCTTACAGCCATACGAAACAGAACTATGCTAGAATGCATAAGAAGACGAGAGATCTGCACCCCTACGAGGGCACAAGCAGGGAGAGAAAACCGGAGGAGCTCTCTACTAGGTTGTCAGACCACAAACCCGTTAAAGAACTGACCTCTACTCTAGCCGAACAGTTTGCGGTACTCGAGGAAGACGATCAGAATCTCTATGGGGAATCGTTGTCAGTTTCGGCAAGAAATAGGGTTCACTTGACCCGTCTGGTCTTGTCCGAGACTTCTGAGCGACCTAAAAGCTCTCCAGACAGTATAGAATTGGAAGAAAATGCTCAAGACTTGTGGGAGATCCACGAACCGGCCTCTGAACGTTTAAAGCATAGTGCGACGTGTAAGGTAGGACTTCTCAAACGCAGACAGAGTTTAGACTATGGCTATGACGGCATAGACAATGCCTCAAAGCCGGAAATCGGCAACTTCTCGTGTAAAAATTCCGAATTTGAGGTTTGTTCCAGTAATTTTTACCACATGCCCCAGTTCGTCTCTTCCCCCAGCGCCATACCGCCCCAGTATGCGCCTAAGGACCAAGGTTTATGCGACTACTACTTCAGTAAACCGAACCGTTCGCCGCTCTATGGGAGAAAGAGCAAGGACGACACTTTGGGCGAGGAGACTGACGCTAAGACCGAGAAATTCAGCTTTCTCGGCGAGTGCTCCAGCATACAGAGACTGAAAAACGAGGGCGCCGAAAGAGACGGCCTCTTTTCTGGGCACAATGACGGCATCGATGAGTTGTACGGCTACTACAACCTCGGATGTTCCGCGGAGCTATTAGGCGACAAGGTCCTGGAGTTGCCCGTGACGGAAAAGAAGCTGGAGTTGCCGCCGGTGATAAAGAAGAGAGCGCGATGCAATGAGTGCAACAAACGACTGAACATAACCAACATATACAACTGTAGGTGCGGCAAGATATTCTGCTCACAGCACAGGTACTCGGAGGTTCATCGCTGCAGCTACGATTACAAGACGGAAGGGCGCAAGATACTGGAGCAGCAGAACCCGCTTGTCACCGCCGAGAAGATTAATAGAATCTAACGAGTGCCTGTACAATAATTTTTTTCAATAATATGCTGTATTGTCGATAAATATACTGTTTACAATTTTGCTTTTTTGCTTGTTGTTGCAGTCCATTATTGTTTTTGTATAATATACACATTAGATTTTTTTGTTTAATGTTATTTTGAAATAGGGAGCTGGATAACTCTGCGTATCAAGTAACTGGGGGTACGAGAATGAGGGGTGTACGATTTTTTGACAGTTTGCGTAGGTTATAAATTAATTCGATGAGAGGTTATGCGGAGGCGTCTGAAAAAGTGACGACTTGGAAATTTAACCGCAGTGTTCTATCTTCTTTTGTCAATTCAATTAGGGTTTCATATTTTTGTTCTCTGGCTGATGCTGCTATCCCACTTCTGATTGTGATAAAGTTGTAGTTTGGTGCCATTATTAGAACTTTTTGTGTGCAAAATTGTTCTAATACTTCGGAGGTCTCTAAAGAAATCTCATAGGTTAGTGACATGTAAATAAACCAGAAACAGTAGTCGCAGAAATAAATAAGACGCATACTCCCAACCAGGTAATCTTTGAAAAATTGTTACCGTCCACCGTAACCGTTTTTGAGGATAACACAGCTAGGTTGGTGGAAACCAATCAGGTGGCTAAAGCCAGTAATGTTAACTTTTAAAAGCTAATTTTTCGAGAAGACGAATCAATCGTGGCATCTTTGTGTTCTGAAGTCACATACAATTTCATATGTTACAACTGGGATATATGAAGTTTAACCTTGGAATATTTTGAACTTCAGAGCTAATGTAGGTGTTTTATAAGTAAACCTATATGGTATTTTTGTTTTGGTATCACATGATCTAACCTCTAAGTTTTGGTTGCAACTTTGCTGTCAGATATATTAATTTGACCGGTCACAGTTTTGGAGTAATGATTATTTTTAACTCCAGATTAGAATATTTTGTTTATTCTGTATTAATTATACTATACCTTCACCTTTGAACATAACCTCTTAGTCGGCTGCAAGCAGATATTGCATTAGGTACTATAAAAAAAATACAGCTTTAATTACGGATATTAAAATAAAAAAAAAACTGTCAAATTATCAAGACGTTTACTTCGGGAAATATTTAATTTGCTTATTTGTATTGTTTATATATATATATATCAATTTTTTTGTATCGTCAGTTACTTGAAATTAGTGTATTATACATTTATTCCCATATTGGGCTTATATTACTTTTTAACTTGTAATAGTTTGAATGTTTATATCGTCTCGCTAATTTTGAGAATTAATATTATGTTTTTTCTTTTTCTTTTAAAACACTGTTCAAATGTTCCTATATACAGTAATGTTTGAACCGTCCCTATAAAAAGGTATATAACGAAATAAAACCAAAAAAAAAAAACTTTATTATACTTTTGTGATTAGACTGTGTTAATATTTATTATCCTTGTATATAATACATACGTATATATATTTTAAAATATAACCCCTCTCCAAACCAACATTTTTTTTATTGAAACCCTTTATGTAAGATTTATTATTATGCTATGATTTTCATTGTTTGCTAAATTTTTTCTATATGATTTCAGAAAAACCTTAGGGTTGTTTGAAAACCAAAAAAGCTGAAATGGACAGTCCCAGTCACCTCAGTATCTGTGAAATTTGAGAGTAAAATAAATTTCGAAAAATTAACTGATTGATTTTTAATTGGATGTGATTTATTTTGGTCAAATAGGAGGCATTTGTTTGGTTTCACGTCCAACTAACAGAAAACAAAACCAGAATGTATTTGTGCATTTTAGGAAGACATAAAAAAGGACTTGATTGCTAATTTATTAATTTTAAAAAATTTTTTGTTAAAACATTTTGGTTTTACTTGTTTAAGACAACAAACTACCAAATTAAGCTAGCTAGCTAGGTAATTCCCCTATTACTAGCTTGAAAAAATTCAATGCGGAAAGGAAGGCGGTGTAGAATGGGTCACGCAGGTTCATAGATGGTCCGCTGCCGACTGCTTGAACACAGTTTGGTGTGGCGGCCGGAAGGTTTGACAGGCTTTAAGGGCGGAGCATATGCGCAGAAACGCTTTGTCGTACAGTTGACTTTTCATTAAGTATTTACTGAGTTTATCTGAAAAAAAATAGGGACCAACATTGTTGCAATGTTGCACAAAGCAATGATTGGTTAGCATTCTTCAGTCTACACCAATGGATGGTGAGTATACAGTGAGACCTCTATAGGAAGATAGCTGAAGTAACGCCAAAGTATGTAATGGGTCATGCACAATCAAATTTGTGTTTAATTATTGAGGAAATATTCTTTCTTCGTTCTCTTTTCATTGGTGAATCGCGAGATAAAAAGTGCGTACAGTGTACACCACTTGAGTACATACTCGGCGGAAAGAAGTTTTTATTAGGGTACTTAGTTAGAAATTATCATCTTGCCAATTATTTCTTAAGACTGTCTACACATACGAATTGTAGAATTTATATTTCAATAAATTGACATATTTTAGGTATTTTTTAAAATTGTTTACACTGCGATATTTGTTACAATTTATTGGTCAATTTCAACACTGCCAACCTTCTATGATTACAATCTAAAGACTGCTTTACACATACCAATTTATTGCACAATAAATTGTAGAATTTATTCTTGAATGAATTGTAAAACTTTAGTCATATTTTAAAATTGTTTACGTACCTTGCAATTTTTGGAACAATTTATTAGCCAATTTCAACATTGCCAACTCTCAATGGCTAAAATCTAAGAGTCATTGTAAGTTTGGCCCCAAGAGAAATCACTTGTCTCATTTATGTACATATTTTGTTTCTGAATCAGTGAGCCTACCAAACTTAAAAGTTTATTAAAATACAATTTATGTGTTATATTAGAACAATATAATATAGGCACGGAATATAAAGGGTTATTGTTAATAATTTAAGTCACTTACGAGCATAAGAACTTTTTGGACAAAAATTACGAGGTTGGTACAATGAAATAAATGTAAAAAGTTACTAAATATCAAATTCTAATTGTACAATTTATTGTGTAATAAATTGATGTCTTTACGGTAATAATCGGAAAGACGCAAAATTTTCTATATTTCGTTCTTCGTCTGCATCCAAAAAAGTGCATCTCCTTTCATTCAGCACTAGTGACACCCCGACGGGAAGAGTTGAAACTCTGACTAGTTTATCGTGCATCTTTCATATGTTTGGTCCAGGCTGGATTCCGTGATAAAAAAAACAGCTGTTGCACGCGCATGTCCTCTGTTGACAGTTAAATGTCCGGTTAATAAATAGATGGCCATGATATGGAAATCAAATTTTCTTGTTGTGGCTGTCTCCATCAGCTGCGAATCTCTCGTGCAACGTTACTAAATTAGAAAATGAACAGTACGCCGAGTGTTCAGTGGCAAGTTGGGTTTATGACTTTTTATTTTTGTTTTGAAGTCGAATAGTCCCCTGGAAAGGTGAGTGTCCATGTATTTAGGCGATTTTTTTTGTTTTATGTGACGAACATAACTTTGATTTTCTATTTGTGGACAATGTACAATATACCTAAGTGCATTGAGCTTTGAGCTAAAGAAACTTTCACACTTTCTAAAATAAATTACTTAATATGTAAATAATCACTGTATGTAAATATTAAGCAAAACTTATTTTCTGTTAATTTTAAAACTTGTGTAGGTAGATTGACAATCTTATAAAAACGTGCGTATTTTTTAGGTGATGATAACGAAAAAAATTATTTTTTTTCGTTATCGTATATACTTTTTTTGTTTCAGAATTTGAAAGAAACTCATTACTTACCCACTGATCACATCATTTCTAATAGGAGAAAAGTAATGAACCTTATATATGCACTGTCCTCAGGCTATTCTAGTTTTTCGCCTGGTTTAAACTGGCTCAAACAGAATTAAGAATTTCAGTTTTATTTTTATATATAAACAGTTTCAGCAAGTTATTTTCTATATAATATGAATTTTAAAAATGGAATTTAAATATTGTTTGGGTCTTTACGGCAGCCTCACTATAAAATGCGTTTCCAAGTGAAATATAATTAAATCTATTACTACCAGTGTGCTAATAATAGTTTTTTTGTTAATGTCACCATTTATATTATTTTCTGATTGGTCAAGGTTACTCAGTTAGCCTATAGACGTATTCCTAAAGGACATTTCATATAATGTTAGAAATGGAAACATTTCAATTACATAGTCATATTTTACATTAAAAGTTCAAAAGACCAGTAGAGAAACAGCTAGAACAATAATTGTTCCAGTATACTTAAAAAATGTATCTAAAGGAGGTTAATAATATACTTATTTTTGTGAAAATGTAGTGAGCTTCATTTCATAATTTATAAGGTACTGTCAGATGGGGTGGATTAGAACAGTGGGGTGACAGGTCGATTAGTGAATATTTGAATACCTATTTCAAATTATTCATCCAATTAGTAGTTGGTGAAATATATATTAGAAATTATGGTACTATGTATGTACATACATAGGTAGATATTAAATGCTGCATTCTTATGTTAAAATTAAGTGAATTCACCTAAGTAAAACCCTGGTCCCCAAGAGGAGACCTGGGTACATGTAAATTCACCTAATTTTAACATAAAAATTCAGCATTTAATATCCACCTACATAAGTAGAACCGTAACATCAGCTGTATACATCTACTACTCTAATTTTTGTGGAAAAAATGTTTGTCTAGATTTTTATAACCTATACAAGTGGACTGAACTTTTTACATAAATTTTATATTTTACATCTTTCCTTATCATTTATAGCGATAGCGAAATACTCTACATAAAAGCATGTACCAATATACAAGTATTTCAAAACAAATAATTGTTAAACCAATTTTGAAATTTCAGTTAATCATCTTTTTTTGAGAAATATTTAAAAAAAATATTAAAAGCGTCAGTGAAAACAAAAATAATATTGATGAAAGTAAAAAAATAATCTACAAAAGGTGAAGTGGGGTAAGTGTTTAGTAAAAATATGTATGTTAAGATGCATTCAGAGGTAAAAACTACATTGCAACGAATTTTTATCCACATAACATATTCTCCATAATTTGCTCATTTTATCATAACAATTACAACGTTTAAAAACAAATATGTTCAACTTCCTGATATATATGTTTTAAATGATACCCTATACTACACACTTTCCCTTGCATTTGGGGCAAGTGTGTAATCGGACAGTATTTACTATATATTTACATTTAGACTGATGCATGGGCAAGTGTGAAACTCCTATTATAAGTTATAAAAAGTAAAATATATTACAATATTAAAATATTGTTTTAAGTAGACATTTATTCAAGTAATGTTATTAGTGGGAACACATTTTAAGTTCATATAATGATTTAACAAAAACGTTCAGATCCTTAATCTGAAATTATTATCTAAAAAACAAATAAAACATTATTATTACCTTACACCTACTTAGGCATGAACTATTGTATATTATATACATATATGCAGAAAAATCGATATCAAATTTTATCAAACCCCGTTGACCAATAACATTAGGTTTTGGATGTGAAAATTGAGTTGACTATTTTTGCCCCTCAATCTTTCTCGATGGTAACTAAGAGTCATCTGTGGAATATTGTATTTTTTATGAGCACCGTACTGTGGATATCACACCCCTGCTAATTTATTCTACAGCTCTATTCAGGGATTCTGCACTGTATGTGCTTCCCCTGGTAGGTTTTCTAAACCAGACTCGTACCATTTACTTTTCTTAGGATGAAACAAAACATTGTTTTAGATTTAGAGGTAGTGTGTAGTATATACTACACTGTTCCCCACTATTTGTAAACAATGCCCCATTAGTTTTGTAGTGGGGTTGGGTGGTTTATTCACTTTGAAATTATTAAGGTTACGTCAACATCCATAAATGTTCAATATAACCAACCTTTCTTACGACAAAAAACCGCGAAATTTGAATTACAAAATAATTAAAAAAAAAAAAAAAGGGGGTGTTTAAAAAAATTTTGGGTGTCAAACAAATTACAGAAGAGGAAATCGCCCTCCCTCAGCAGCACACCTGGCAGGTTTTTTTGTACAAACCAGTGAAAAACACTCTTTCAAATGCTATCATAATACTTTATTTCTCCATCAATTTTGACTTTTTTTTTTTTAGAAAATTTCAACGTTTTACACCCGTGTCATATCCGTTTTGTAGGTTAGTCTTACAGCTTTTGCATAAAAACAACTCAAAAACATATTTCCTCATAATTTTTCATTATATTTCAACTAACACCTTTACTTTGAATTACAAAATAATTACATTTGCAAAAAACCTCAAAAAAAGAAAAGTACTAGAATAAGCCAGAAAAACCCTTTGCGCATGCGCCAGCAGTTCGGTAATCCCGAGGTGACGAGAGTTCGGAAATGTGGAAGTCTGCGGAACGTAAAAGTTCGGAAATGTGGATGTTGAGTGTAGTTTTATATTTTACAACGTTGAGTGTTTTTAGAATGTTTTTAGAATGTTTAGACATTATTTCATAGATGTCACGTGCATCCACACAATATTGCAATATTTTTAGCCATCCTACACACTTACCCCAAGTACACACTTCACCTTATTTAAAAAAACTGTCTAATGATCAACGGCCAAAGGAAATGTAAGAGAAGCTGTACATGCTTTCTGAGAAGAGCTGTACAGCTCTAGCTTTGGTCTATTTTGTATTTACAAAATTTTGTTGTCCAAAAATAAGTATACAATTTATCCTTGCTTCATTCACCACTGATAATTTTGAAATAAGTGTACCTACCTTGTGATTTGAAATTCTCGTATTTTTTAAGGAAGCGTGAGAT
The DNA here is from genome assembly GCA_029963805.1 of Aromia moschata. NCBI lineage: Eukaryota > Metazoa > Arthropoda > Insecta > Coleoptera > Cerambycidae > Aromia > Aromia moschata. Next base: position 341,482 of record JAPWTK010000124.1, on the reverse strand, counting down.
CCATACCAGATTTTAGGGGGTTATTACTAGACCTAAATGGATGGCTAGAATAGCAAAAAAAAACTTCAAATGAAACTAATTTTTTTCTGAAGCTAATTTTTTTTTCAAAAGTTTGATGCACCCCCAGAACATTTTAGAAAAGGGCTGCAAAATATTTGCTTTTTTTTTCTACCATCGGGTAAATACAGTCTTTTTACTCTTACATCTTGGAAATTTCGAGGTCCATTAGAGTTATGAAAATTAAATTTTTTATTTTACGCTAGGATTGCTGTAACTTTTAGAAAAATAAACATTTTACAAAACCGTGTGAATAAACAGTTCTTACAGAAATATTTTGTAAACCATTCCCAATATTTTCTGGGAATTCTAAATTCCATTATACGCTTATTTTTGATGTTTTCAAATTCTGAAGGAGAGTTTTGTTAGTTATGACAACGATTAATAGAAGATGTTAATTACAACAACGATTAATTATTAAACTGTTATTCTCTATTAGTGTCGTGCATCGTGAAAATTAAAGAGTACTAGTTAAATCAAATCAAACATTTCTATGATACGTTTACCATAAAAAACCAAAATACTTATGATGGCACAATTGTATTCAGTATTTCTTCAATTACCCAAAACTAATAAATGTGCAAATACGACGTTTATCCTTAACAGGGCAGAATAATGATTTAGTTGGGTATCCGTTTATTAAATTTTAGTAACAAGTATTTTTAAATAACAGGATCCTCGTCTTGTTAAACGATCTAAAATGCATTCTAAAATATACAGACAGTGGGTCAAAAAAGTATTTGAACACACTATATGCATAAGGTATGGAGTGTCGTTGGTATAAAGCTATTAGTAATTGAGAACTGCGGCTAGCATCACAAATTAGTATAGACCCTGGATATGAACTTAACGTGAATTCACGCCAATAAACCCATAGACTGTCAGCGTGTATACATAAGTGTAAGCCGGGTTCCATATTAGACATCAAAAAAGTATTTGTACACCTCAGATTCTTTGGACTTCCCGCAACCGGGATCGTCGCCAGAATATTCTAACCCTGTCATTTGATCACAGTACTCACAGTAGCATATACAGAGCAAGCGGTGTGCATATTCGTTAGAAAAAAATCAGAAATGGCATCAAAGACGAGGGAACTTACTGTAAGGGAGACAGATTATAATAAAATTACACAAAGACGGGAAATCATTACGCGAAATTGGGAAAACAGTTGGAGTACCCCATACAACCGTAAAATATACCATTGAGAGTAAAAATTAACTGCAAAATTAACAAAGAAGGATGGGCGCTTTATACTTCCGCGACAGTTCGACAAAATCCCTTTACAAGTGCGGTAAAATTAACATCTGAATTACAAAATAGAATAGGGCAGACGGTCCACCCAGAAACCGTAAGAATTCGACTTCGAAAATATGGATATCGAGGGTGTGTGGCTAGAAGAAAACCATTGCTCTCTAAAACAAACAAGAGAAAGCGATTGGAATTTGCCAAAACATTCATAAACAAGGACCGTACATTTTGGAATAGTGTCATTTGGTCAGATGAATCTAAATGACACTATGATGAATCTAAATGACAATATTCCAAAATGTACGGTCCTTGTTTATAAATGTTTTGGCAAATTCCAATCGCTTTCTCATGTCTGTTTTAGAGAACAATGGTTTTCTTCTAGCTACACAGCCTCGATAACCATATTTTCGGAGTCGAATTTTACGGTTTCTGGGTGGACCGTCTGCCCTATTCTATTTTGTAATTCAGATGTTATTTTTACCGCACTTGTAAAGGGATTTTGTCGAACTGTTCGGAAGTATAAAGCGCCCATCCCTTCTTTGTTAATTTTGCAGTTAATTTTTACTCTCAATGGTATATTTTACGGTTGTATGGGGTACTCCAACTGTTTTCCCAATTTCGCGTAATGATTTCCCGTCTTTGTGTAATTTTATTATAATCTGTCTCCCCTTCTACAGTAAGTTCCCTCGTCTTTGATGCCATTTCTGATTTTTTTCTAACGAATATGCACACCGCTTGCTCTGTCTATGCTACTGTGAGTACTGTGATCAAATGACAGGGTTAGAATATTCTGGCGACGATCCCGGTAGCGGGAAGTCCCAAAGAATCTGAGGTGTACAAATACTTTTTTGATGTCTAATATGGAACCCGGCTTACACTTATGTATACACGCTGGCAGTCTATGGGTTTATTGGCGTGAAATCCACGTTAAGTTCATATCCAGGGTCTATACTAATTTGTGATGCTAGCCGCAGTTCTCAATTACTAATAGCTTTATACCAACGACACTCCATACCTTATGCATAGAGTGTGTTCAAATACTTTTTTGACCCACTGTACATATGTATGTACGTAACTGCATTAACGTTATAAATTACACGTATAACCCAAAATCATAAAATTTGCTGATTTCCGCGCAGTCCTGGAAGCCATCCAGTTGGATGAACTTAAACAAAGCTAAAATAAACGCTATCAAATGGCCACCGCCAGCTTTTGATGCGGGAAATAGTTAAATGTGCCGGTCTTTATCGCATCTCGTACGGCGCTATAGAGGTAAAACGTGTCGTTATCGAAGTCATCCGGAATCGCTGGAAATACAAATCGCAAATTTATGTAAGTGTTTTGAGTAACAGTTGTTTGTCGTTTACTTTGCAAATTACAGGGAAATTTGGTGATTTTACGATATGACGTAAGGGAATAGGTAATTTGCAAGTGACCGAGTAAACACGCTCTGGTCAAAATAATACAGTTATTAGGTTTTGGAGCGGAAAACATCCTATTTTCTATCGATCTGTGATTTTTGTCGATAAATCTTGCCATGATTTATTTTCTAAACATTTGCTTGGCGCTTATTTAACGTATTTCCTAGTCTTTTCTGAAATCCCCATGTAAATCATAAAGTTCTGGACAAATAAGACGTTTTTGTGTTTTTTGTTTTGCGTCGAGTCGAATAGCATTTTACGAAGTATTGGAATTTGTTGTATTTATTGTATTTGTAGATATATGTAGATACTTATCTTTTGAAACTTTTTTGAGGTTGTTTTACAGCACTTTATAGGGTAGTATTATAGTATACAAAAATATAATTTTATCTTATCGAATGTCTTAGTCGAATTTTGTGTATAGGGTACAATGAGTGGCGTATATTAACATAGATTTACAATAACAATAACAATAAATAATGTTTTAAAATGATAAAAATAACTAAAGTAAACAAGAAGGATAAATTCATTCGCAAGAAAATTAAGGTATATCTCACAAAGTTATTAATTAATGAAGGATTCTACTTATCATCAAATTGCATTCAATTCAAAGATTCATTTAAATTCTATTTTTTTACGAAAGAACCCAAATAGAATTAATTTTCTTTTCTGGTTATTAAACAAACCACAACAAATCAAGACAAATCGACAAATTTTTAATATCCTGATCAAAAACTTACAATTAAAAAAAAACATTGATTATGCCATAACTCGAAGAGGGGAGGTTACGTGTTGAAAATACAAGGGGTTATTAAAAAGAAACGAACAAAAATATATATAATCGACTTTTCTCGGTGTTTATTTCAGCCATTGTGAAATTATGAATGTTTTCGGACTTTTGCTCTCACTGTATACGAAACTGAACTATTGTAGCATAGTGACATTGACCCTGGTGCGATCATTACCCTGACTATGACATCTATTGATATATTTGTAACGGCGTTTTCTTGTTTATTTTGTTTTTACATATTCTTTAGATTATTTCGTTATTTCTAATTTTCGAGAAAAATGGAATTAATATATTTTTTACACATTACTTCATAAAATACAATTCCTTGGGATGCTATATATATTACGGTTATATTCAATTTATAAAATAATAAATACATTTCATGAAACAATTGCATAATGTAATGTGCTATAGGCACATTAAATTATGCAATTGTTCCTATAGATAATTCTGTGTACGATATATGTATGTATGCAGCTTTTAAATTTGAAATGTACCTACAGTTTTTTCCAGTGTAATCCATCAATTAAAAATACGTTTCATACCTCAATTTTGATTGCCGTTTCACAAATACTTTTCAATTTATAAATGCCTCTGACCTCTTTGCAATTTTGATGTCAGAATTTTAGTTTCAGTATTTATACGAGGTGTGGCTATTAAATAACCGAACTGCTGTCATAACACTTTTTATTCGTTACCAATTACAGTAGCAACTTTTTCGCCTTCAATGTACTCCCCTTGGCGTTCTCTCCACCGCTCCATACGATTTTTCCATTGTTGAAAGCAGTGCTGGAAGTCCACTTCTGTTCAAAACCCTGGTTCAAAACCCACGTCGCTTTTGCTTTAACCGCTTCCACACTTTCGAGTCTTGTCCCCTTCAGTGTCACCGTGTCTAACAAGCCTGGATCAGTGTCAGTGTTGTTTAGAATGTCAGCGCAAATGTTCATTCTTGATTCCTTTTGCGCGGGAGTGAGGAGTTTTGGCACTATTTTTGCGCACCAACTTTGCACATGATTCATGCAAAATCTGGCGAACACAGTCTTTGTCGGTTCCTTTTATTTCAGCAAGCCCTCGGATGCTTAGACGACGATCTTCACCGATTAATTTACCAATTTTTTCAATGTTTTCGACCTTTTTTTGACGTTGAGGGCCGTCCGGGGCGCGGATCGTCTTCGGTCGTTTCACGTCCCTCTTTAAACCGTTTAAACCATTTAAAAACTTGTGTGCGGGATAAGCTTCATTCCCGTACACTTCTTTTAACTTTACATAAGCTTCTGTAAAAGTTTTCCCCAGTTTAACAAGAAACTTGAGATTAACCCGTTGCTCCATCTGAACACTTAACATTTTTTCGACGCGTTACTGGGACGTAGACTAATTCACGACTGCTACATTCAAACTGAGCGACCCACTGGCTTGTCCAGCGAGCTCAGGCTGGGAAAGTATCACCAGACACAGTTCTATTTAAATTTGTCGCGACACGCTCGCAGCGCGCTGGTAGCAGCATCAGTTCGGTAATTTAATAGCCACACCTCGTATAGTTAATTCTGTATACGATATACTTATGTCTGCAGTTACTTTTTTAAATTTGAAATGTAGTTTTTCCAATGTAATCAATCAATTAAAAATACGTTTCATACCTCAATTTTGATTGCAGTTTCTTAAATACTTTTTAATTTATAAATGCCTCTGACCTCTTGCAATTTTGATGTCAGAATTTTAGTTTCAGTATTCATATTCCTATTTTCCTAGATATTCACAATCCTGTCCAGAATTATTTTCCTATAAACTGTTACTAATTTTAATGCAAAAGACTCAGCGATTCCGTCATATCTTCCTAATAATATGTATAAGCACTTGATGAAACCACACTGAGATATAAAACGAATAAAATAATTTAACCACGAAATATAGTGTAAATTATATAACTAGCACGAGAGTTGAGATAAAAGATTTACATGGTAGATGATTCATTATTATAAACACATTTTTTTTTATGTAGTCGGTTTTCGATTGTGAGTGGAATTGTCGATTACATACATATGCCTGTCTGGTTGTTGAGACTGGGATAATTTTGTCTTTTAACTATTTTAATCTTTCACTTTGTGTTAATTCGCGATATCCAGTAAGTACATATTATTATATAGGTGTAAAAAGAAAAAGACACTTGAGGTTACACATTATTTTTTTTTAAATAAATAAACATAATATATTTTATATTGCTTCATAGCCCTTATATTGAGGCATTTAACTTTAAAATTTCGCATTATAAACATATGTATTTGCATTTAACTTAAAATGAATTAATCTTTATATTAGGTTGACGGAAAAGTCATGACGTATTTTTTGCAATAGATGGCATTACAAGTTGTTGAAATAAAATGTTTACATCAAGTTGAAAATGGACAATCGAACTGTGCATTTTCGGCATATTTTGCTTTTTTATTTCCGCAAAGGGAAGAACGCAAGGCAGGCCTGTAAAAAATAATTGCGTAAAGATTACGTAATAATGCCCTACAAGAACGTCAGTGCCAGAGATGATTCACCAAATTCCGTGCTGCTGACTTTGATGTCACCGTTCCTCCTCACTCCGGAAGGTCCATGGAGGCTGATGTCGACCAAATAAAGGCTCTAATCGAAGCAGACTCACATGCGACCACTCGTGACATTGCGGAGACACTAAACCTTCATCATTCCACCTTTCACGATCATCTACGAAGCTGGGATTCATCAGCAAGCTCGCTATATGGGTTCCTCACGAACTCAAAGAAGTTCATCTCACCATTCGCATCAATATTGCCGATACTCAGTGGTGCAGTGGAACTGAGCGAACCCAAACACAATCCAAAGCAGATCTTCACCAGAGAAAAGTTAAGCTCTCAATACGATGGGATTATAAGGGCGTAGTGTTTTTCGTGCCGTTTCTACCGCAAAACCAGACGATCGATTCCGATGTGTACTGTCGCCAACTGGATGATTTGAATACATCTCTTGCGGAGAAGCGGCCAGAACTCATCAATCGCAAAGGCGTAGTGTTCCACCACGACAACGCGAGACCCCATACACGTTTGGTGATTCGCCAAAAGTTGCTGCAGCGTCTTGCCCCAAAAAATGTTCTGACCTGGAGGTCTCACTATGTGTACTACATGTTTTTGGGGTCGCTGAATCCGAATCCGGGGTCAGTTTCATCCCAGCACGTCTGGGTTCGGCCATAACCTCAAAAACACCCTCAAATTTGCTATATCCGTTAAAACCACAAACCCTATAATACAATAACCAATATCAACTGACCCCACAACCTAAGGTAACCCCATAACCGCCCATATTCAATTACCCTAACCCCACAGCATAACCCAAATAACAACATAATTACATAACCCTATAACTCGATGCTATAATCATGTAACGCAATCTCTCAATGAAACTGATTTTACAGTTCTCAAGCAAATATACACCATAAAAAAATCTATAAATAAATAAATCTGTAAATAAATTAATGAATCTGGGAATGCCAGAACTCCGACTGTATATGTACATGTACAAGCCGTAATCCAACGTAATGTACAACCATTGGATTTACTATTGTATTATAAGATTATGAGGTTTCGAGTATGTAGGGGTTTGTTGGTTTGGGATTTATTAGGTTGGGGGGTATTTTGTTTTTTTTTTTTAGGGTTTTTGAGTTTCGGAGCCACAGGTTTGTGGTTTTAACGGATATAGCAAATTTGAGGGTTTTTTTGAGGTTATAGCCGAACCCAGACGTGCTGGGATGAAACTGACCCCGGATTCGGATTTAGCGACCTCAAAAACATATAGTAGGTACACATAGTGTGCGTGACCCCCAGGTCAGAAACTTTTTTTTGTGTGTGTGGCTGTGTAATTGCTGTAATGATCCTTGCAAACTATCGTATATTAGAGACGATTACATTATCTTACATTTTATTTGTTAGCATATTTATTGGATGACTTATTGGGATTATACTCGGGATTATGAAATAAATGTCGGTTTGCTTCGGCATTCCTGGAGTAACTTCCCGTGTTTGAATTAAAAAAATGTTTTAACACTAATACAAAATACGTAAAGAACATTATTAACATTATATGGTAACATTAGGCCAATTCATGTTAGGACATTGGCATTGCAAACAATCACAAAACAGTTTTTTTTTTGTATCTTTCATTGAACGGCATTTTTTTCTTTTGAGATTTGTCTGTTTCGGAAAGAAAGATTAAATACAATCTAAATATTTTATAAATAGTGCAAATATATTTTTTTTTTGGTGAAGAAATTATGACTTTTATGTTTTAAAATACCTACGTTTATAAAACAAGTATAAATTCTCTATAACTTCGACAATATTTAATATTGATGTTATGTTAATATTCACATAAAATTAATATCAAAAGGCTATACGGTCTCCGCTTATAAATAAACGGTCCTAACAGAAATAGGTATCATACAGTGTAGGATAAAATCTTCTAGTAAGATTTAATTTCTACGAGATGTAGTTATGCACATTTCAATAAGCTGTTGCAATAGTGGCCAGTAATTGTTTTGTAACATTTTGTATCTTCCTTCCTTTTATTTTTCTCTTTTATATTTCCTTAATTTCGTCTACAAAATTTCATGAAAAATCGCAAGGAAGATTTATGGTTTTCAGTAGAACCATAAATGGCAAAGTTAGGACGATTTAACATACCATTTGTTGTGTTTAAAACTAATTATTCTCAAAACAGTGACAAGGAAAAAAATATATGTATAAACGTTCGTTACAATCAAGAACCAAAACAAAAATTTAGTGCATTATGTATAACAAAATTAAATCCAATTTTACGGTCATTCAATTCATTTGGTCGGAAATTTCGACTTGTCGAAGGCGTAATGAAAAGAAGAGTACAAAATATTTTAGAGGATAATGTTGCACCTGATTCTTATTTATTTGGAGACTGATTTATTAAGCCACAAAATAATCCAAAATACAACTAAATGTTTTTTATTTAATTTTTAATTTTTATATTTCGATCACACAATCTCTCTTTCTTAATCCAACAGACATTTTGTAGGCAAACTGGATATAAAAGGACTTTTTTTGACAAAAATCAATTTAACGGGTTTTACAGATTTTGTAGTTTCTTAGTAAAATATTAAATAAGTATACCAAATCGTTAAGAAAAAAAATAAAAACTGCAAAAATATAACAGTTTAGTCGACAGTGCATTTGTTTTATATACAGGTTATCTCAGAATTATTTATTCTGGGTTTAAGTTCTAACTACAAATAGCGTGGCAAAAAAGTTTGTCAATCCATCAGATAACACGGAAGACTTGAAACAGAAAAATTCAAATGAAATTCGGGCCATCTAATCGACTTCCTAGTAACCTAGTAAAAACCTACTGTTGCCATTAAAAAAAAATAAAGTTGGGCTCCATAACAAGCAATTTTTTTTTTCAAACAACCAGAGACTTTTTTGCCAAGCTGTATATCAATAGAAGAGTTAGTATGTGTATTCAGGGACACCTTGTGTATGCGTGTATTTACAATTGATAATAATTGTATTTTATATGAAAATTGTAATTGTAATTGTATATGCCTTCTGCCACACTGTACGCTCTCAAATAGCAGAGACTTCTGTCAGTCGGTACCGAAGAAGTGATACCGACACCGGATTTGGCTTACCCTGTACACTATACGCAGATGTCTAGACTAGTCGAATAAATTCGCTCTTTGTCGTCGGTGTGGAATAATCCGCGGCCGTTTCTCAAATAAGGCCCAAGGACGAATTTTTTATAATTCCGAATGTTTCCAAAAGATGAAACGGAAACACGATCGCGCGTTTATTCTGTTTGTTTATTTTAATCGTCGGATCGAATTAAAAAATTTATTCGGCCTCTTTTGAATCTTTAATAGAACTCCGTCTGAAAGCAGATTGTTTTAGGTAAACGAGAATAGCTGCTGAGCCGATTTGTATTCGCGTGTGCGTGTGAGAATCGAAAATCCAAGTTTAATAAACATCTACATACATAAGATAAGCTGAAATAAATTTTATAATAAATCTCAACGAGAATATTATACGAGGTGTAAATTAAGTAATGAGACTGATTTTTTTTATTCGAATAGAATTACAATTCAGTATCGTCTTCTTCAAAATAACTTCCTTGGGAAGCCACACAGCGCTGGAGACGGTTCATCCATTCCTCATAGCAGTGCTGGAACTCATATATTGGAATAGCCTTCAACTGGTCGGTTACAGCCGTTTGAATGTTTCCTATGGTCCCAAAATGACGTCCCTTGAGGTGATTTTTCAATCTCGGGAAGAGAAAAAAAGACATAAGGACTTAAGTCAGGTGAATGAGGAGGCTTAGAAGCCACAGAAATGTTTTTACTGGCTAAAAACTCGTTTACTAAAATGGCTGTGTGACAAGGCGTATTGTATTGTCGTGATGCAACATTCAGTTGATCTTGATGTTTAGGCTCACACGCATGACCCTTTTTCAAGACATGTTTTCAAGAACATCTCTGTAAAAGTGTTGATTCACTGTTTGGCCTGGAGGCATAAACTCTTTGTGGACAAGCCTCTGGCTATCAAAAAAGCAAATCAGCATGCATTTGATCTTCGACTTGCTCATTCTTGCTTTTTTGGGCCTTGGAGAGCTTGAAGTGTGCCATACCATGCTTTGCCGCTTGATTTCCGGGTCGTACTCAAACACCCAAGTCTCATCACCAGTAATGAGACGTTCCATAAAATGGGGATCATTTTCAATAGGTTCCAAAAAGTCAAGACACCCCTCCGTCCTCATGTCCTTTTGTTCCTGCGGAAGGTTTTTTTGGAACCATTTTTGCGCAAATTTTTCTCATTCCCAATTCGTTAGTCAAAATATGAAGAACAGTGGTGTGATTCAAATTTAACTCTTCCCCGATCATTCTTGTCGTCAACTGACGATCTGAACGCACCAGATCCCGTATTCTATTGATATAGTCATCGGTTCTTGAAGATGAAGGCCTTCCGCTGCGTGGTTCATCTTCAATCGACTCTCTTCCTTCTGAGAACACACCTCGTATTCGACTTAAAACCGGTTCTTGAAAAAGTGATGTGGGAATAAGGCAATAAGGAAACTTGGTTTTCTGTTTCCAAAAAATAATCTTGGTTATTCTGTGAACGCTTTAACACAATGATTCTTAGAACAAATTATGATAATGTGCTGAAAATCCAGAAATAAAACTCAGTCATATCTTAAGTAGAACTAATATGAAATGTTTCACCTAGTGTTTTTTTTCTATATGATGTTCTCTGAGTTCTACGTTTTGGTACTCCTTATATCCGAAACTAGATTTATTAGTGTTTTTTTTCTCTTGGGGTAGTATTTCTTTGTAAACACAATAATAAGGTGCCTCTTCCTGGAGACAAATCAGTTGTATATTCAAAATTTACGAGGACTACAATATTTCATGTAAATCGAATGATTCTTGGGGTATTTCTGTAGGTATAGTCTGTTGGGGGTAATTTCTACTCCCAAAAAAGAATGTTTGCACTATTTTCTACAAGTTTGCCTTGTTTAGATTTGATGACTATAGATAGACGTTTCTTCGGAATTTTTTTTTTGAGATCGTTAATGTGTTTGAAATCATAAACTTATAAAATAGAAGTTAATAAAAATTATTAAATTATTACAGAATTTATAAAAAACTAATTTTTTGAGGGCGATTTTCAACCTCTAAATCTACATCTCAAAATTTTATCGAAATCAAAGAGGATACTGCAAATAGGTTCCTTGTCAATGTATATTATTGGAAAGGTCAATATTTGTAGGTGTATCATAAAGGAAATTCCGAACACTCTTTATAATCTTGGCAACGTCAATCTTCCGCCGGGAAGTTGATGTCATTCACTGGTCTGTGGTTCTTCCTACTAACCATTGAACGACTTTGCATTATCGACAGTGTATTTTTGAGAGCATAAAAATTAACACATTTAGTACGTTAGGTTTAGATTTATTTTTAAATTTACCGAAATCTTAAGTGTTTTTTTACCGCAATGATACTCCATAAATGCGTGGGAAAATACTATCAGATTTCATGTAGGTCTGTAATGTTCTATAATCGTGTATCTAAAATCTGATTTGTAATTTGAAACCGTTATTATAGCAGTCATTTCTTTACTACGAAAAATTGAGTATAGTCAAAGAAGGGCAGATCAGAGACCCTGCTTGGAAGGTCAATATATTATTTCAGATTGCAATACCATCTCCTACTGTGTCACATTTTCTAGCATAGTGGACTTATAAATGGAATTTTGTTAGATACTTTAACAATCAGTACCTCCTAAAAATGTACAAATCCTTCAACAAACATCTCGCGTACTCCACAAATAACAAACAACCACTGCACCATTTTTATCAGTCCAGAATGTTACTTAACAAATAAACGAACCTACGCAGTACTTATAAATTTTTATTTGACGAACGTTTTTGCTAATTGCCTGATAAATTACCGCGTTTCTTCCTCATAACTCCGATCGCGTAAAAAAAAACGAGCGACATCAATAAATCAACACACAATAAATTTTGCAATATCGTCAGCCGGTACGAGGTTGCTTAAAACAACAGGATTAATGAAAACAACGCGGATGCCATGCTATAGATTAATAACAATAATTGGTAGTTGATCCGCATATATTAATTTATGGCCTAGGGCTCGAGATAAGCGAGATATCTGCTAGATTACCGGGGCGACCATCATGGGAAAGAGCGAAATTCAGTCGATGCCGATTCACCGACCCGAGACCAACCTGATCTGCGTCTCGTCCGCCTGTAAGGACCTCTACATCACGAACTTAGACGACGCGGCCGAGGAGAAGACGGAAAGGAGGAGCGCACCGCCTACCGAGATCGAAACGCTGAACAATCAAGTCGCCGGTCACATGAGCGACGGCAAGGGCGTAGGTGAGTGATTTTCATTTGTCGAGCGGCAAGCCGGCTTGGCGTAGGCCATGCCGCACAAGACGGAGCTTGAGATTGGCCCGTTGTTTCGTAAGAGAAGTGCCACATTTTAGGGGTGATTGGTGGATTCAAATAGAAGGCTGTTATAGCGAAAACAAATTGTCAAACGAAAGGGTATCCCCCATAAGTATGGTGAAATGCCCCCCCTTTTTTTTTATTTTCTTCGCATGATGAAAGCGTTTCTTAGGGCTAATTATGAAAGGTAGGCCGAATTTTAGGTCCAAAAAATTTTCCTCTCAGCTAGGTATGGAAAAAAACCCTGTTTTTTTTTTTTTTTTTTTTTTTATGTCGAAAAAAATCTGAAAAAATTCATGAGTACAGAAAATATAATTTTCAAGCTCATTCAAGATCATTATGACCTCTAAAAAAATTATCCAAACTTTAAAAATCCCATATCTTTTAACCAAAAAAAAGCTTCAGGCTCAGATTTTTAATATGTCATATTGTTAACTGTTTTTAACTACCTCAAAGTTTTTTTCACATTTTCTTGAGTGGTGGGTCATGCCCAAAAGTGCGAAAAAATCAATTTTTTGTCCGTGAAACGACTTAAAACGGCTTAAAATCATCATTTTATAGTGTCCTGATTTTTTTCTTGCGCTAAAAAGGACTCAAATGACTTCAAACAATTATAAAATATAAAAAATACTAGGTTCGATAAGTGGATTTTTTTTTCTTACTATTTTTAGTGAACATATTTTTTTAATTGTTTGAAGTCATTTGAGTCCTTTTAGTGCAAGAAAAAAATCAGGACACTATAAAATGATGATTTAAAGCCGTTTTAACTCGTTTCACGGACAAAAAATTGATTTTTTCACCACTCAAAAAAATCTGAAAAAATTTGGGGTAGTAGAAAACAGTTAAAAATATAACATATTAAAAATCTGAGCGTGATGCTTTTTTTGGTTAAAAGATATGGGATTTTTAAAGTTAGAATAATTTTTTATGACCTTGAATGAGCTTGAAAAATTTTTTTACATAAAATTAATCATATTTTCTGTACTCATGAATTTTTTCAGATTTTTTCGACAGTTAAAAACCTAGAAAAAAAAATAAAACGTAAAAAACAGGTTTTTTTTCCATACCTAGCTGAGAGGAAAATTTTTTGGACCTAAAATTCGGTCTACCTTTCATAATTAGCCCTAAGAAACACTCATCATGCGAAGAAAATAAAAAAAGGGGGGGCATTTCACAATACTTATGGGGGGATACCCTTTGCATAAACAATGGCATAATGCTTTCCAAAGTCACAAAGGCCTGCTCAGTGTTTTGGCAAAACTATCAATAATATGTACAGGTTTACAAAAAAAAAGTTTTGTGAATCTGGGGTCGGACCATACGTTTCTTATGTATTTTTCCACGCTGAATTTGAATCTATTCTTAGAATCTATCACGTCAGGATTTTGAGATTCCTAACCTAAAAATGCAAAAAAAAAACACGTTTTTTTGACATATTTGAGGTTATGTAGCTTTGCTTTTTTTTCTCGAAAAACCACGTGTAGGGTCTTAAAGTACCAAACTTCCTCTTTAAAATGCCGTTGAGTTTGCCCAAATATCTTTTCTTTTTTCGACGAGATATCGAATTTTGAAAATTGTCTGTTCATATCATATCTTCCCAATACGTTTAATTAGTACGGAAACCTTATGCTCATTATTTAAATTGCAATATCGGCGAAAAAAAAAAAGATATTTAAGCAAACTCAACGGCATTTCAAACATACATAACATTCATACATAACCTCAAATATGTAAAAAGACTGAATGAATATGAAGAAGTTTTTTTGCACATTTTGGTTACGATATCTCAAAATCCTGAGGTGATAGAGCAAAACTAAAAATCAAAATTCACAATAGATAAGAAATGTATGGTCTGACCATAGATCGAGGCAACTTTTTTTTGTAAACTTGTGTACCCAACTAATTAATGCTTTCTTTTTGACGTTTCAAGCATCTGAACTGTTTCAAGGCGTAGTGTTCTGGAACGTCAGCAAAAAGAACGACAAATAAATGCAAAACGTCAAATTTTGCCTGAAAACACAAAACGCCGTTGAAAACCAAGTCAAACATGGTGCCTAACAGAACCGCATTAAGGAGGAGTAGGTAGCAATGACAGTTGGACGAATTCAAAATTTTCGTATTTTTGTAAGAAAACATGAGACCGACATCCAAGGGCGTAGCCAGTATTTTCTTCGGGGGGGGGGGGGGGGGGGGCGTCCAATGCAGATTAAACAAAAAGGCAAAAAAAAGGTCATTGAAGGCAACGGCAAGCGCAATCCCCCCGACTATGTTGGTTTCTACTTAACCACGCCCTTGCCGACATCAAAACGTAAGGGTAATTATTACATCCAAATAGAAGGCAATGATGGTAAAAAAAAATCAAATGAAACTTGTGACATAGAATTCGAAAAACGACCGTACGTTGAATTTTATGATTTCAACGGGGGTGCAACATTATACTAGATATGCTTATTTCATTAGATTTTGACCTCCACAGTCACTTGTATCATGTATGCTACTTAATTTGGAAACACCATCCTGTATATAAAATTTTAGGATTTACAATAATTTTATATGATTACTTATGTATATGTCGATTGGCTGTCAGCCTTCTACCATTTACTACTATTTATGGCTGTTGGCGACGTATGCTTAAGAATTAAAAAAAAAGTTTAGGTTGAATAATCACCCTGTAAAATAAGGCAGGGATGACAGTTTCAGAATTTTAAGTTCTACGAGAACTGGTGCCAAGCAAAAATGATATGCGTCGACTATTTACATATTACATTCGATATTAAAATGGAAAAATGTGGGAAACAGTTTATAAAAACAGATGCAGTAGTTACTGTTTCTTTGGCAGCGTCTTTTTTTTCGGTTTGTGTTTTACCGTCTATTTACATTGGATATTTATAGCCCCTTCCCCCTTGCTGCTAACCGACGATATTGAATTCCAGTAACTCGACAAAATAGACCAATGCAATTGGACTGTGATCCGGATGTTCGGTAAAAATTGGTGGAATTGGTAGGAACGACATTTTTATTGATATACTCGGAGTCCTAAAAAAAAGTCCATCTAGATAGAGAAACCGGTGCCGTCTTTTTTTACTTTGCTACTTGTACTTTGATCACGTGAAAATTACATGCTGGAGGCTAGGACTTAATTTACACTATGCAATAAGTGATTCTCATCGTAAATATTTTGTTTCATTTGAAAATCTAGTTTAGAGACTTAGGTATTTAAAAAAAGACAACCATTTAAGTCTCAAATTAAGTAAAAAAACTGTGGATAAAATTATAATGGGTGGAAGAACTGATAATAAACTCATAAATTTCATTATGCTGATACTGATTGATAACAAACTAATGCAATCGATGTTCATACTGCACCGCATAACGTGAAAAATGTAAATTTCCCTTACATTTAACGACTTGATAATCTCTGGTTACATCTCTCAGTTTTCAGAAAATAATAGTTCATTAAAAAGTAGATCTTTTAGTACAGTTTATCCATGATGTTATTCCCTTAATATAGTTCAGTTTGCTTTGTGACCAACTAAAAACCAACGATAATGGTTTTTAGACAAACACCATATACATAGTTCACTTCATTATGATTATTGTTTTTCTAAAAAAACTACTAACTTTTGCGTGTTATTAATAACATGAAGTGGTACAGAATGGTCCTCATTATTACGCCAACAGCATCAACTTTATCGGATACAAATCGATACAAATTCAGTTTTGTAGAATCACTTGAGACAATAGGCTCTTTCCGAGTTTGAGTATTAAAAATGCTCACGAAGTCTTATTTTAAATGGTCGATATTTTGATTGGTTTTTAATTTCTGACTATCTAGGTCCATAATTTCTTTTTCCTTATCTACATCGAGACAAAGACACTTACCGTATAGCAATTAACACTGGAGGTTTTATTTTAGTAGGTAGGTACCTACTAGTACAAAAGAGAAGGTACATATTGGCACCCGAAGTATTATAGGAATTTTTTGGATGGATTTAAATTTTTAAATTTTATTCAGTAAATAGACATGCTTTGAAAACCTGGAACTTGTCAAGGACGCTCACATTTGGATGATATTTACATTTTTTATTGTTTAACACCTGGTTGGTAGAGAAGTTCAAAGTTAGTTGTATCTTGTGGTACATACATGTTTCTTACTTTAGTGGTAAGGGTTTAATTGTTAAACAGCAAAAATGTAGGTTTGTTTGGCATTTCACTTGCTTCATTATCTTTTACGTTTCCTTCTTATTTAAATACTTGCATATACAGGGGTGTCCCGTAAAGAATTGGCCATACTTCAGGAGTAACTTCACTGGGTCAAAATAACCCGATTTAGCTCAACTCACCTTAGTACTATTGTGCTTCCTTAAAAAGTTATGGGCCTTGAAAAAAAAAATATTTTATTTCACTTTTTTCTGCTAATTCTGTCAATTTTTAAGTAATTTCACGTAAAATTGGTATTGGGGGGTTTTTGGAATAGCCTAACATGAATATGATGTCATTTCTCGCCTGAAACGTACAGGGTGTTAACAACCCCTGTACCACTTCTTATTCTCATTATATATTTTTTTTTATCACGAATTTTGACAATTTTGACAGTTGTCCTGAAAGAGCTATCCATTTACTGCAAAAATGGTATACCTGTTCCATGACGCTAATCGCACCGTTTTCGAGAAAATTAAGCTTAACTGTGGTACAGCAGAATGGCTATATTCTCTTTACATAAAATTTTAAGCCTATTAATCTAGTAGGTATCCGTCACAGTAGATTACTTACAATTTTATAAGTACTAATAAATCCATAGTATTTAGAGAAAATGCAAAATTTCGACATTAAAAAATAAAACATATTTATTTGCGTTTAAGTAATTTTTAAGTAATTAACAGGCACTTTAAAAAAACAGTATTAGAAAATAAAACTAACATTTAATGTCGTTGAAGCAATTTTTCGAAATGTCCACCATTGTACTCGATGCATTTCTGGCATATTTTCAAAAAATTTCTTGAACTGCAAAAAACGATGGCTGCAGATTTCGAATCGTGTTTGCAGCTGCAACTATTTTTGCCTAAGCTCGGCTCTTGTGTTGATAACTTCACCAGAATACACAAGATTTTTAATATACCCCCAGAAAAAAAGTCCATTGCATTTAAATCTGGACTTCGTGGAGGCCATGTCCACTTCCTCTCCCAATCTAACGATGTGGGAATACATTATTTAGATGGTTCCGAACTGCAAAGGAAAGTGGGCCGATGCGCCATCTTGTAAATACCACGAATATTAGCACGAACGTCTAAAGGAACTTCTTCTAGTAAATCTACTAAATTTTCTTGAAGGAAGTTTAGATAATCTGACCATTCAATTTTGCTGGGAGTTTAAAAGGACCCACAAGATAATCGCCAATTATCCCACACCAAATATTAATTTTGAATTCAGTTGAAAGTGCCTCACTCAATCCCAATTGGCATTTGGATTTTGATCAGCCCTATGTGACAATTTTTTCTGTTCAATATCCCTCTACGAGTAAATGTGGCCTCATCCGTGAATAAAATTTTGTTTACAAAATATGCATCTTGCCTACTTATTTCGCTTAAAATGAATTCGCAAAATTGCATTCTTGCTAAAAAAAATTATTCGCAGTATTACAGTTAAGCTTAATTTTCTCGAAAACGGCCGATTAGCGTCATGGAACAGTTATACCATTTTTGCAGTAAATGGACGGCTCTTTCAAGAAAACTGTCAAAATTGTCAAAATTCGTGATAACAAAAAAAATATATAATGAGAACAAGAAGTAGTACAGGGGTTGTTAACACCCTGTACGTTTCAGGCGAGAAATGACATCATATTCATGTTAGGCTATTCCAAAAACCCACGTATACCAATTTTACGTGAAATGACTTAAAAATTGACAGAATTAGCAGAAAAAAATTGAATAAAATATGTTTTTTTCAAGACCCATAACTTTTTAAGGAAGCACAATGGGACTAAGGTAAGTTGAGCTAAATCAGGTTATTTTGACCCAGTGAAGCTATTCCTGAAGTATGGCCCATTCTTTACGGGACACCCTGTACATGGATTATTTAACAAATAATAATTGTAGGGCTGAAGTAAGGGTTACTATTAACCAAAAACGTATTTTAAAAAGTATGAGAGTGATTAGTATCGACAATAATTTAAAAGGGACCCAACGGGATTTACAATAATTGGACTTCAAAGCGTGCTACTTGCTGGAGTGCTTCTACTGGTTATTGTAGTTTATTCAGGGGAATTTTGGTCAGTTGTACTTCAAAAGTCCCTTTTAAACTTGTAAGAACCAAACATGTACATATTTCCGTTACACAAATCTGAAAGAAATTAAATCGAATTATTCTTATGCCTTCTGAAACAGATTAAAACGTAGTTGGTAAATGAATCAGGTGATATCGCGGTGCGCATTTATTGGCTGAAAATGACTTGAATTTAAAGGCAAACTTTCAAGCTAAATTATAAATACAAACGGGACTGGTAGTGATGTCTTTTTTTGTCTGACTCGACGGGATTTGCATCTGTACGACCCATGTAACAACGCACTACTAATGATCCAGCTCCCATTTTTTCAAGTATTATGTGAATAAATGGTCATATACAGTGTCTTCGTAAAATACAATGAAATTCACAATAATTGAACTGTGCCAATGTTTATATAAATAGGTACTTTTACAGTTGCTAGTTATTAATGGAATACTGGTACATTTTCTTTCGACTTTAAGCAGTTACTATAATCATAAGCTTGGCAACTTGACAGTAGTTATAATCAGGTAACAGAAAAACCTGAAGAAAATTTAACAATTTTCACAGCAACACAAAAAGTTTTACAGCAGGTTTTATGTTATCCTCTTTCATAAATGCATTATTTCCAATAATACCTTGTAATAATGGCCAATTTTTTTTTATTTGGCACGATTCTGTGTGCTACTTTTTATAAGAGAATTTTTAGCCGACTAAATAGAATAGAATTTAGTAACACCGACGATTTTCAGGCATGCTGAAGCAGAACGGTGTAGTCTTGAAGCCGATAGTGAAGAAGGAATGCGGAGAAAGAGAAATTTACTTATATAAAACCCTCGAGGATACAGTGGATAGGTCGCTGATAGAACTGAGAGAATTTGTGCCAAAATTTTACGGAACTAAGAAAATACCCGTCAATAGTAAAGAATACGACTGCATTATTTTGGAAGATCTTACGAAATGTTATAAGGAGCCCTGCATAATGGATATAAAGATCGGCAGAAGAACGTGGGATCCAAATGCCACCTACGAGAAAATCATAGCTGAGGAGGTACGTAAAAATATTTATTTGACTATTGCTTTAAGCTCATATGGTTTCTTGGATAGTGCAGCGAAATTAGGATAAAATTTGTGGCAAATATTAATCAATTCTTAAATAAATCTCGGCAATATCTGAGAGACCATGGTTGAGTGCTGAATATGGAACTTATTGTTGTTTTATTCCAGACCAAATACCACGAATGCAAAAGAGACTTGGCTTTCTGTATTCCAGGATTTCAAGTTTATAACATGTACAATAATCAGTTGTATAAATATGGAAAGGATTTCGGGAAAAGCTTAAATAAAGATAGGGCGGAGGACGGTATGTTTTTACGTAAATAAGTGAAAAGATTTACAGTTACAGCTTTGCCCTTGCCAACAGTTACAGTTACACCAACAGTGGCTTTGCCCTTGACCGCAGGAGACAAAACTTGATATTGTGCTTGTTTGTTTCGTAGCTGCAGCCGCGAACGCTTAGAGAAGTATGTTCGTTGTGCGCAATTCGGGGGCAAAGCTACTCTTAGCGTACTATAATCACCAATTAGCAATGAATAGTGAGTGTACAATACTCCAAAATTTTTTACTTTTCATAGCCGTCCGTACTTTCCTGAACGCCAACAACGTGGGCTACTGTCGCAGCCTGATAGTTCAATTTTTGGCGGCCCTGTGGCGTATACAGCACTGGGCCCGTAACCAGAGGCGTCTTCGGCTGTACAGCACTTCCATTCTTTTGGTGTACGACGCACGCCGTCTGCGGGAACACGTGAAACATATCAAAGTGAAGTCGCCCCTGAAGCTGAGCAGGAAGCAGAGTTTGTACAGGCCGATGAGTTTGGCTGTTTTGAACAACGAATCGGAGAGGATACCCACAGGGTATGTTCGTAATTATTTCCGTAACATTTCCTTGAAGTTTTTTTTTGTTTTTTGCACGCAGTGTAAAACTTTTAGTGTCTTACTTGACACTTACTGTACAACTTAGTATAAATTATTAATATCTGATAATTATGATTAAATTTTAATAACAGGTTTGACAAAAGATAACAATATTTTTTTTTCATTGGTGGTAAATATAGGAGATTCAATGTTGACAATTATATTTTAGAG
This sequence comes from Aromia moschata, assembly GCA_029963805.1. Taxonomy (NCBI): domain Eukaryota; kingdom Metazoa; phylum Arthropoda; class Insecta; order Coleoptera; family Cerambycidae; genus Aromia; species Aromia moschata. Next base: position 320,550 of record JAPWTK010000124.1, on the reverse strand, counting down.
ATTTTTTAAAAGTTCTGAAATGTGATTTTGTTTAGATATTGTCTCTTAAAAAGTTCTAATTTCACAATTTTTAGCCACTTATAAAATAAATCTGGGAGTGTAATTGTAGCTTCAAAAATCAATGTTCAAGGCGGTACGTAATATGTAATATGTATGTGACACAGGAGTTGATTTTTGGTATTAGGCTAAAAAAATTGCCACGGGCTGTTTTTTTTTTAGAAATATCTGTGATCAATTTTGCTGTAGCTGATAGAGGGCGCTACGTACAGCGCTGTTTGTGCCTTAAACACGCTTCAACTTTTTCGCGAGTTTTATGAAAATTTAGGTAAAACATCTTACGTTCTGTACATAAAGAAGATAGTGTCTACTATTTGAATGCCAGTATGGTTAATAATTTTCGAAAAATTTTAATACTAATCAGTACTATTACATGATATTGTTACACGAATTGTTTTTTTTTTAAATTTGCTCAACGCATACATACATATTAAATGCACCCCTCCTTATAGAGAGTATACCCTGATTGAAAGTAAAATCGATGTCTTGATTCTGTAACAATATTTTTTTTACAACATAAAAGTGACCCTCAAAAAACGAGGCTGTTTTACTACATACAATATATGGTTTCCGAAGTATTTTCACCTCCTGAACACGAATTCATGGTCAGGTTAGCCCCATAACCTCTCAGTCTTCAGCAAATCGTCAAAAATCTTCAGAAAAAGAAGACTTTTGAAGATTTTCGACAATTTGCTGAAGACTGGAAGGCGATGAGCCTAACCTGACCACGAATTTGAGTTCAGGAAGCTATAAATCATTGGAAACCAAATGTCACACTGCATATTCGGTCACTTCTCGAAAATCTTCATTTTTCTGAACATTTTTTACGATTTGCTGAAGAGGGAAGTTATGGGGCTAACCTGACCACAGATTCGTGTTCAGGAGGTAAAAATACTTCGGAAACCATATATTGCATGTAGTCAAACAGCCTTCTTTTATTGGGCGGTAGCAATTATGCTCTTTCGCATGTGCGTAATGGAAAAACGGAGGGTTAGTTAACGCTTCATTTAAGGGTATGCACAGGGTCTGGAGCAATAAAGCTTCTTTTACGCACTAGGTTATCATGAGACGAAAATTTTGAGCATTTATAAGTTGAATTTCATCAATTGCAGGTATAGTTACAAGTGTTTGAAAAACAGGCTAATTTTGGGGTCACTCTATTAACGAAGTTTTAATATTCATATTGCATTCTGTCAGTATTATCCAAAATTGCCGCTGTTTACATGGCAAGATAAAATATTATATAATATTAGTAAAACAAGATAAAAGATAAAAACTACATACGTAAAAATATATCTACACAATATTTGTATGTGGTAGCCTTAATTAATTTGGTTGAAAATTAGAAACTCTTATGTAATATTACAACAGGATGAATTTGAAAGCCTAGTTTTGTACCTGCAAAAACAATACATAAAACATAAGCACCCATAATCGATGAAATATTTTGAGAGTTTGTCTTCACTGTTTTATATTGTATAAGACAAATTTTATTGTCTTTCAAATCAAGCACCATCACAAAGGAAAAAAGTGATTAAAAAATGGATTGCCGCAACCCTTGGCACCACCTCAGCCAGAACCTGACACGTCTCACTCAATGTAGCATTTACGAAACCGGGATGCCCAACTCGAAACTCCGTCGCCGTATTTTCGGAATAATTTTGACAATTTTAAAGCTATAAAGTCGGAATGTCAGGAAAAATATCAGGAATCAGGCCGGAACCATTGAAAGTCTGTCGGTAGAGCGCGAACAGGTGTTTTGACGCCCTTTTTTTTAAGTGGGACTCTCAATCCATTTGGGCCACTATGTAAAAAAATCAATAACAAAAAAAAATTTAAAAACAGGCTTTTATTTAAATGCTCTAAAAAGAAAATAAACTTTAAATTGAATCAAATCAATTTATGATATTACACAATTTATATGATATAAAAGCTTGTCACGAGATTTACTTGTGTAGATGTATTTACCTATTTTATAAAATACATACTTTTTTTCTTAGATTTTTTATGTCAAGATCAAGTTACATAATTATTACATTCTTGATTATCTACACAAGTAAATCTCGTGACAAGATTTTATATCTATAAATTGTGTAATGTAATAAATTGATGGGTTTGATTCAATTTAAAGTTTATTTTCTTTTTAGAGCATTTAAATAAAACCTTGTTTTTTTTTGTTATTATTAATTTATTTTTTAGTTTTGTAAAGCGCAGGGTTTTTTTATCTAAATGTTTCTAACCTGTTATACTATCCCTACCTATACCAGTATACTCTTTAAAATTGGAGGTGGTATTTTTTCGATTTTGATTTTTTTCAAGTTTTTAGGGTGGTTGATATAGTTAAATAGACCCGTAAGTCTTACTGTTTAGCCGCGCAGTAGTACACCATCTCCTCGAAGGGTTGAACGCAGACGTTAGTTCATTTGTATTCTTCTTAGCAAACCCTTTCATTTGATACCCACATTATGGGAGTGCTTAAAAATAACTAGTCCGCCATCTTGGGGTGCAATTGGATTTGGAGTGGTCGTATTCTTCTCAGCAAACCCTTTCATTTGATACCCATATCATGGGATTACGCAAAAAATAACTAGTCCGCCATATTAGATTTAGAGTAAATTAATTTTATTTTCTTATTTCTTCTCAGCAAACCCTTTCATTTGATACCCATATCATGGGAGTGCGCAAAAAAATAACTATTCCGCCATCTTAGACAGTCCCCAATTTTGAATTTAGAATGACATAATTTAGCTAACCATGCATTGTCATCCAGACTAAAAAATTGAGTCGTATTTAGAAGGTGAAAAATTAAAGAACAAAACCCATCTAATCTTTTTATTGAACGCATAACAACTTGTCTATTTTAACCCTCAATAAAATGCAAAATTTGCAGATTCAGTGGACAGCTCACGACAGAGGGGCCCATCCTCCGCTCTCCCACGTCCCCGAATAAGATGGTCAACCTCGAGGTGCCGAACATCATAAACAACAACAACATCTGGCAGAAGTCGATCCACACCCTCAAGAGGACGCACTCCTTCCAGAACAACTATGACAAAGACGTGCAGAACAAGAAGCAGACCTACATGTACATCTTGGACGAGCTGTGCGCCGACCAGAAGTCCGAGTGCTGGGCGACGGCGAAGATGATCGATTTCGCGCACGTCTACCCTGCGGAAAATTGTGATATCGACAAAAATTACCTAGAAGGCATCGAGAATCTGGTCAGGTTATTCGAGGACTTCCTGGTCGAGAGCGAATAAGGCGATCTTGAACTTTTACCGCGGAAAATTTCTTTAACGAGGTCCAAACTTGGCCAATATCTTAAAAACCTTTTGTAAAAATTTTGTACTGTGTCATTCTATACCTAGTCCCCTTTTTGATACAGGATGTTGTACAAGATTTCGTTGTGATTTTGTAAAGATGTACAAGAGTTTAAATATTTTGTTTGTTTTACATTTGACGATCATTTTTCATAAGGCGATGAGTTAATTTCAGTAGGCCCGGAATGTCTATAAATTTGGTAAGGCAGTTTTAAAGATACCGACTTGCGAATTTTTCGATGTTCCTGATATAACGCGTAAAAAATGGTCATAAAAATTGAGTGACTCCAATAAACGTACCGAAGGCTAACATGGATAAAAAAAACAGTTAATCATTTAATTAAACAAATTTTGATATCGTTGAAAATTACCTTTTTTTATTTTTTTATCTTAGTAACGTGTCTGGCTGGCATTTATTTCGTTTTCTTATGACAGAAGAGTCGTATTTATTTTCCTCTATTTTAATACTAACCGACCCCAATCTCAGTGCGGAGTACTTCGGAAATGAGGCGTTCCTCATTTCACGTACGATTATGATTTAAGCGGTCATGCTCTCTTGCCTTACAGCTAATGGAAATCTATTTTGGTTGGTTCTAAACTGATGGAATTCAATTTTTTTTTACTGACTATATTTCAGAATAACTCGATGTATTTTTGGAGATTTTAATAAAAATCTGTGACAGAAAACGTGTTTCACTTATTTTAAGAATTTTGTACGAGGAGTGAAATTTGGTTCGTCATTGTTTAGCATCGCAAACTGCAGATCTAGATTTCAACCGTATTGGGTCTCATCAGGGCAGTTTATCTCGCAGAGAAAGACAATGAACAAGCGTATGCTTTGGGAAGGATATTAGTAGTTCAAGAAATTTTGTTAGACACACAGAACTCATATTTGTAAACACTAACAGTTTTATCACTGGCTGTGTTTTTTCTTTTTTATTACAAAAAGTATGAACTTTAGGTGTAGTCAATGACACCAAGCATTCGGAGTTTGTCAGAACTCCAGTATATAAAACAACCTAATAGAAATTGCCTTACATTTTATGAAAAAAGGCTATTAGCCGGCGATAGGATAAGTTGTCCTTTGAACCCACAACAAGTATGAATAAATACATACATGCTTATTAGACAAGAACCACAGGCGATGGCTCGACTTTGTGTCAAGTGTCTAGCTGTATTCTAATTTGCTACTGTTAAACGCTGATTGGCCAACACGCAAAAAGTGACCGCAAATTTAGCCCATTTTCTGGACCTCGCTAGAGAATTGTAGAAAAGTACCATATTACTCGTAATGAAAACTCAAGATGAGCATGTTTTTTAGTTCTTGGTACCTGCCAAATATTTGTAGCATTTTTCTACGATTCTCTAGCGAAGTCCAGAAAACGGGCCAAAAAAAAACAGCTATTTTTGCGGTCACTCTTTACATGTAGACACAGATTTCGAACAGACCATAGGGAATGCGTTCTATTTGCCCTATGCGTGAAAAATGGTATAAACAAAGTGATACTAATATGGCGGCTTCGAGAGAAATTAACTTCAAATTGGTCCTGAAACGTTTCATTACAGGCCATAGCCTCAAGAGTGCTTCTGTGTTCAATCATCGTATAATACCTAATAATAGTCATTATAAACAATGTTTTCATAACAATCTAAAACCAAATAAAAGTCCAAAATTGTTGAGTTGATGAGTGTTCCAGAAGGATGTAATAGTTGTGTTCTGTATTCCATGATAATAATAAGGAAATAAAGGTTTTGTCCCGAGTAGAAGAACGTGCATAATTTTTCCGGAGATAAATTCAACAAAATTACCTGTGAAATGTCACTCCAGGGATATATTCTTTTGTTTAATCGGCTGGTGCGCCACTATATTTTTATTATTATTATTATATAACGGTGTTTAGCCTTTAAAAAGACAGATACTTATTACAATAAAGCAATAACTAACATACAAAACCAAATAAAATCAAAAAACGCTGTTTTGTTCACGGTTACACCAATATGGCCGCTTGACATTAAGTTTGCCAATGTGACAATATGCGCATTCCCTCCAGTCTATTTTATATCTCGGTACATGTGGAGTATGTCTTTTTTCAATCGATTCTTAGGGTATAGTTCAGGTGGACTGCTGCTTAAAAAGACTACAGATAACATAAAATGTCCAGGCCAAATTGGTTCTAATTTATATTTCTTCATACCATCGACATCCGCATATTCGAACTCACCATATTTCCGAACTTGTACTTCCACACAACAAGGTATACTGGAGTCTCCAAAATTTGGCCCTCGAAAATTCGTTTACCTCCACAATTTGGCGAAAAATCCCTCCGCAATTCGGCGTTTTTCTATCCCCACCATTACCACGAGCTCTTTGCTCCTGTGCGGCGCGCTATTTGAAATCCTTGCAACATTAGTTTATTGAATAGAAGCAGAATTATATTTAAAAACGCGATATTCCTTTATAGTATGGGACCTTTATGTGTTAGAACCCTTACAATTTTTGGCTCCATTACTAAAAATTTGGTCCGCTCACTCCTACGTACATTTTTCACCCGGCAAAACAACAAAAAGTACAGCGTCACTTGAAGTAAGCACCAATGCCGTGACTTTTCAGTGGCTGTGGTGGGGTACCCCTTGAAGCCAAATCTGGAGACATCTTTCCCGAGCTACACCGAATTTTGGAGCCTCCAGTGTGTAACCACCTACAGTTACTCTGGTCTGTGCACACAACCGAACTTGTCGCTGTCGAATGACCAATGAGCCAGAAAACCCCTTTGCGCATGCGCCAGCAGTTCGGTTATCCGGAGGTGAAGAAAGTTCGGAAATGTGGAATTTTGCGGTACGGAAAAGTTCGGATATGCGGATGTCGAGTGTACTGTAATTTCGTAATTTGAAAGCGACAGGTTATTTATAGTCGAAAAATAAGAATATCAACAAAAAATTATTTTCAAATCTATTAAAGAAGAATGCACAAAAATACACTTCAGTTTGGACCATATTTTTTTGGTATCTACGATGCGATTACTAATGAGTAATATCGTTAAGATATCTGAGATGCCATGATACCGTCTTCGTGACTACACATTCGCAACACTGTCTTAGATAATTGGCGATTATTAATTAATTACATTTGTACTTACTCGTGCAGGCCTCTAGTAGGTACACCAAAAAAATAATTAAAAACAGGTTTGTATTACAAAAATACTAATACATCTATTCTAAAAATAATTCTTCACACTACAAACTTAATTCAATAAATGCATTTTTTTTCGAATGATATTTTATACCTCATAAATAAATACAATTTTAAATCCTATCTGCATTTAAACTACTACATTTTCAGTACTTTTTTTACTTTTACTGCTAAAGTCTAACGAATTTATCGGGCAGTCCTTGACAGCCTCAATTTTCTCTACACATTTCTTCACAAGTTCGGTCTTGTACATCTTCTATACTTCTCGCCGTGTTTATAACCTCCCAGTTATCGCATTCACGAGAAAGTTGTAAATACATGTCGGCAACTTTCTCCTGCATCTCCCTATGTTCATATCTTTCACTGCCGAATCCCGGCCTTACCATAATTTCCTCCTGACTTATCGATAACAAAAATACCATGTCTGGTTTCGGTAGGCCAATTTCCGGTTGTTTGCACCAATTTAAATCCATATCTTAAAAACATACCTGTTAGCAAAATTATTAGGCTCACGGATATTACTCTTACTCTTTTTTACCGCAGAATAGACGATCCCAGAGTACGAATATCTGTCCACGATTAAAGTAACACCATCGTTCAGCAACGACTTAATTTGATCAACTTTTTCCCACCGGTTTGCAGTGAATAATAAATGAATTGCGTGGTCGTCCAGCTGACACTCTTTGTTTCTTAAATAATTGTCGATTAACTTTCCTGTTAATGTAGACCTATCCGGAAAGCTCATAAATTTTGCCTTGATTTTAAAATTTTCCAAAGCCTCTACTAGTTTCTTGCAGTGAGTGGATTTTCCTGATTTATCGACACCCTCGAACACAATCAATGCTCCTCGTTTAATTTGACCCATAACTTCTGACTATAAAAAGTACTCGATTAAACGCACAATCACCACACCACCATAAAATACGTGTAAAACAAACACGGCTAGCTAAAAAACCGGGAAAATATAACCTATTTGGGAATTTTCTTTCTATAGGTTAAGTTGTGTTGTCAGTACTGAAGAACTAAAAACAAAGCCACGAGTTTGTACGATAATAATTTATATTTTGTTAAAACTTTGAAGATTAAATATGAAGGTATGTTTTTAATTATTTACCAGTTTCATATTTCCAGTCAAAATGATATTTTTTTCCTCCTCACTCCCCTTCTGCTTATAAAATTAGTTTTTTTTTACTTATGTTTATATTTGCGATCTCCCATTGTCTTATTGATTTGACCGAGAGCGCATGTCCAAACGCCTTGGACGGCCCGGAAACCTAGGAGAAAGGGAAACCCACCTGACACTGACATTGGCCTAGTTGCTTTATGCTTTTTTGGTTGTCTGAATTGCATTTAAGTGCACTACGCAACCATCAAAACCCCAGTGTGCCAGTTCGTGCGAGTCTGGTTGCGTTGCACCAGGCGGAGGTACATTGTGGGTCACTTGCTTCAGCACCTTTAAACGATCGAGTCGGAATAATCCCGTAAGAATTTATTATTTTAATAACAAGTGATTATAGGCGGTAAATATGTCGCTGATGAACGGTTGATTAATTATTGATTTTATTACGTTCGTATAATTTGTGTGACGCAGTTTTTATTAGATTATTTGCGCCTGACAAAGGAATGAATAGATAAATCTAAATCAACAATCATTATTAATGCGTTTTGTTAACTGCATTGGTATTTATAAGATACGCGAATATATAAAATTTCTCATAATGTATGATTTACATATGTATGTAACTACATCGTATTTATAATAGGTTGTTTTGTTATTAAATTAAACGTCTACCATACACTATGTTGAATAGACATACTTATTTTTTTATTTAAAAATGTATAAAGTTTCATTTTTCGAATAGCACAAAAGTGTCTAAAACAGAAAATTAAATCTGTCCACAATGCTGATTGAAAAATTTATATTTGTGATGTGTGATTATTTAATTAAATAGAAGACATAGCAAAAAAAACATGATACGAAACTTGAGAAAAAATTCAAAAAACATTTGTCTCCGCCGATAATCTTGGAAGGGCTTGAAATATGTTTTTGATTTTTTTTTATCCAAAACTTTTAGCCAAATTTTCATTTTTCTTAAAGTTATAAGACTATAGAACTTATTTAGAATTCCATAACTTTACAGATCTCGATATTTCTAAAAATTACAAGAATGAAAAGACTGCAGGTATTAGGTACAGTAATAAACCCTTAAAATGCGGTATGGGTCACATGCTCCATTCTGGAGACAATAATAATCTCCATCAGCCACTTGGTTCCTGTTAACTTGATGAGAATGATGCTACATATAAAAAATTGAGGGTGTAAAGGATTTAAAGAAAAATATATTGACAAAAAAAATGTCATCAAAGTTGGCCGAGTAAAAAAAGACGTATTTCTATTCTATCTTAAATTTATAACCTTATTTAATTGTCTAATCTGTCACCTTATATGACAGCCATTTTTTATTTTACAATTGTGACAGTCACTTGTCAAAAGTTTGACATAACCGAAAAGCTTCGACATGACCGCTATTTCTATCTCTCTCGTTCATAGCCAGATTTGATGACGTTTTTTTTTAAGTTTGACGTTTCAGTGATATTTTTTTAAGTTGGACTTTTTTTAGAAACACATTGGCACATTTTTAGTAACATTACCTACTTCTTTGTGTTCTAAGAATTAAACGTCATTTATCAGTTTAAACAAAGAACCAAGAATATTTCATTTATTCCGACCACAACTATCCATAATCAAGGAAATATTTCTTTATTTTGAAAAATTTACCTGCACAGATTCATGACAGTTGTGATCCGACATTTCCGAAACCGGCAGGCTCAACTCGAAATTCCGTCGCCGTGTATTTAATTAACAAATAATGATTTCGACAATTTTTAAATTAGAAAGGAGTCAAATCGCCGGGAAAAAATCGAACCGGCAAGTCGGACCGCAACCATTAGAAGCCTGTCGGTAGACACCAACGGGCGTTTGGACGACCTCTTAGCGACACCGTCGTCGATTCTGTTGGGGTTGGGGTCATTTTTTTCATTATATAACGCGTAATGAAAAAACCTCCCACGCACCCAAGTTGCCTATTTTGCCTGCGGATTTTCCCACTCCATACTTTCATGTTTGGTGTGCGTTTATCTGAGAGAAAAGTTTATTCATCAAACTCCCTAGATATTCCAAGTATCCTGACGAATACACTATGGAGTTATGATTAAGTTTAACCTTTAGCTGCCACATTTTTCTGCTGTGAAATAGCTGCCACACTGAGTGTGTCGCACCCCAGCCATGTATTCAATATTTTGACTTGAAATTTTTTTTTGATACCTCTTTTAAGGTTGTTTAACAATGTAATTAACGAAAATCAGATAAATTAATAAATGAAATATAAGATAAAATTATAAATATTGTAAAAAATGTGAAACGTGAAAAACGGGTTGTGTCATCAACAAAATTCTAGACATCTCAATTTTTCATTAAAAAACCTCAAAATTTTACTTAGTACTCCAGAGATATCCTAGTTTAAGGGAAAAAAATGTCCCATATAAAGCTTTTCCAAAAAAAAGGTATTTATTTTGACAAATGAAAGGCGACATTTAAAAAAAAATACAGTATCTCTGATCTGATATCAGTATATCTGATACAGCCGTATGTGTTAGTGTTAGATCTCAGCTACCAACAGATGGCATTAGCAGAATTTTTTTTCGATTTAGATACAGATACTATACTTTTTTGAGGCCGGGGGTGTATCACACCCCAGAGTGGCAACTAACAGTTAACTATTACCTACTTTTTGGCTATGCCTTCATATGATTTTCACTGTGTAATTTTTAAGTAGCACTTTCTTGATACCAAAACTCACTTATCGGTTCCCAAAAATCCGTTTTGCAGAACATGATGACTACTCCAAGGGGTTTCAAGGTGACAGATGCCGAACGAAAGACGCGGGTAGGCATCGCCGTGAAGAACTTCGAAGAACTGAAGAAAAAAACGATAGACAAGTTCAAGCTGAAGTTCTCGCCGGGCCAGATAGATTTCCAGATGCCGGACGGCACCCTGATACTGAACGAGGAGTATTTTCAGACGTTGCCCCCTCAAACGTTGCTCATATGGGTGCGGAAGGGCGAAAAAGCCGAGACGGACGCCGAGATTTTGTACAAGACCATAAGAGAGGTCAACGACGAATACTTGACGGCTGGCGAGAAGGTGCAGGAGTTCTTCACGGAGAAGATGAAGAACAAGGTCCTCAAGTTGGCCGAGGTACTGAAGGGTATCGACGGCGAAAAGGCGCGTCTCAGTGCGAAGGCTGACCACCCAGAGTGGTTCGAAGGTAATTTCGCTTCGGTTAGAATAGAAGTTAAGATTATAGAGATTTAATATTATTATTCTGCGAAATTTAGACCTGTTTCGCTTGTAACACGTATTTTTAAGACTTTTTTAATTGCCTATGCCATAACATTTTTGAGCAAATTTATTGTTATTTAATAACTGTCTCCTGTGCTGGTTTTGTTGAGCTAGAAGGATAGAATTTAATGAGACATTTGTTTGAATTTTTCGAAAATTAAGGCGTTATACACTCAGATTATAGAATTAATGTTGCGTTGTTCAGTGTTCAAATAACTAAAGAATTACCTATAAAAAGGTTTTAGACTCATATTAGCACTTTGTGTTAGAAAATATTTAATTATGAATCTTTAAATAGAAGGGGAGAGAGAGAGAGAAGATAATTTTTTTTACTGTGTTGATCTCTTACCACATTGTATTATATACTCAGTAACAAATAGTCATAAGAGTATGAGATCCGACTGTGTTATAACTTATAACTGTTTTTATGAAGAAATTAGTTTAAAGGTCATGTATGTATATGTTTAACCAAAGAGCCAAGAATGCCTCATTTATTCCTGCCGCAAATACCCATAATATATGGAATATTTCTTTTATTGCTAAAATTATTTTTATTATTTATTATTTATTTTTATTTCGAAAATTTTTCTTCATCTTATAAGACAAATTTTATTATTCATCAATTGAAGCACCATTGCAAAGAACATAATTGAAGAAGTATTAAAATATGATATTTCCGATACCGGAAACCCAACTCGAAATTCCATCGCCGTATTTTCACAGTAGTTTTGAAAATTTTAAAGCTAGAAAGTCGAACGAGGCGTCAAAAAAAATCAGGAATGGAAAGACATGCAGTGCAATGAAAGGTAAATGACTTTTTTGCATTGCATATAATTTCATATTTTTCAAACTTGGCTTGGCTTGGCTTCGAACGTGGCTGGACAAGAGAATTTTCATTCCCGTTTCGTTCTTTTTTTTTGTCTGAATGACGGTGTGGCAGATAAAAATTGAGGTAATTAAAGAAATGTTTCATTTATTACGGGTATTTGAGGCCATAATAGGGCATTCTTGTCCCTTTTATTAAACATATATAAGACCTTTAATTCCCGAGATATCACATTGTATTTCATTATGAAAACAGTAATCAGGCAATTTGACGATTTCAAAATTATTGAATGTGGTCAGGAAAAAAAAAACTTTGAAGAAGGTAGGAAGTTTTATATGCACATTGCCATTCATTAGTTGATATATCGACTCTCAAGTGTCAGATATACTATACTATACGATAAAATCATGTTTGGTGACCTGGTACGGACTGACATCTATACAGACCTCGGACTAATTAACCTTAAAATGGCGATATTTAAAATTTTCACCTTGCCAAATTTTGTGTAAAAGTGAAATGGTCACTGTATACATGAATGCACAAAATTATCAACAATTAATGTGAATGTCTGTAACTAAAACTAGTAACTGAAATTCCAAATGTGGTGTGGACTCTGCCAGCCCGCTAGTAAACCTGATTTAAATCGTACAGGCCTTGACACCAACGCCAAAACAAAAGAGGAGTATATGTTTCGGAGGGCCCAGGACCGCATCCGAATGTATTTCTACAAAACCAAAGAAGAACTCCTGAAAACAAAAAGACTTGCCGCAGGCCCAGCTCCAGTCGTTACTTAATGAATTGCAAAATAGATTAAAACTAAATAAATACCATGGGTATTATTTCGACAGGGCATGTTCTGGAGACAAGAACATGAAAAGCATTTGTGATCGATCGGGGCGGTTCACGTGCCAGGGCAGATGGGACAAGGCGTGGTGCCTCTATAGCCCCCCTCACAACATTAATCCCTATACGAGTCGCGAGGCTAGGATCATATTCCAGACGTGGAACCTGGATCACCGCAAGGAGAGGTCCCGGGCCATCATTCCGACCGTGCGCAACACATTATTGGCTGTTGCTAATCATGACATTAAGAACGGTAAGAAGTGTGAGGATATCGATAGTGATAATAACTTAGATAAGGTGTGTATTGACGTAAAGAGCATCTACAATGATCTCTTCACCATCTCTAATTTGAAGATCGTGCATATCGTCTGTCACGACAAGGGGGCCCATTCCTCATTCAAGGGGAGACTGTATTTGTTGTAAGTTTTCTTTCGTACTTTGGAGAATCAATCAGGGCTTGAAAAAAAATTATTTAGCACTTGCTCAACAGTATTTGGAAATAAATCAGGGTGTTTTGGGCAGGAATTTTAGATTTTGCGTTCCATTCTTAAGGGCGAAAGAAAAAATATATGATTATTATAAAGATAGGATCGTGTAAATGTGGTTTTTATTTGAAATTTTAACCCATTATTATTTTCCTTCAATTTTCTCTCAATCAAGCAAAATATTTTTTGTAAATTTTACTTGAAATGCTTATATATACTTTTTCAAAATGGGGCACATTAACGAACATTTGGCTGAAAAATACCTGCTAAATTGAAAAAATGGTTGAATACCTGCATTTGATTTAAATTTCATTTAATTTTTGTATGAATATTGATCTCATTTTTCTTTTATTCAGATGAATTCCCCTTTTATTTTTTTATTTCTAACATACATTTTTTTGGCTCAATCGTCTAAAAAAAATGTACAAAATCTGTTAATGGATATATTTTTCAATATATTTACACTTGTTGAATTTTAATGATATTGGAAGGGCCCCCCCCCCCTCCTTTAACTTAATAATCTGTATATAAAAAATTGGAACCCTTCAGAGCAGAAACTATATATGTATTATAGTAGTCCTTAAGTTAGAATAGACGTTACTTACATTAAACTGTATTTAATTTTGGTATTTACATACATAGGAATAAAAACTCATGCGTGGCAATGGAAATAAATAGGAAAAAATAAACATAGGAAAAATCCAGCATATTTTTGGAATGTGTTGTTCCGAAACAATTGGCAGTTAATTCATTTCTTATTTTAATATATCTTTCTGTGATTTTCTTGTTGACGGAATATTTTTTTTAAATTGCTAATTTTTATATACTATTAAAAGCTAATTAAATTGACATCTTATATTACAAAATTATTGAGGAAGATATTATTTTTAAATATAATAGTAATTCCATATAACAAAGAAATAATATGACAAGCAATAATTATAACTTTTTTGAATGTGCATTTTTACTGGGAAGTTTAGAGAATAAACATGATGAAGAAATGTTGTAGACAAGATTGTTTTGTCAAGAGAAGTGTTTCACATACCTTCTTAATAAAACCAGTATTTTTCGTAGTTGTATTTAATGGAAATATATATTATGTTTTCATGGACTTTTTATTTTTTATTAATTGAAAATCACATCAATAGGGTGCTATATTAGTTATAATAATGTCACGTATATTTTTATATTGGTATACTAGATATATTTTGTAGAAATTCGTACCAGTTTTTTTTGTTGTATTTTGTAAAAATAAAGTTTACTGTTTACATCGAAAAATTATTATTATGGACCAAAGTACAATTAAAAACAGTGATTGTTCATTATAAGTTCCAAAACATGGTTCCCATATTTTTTAATTCTCTTATTTTAAACATATAACCCCATATAATTCTAACAGTGCTTATCAAGTAATATTGTGATTATAACTAGTTCAGAGATGCTTTAGAGCAAAAAATTGTTGTCAGCTTCGCGCATATCTAGTGTTAGAGTGTAGGGATCAATAATAACTATTTATAATAGAAACATTGTTTCCATATTGAGCATTTTTATAAACGTGCAACATCTTTTTTTTACAAAAGAAAAACGAGCTGTGATTTAGTCATATATGTTGATTTATAATTGTAAAATATGGAAATAATCTTTTTCAATTTAGTTAGTAGTAACTATGGAAATATATAAAAATGTAATGTGTAATTGAAATAACCTGAACCCTATTCTTATTATGTCACTAAAGAGGGATTCTAAAACATGTCGAATTTTAATGTCATTTTGGATAACGTGAAACACGTTCCTTTCTGCATAATCTTTACTCGTCAGACATAATCATTTAATGGATTAGAATAGGGCCAGGTAATGTTAAAATTTATATGTTGTAATAATGATGTCACCTTCCTATTGATTTTTGTTCCTCTAGTTGATACTGTTGAGGTAGGAAGGCTAGTATCATTATACGCTGTAAGCCTTTTAGTAAGAGCTGTATCATATCAATAAAGTATTGTTGTAGATCTCAGAAACTACTTGAGTATTTTATTATCTGACTGACTGAATGAACAATATATATTATATATATATACTTATATATCTTTTTGATGTACTTCATATATTGACGAATAAAGTTATAAATGATTTGAGGTGTTTTATTATCCTTTAAATTATGATACTACTGCAACTTCTTTTTGATCACTATGTACCGCAATATACACAAAAATAAAATATAAACAAAAATTCTTCAGGAATTTGGAACTTCAACTTCAGCAACAAGTTTTTGGAACTGACAGTGACTATTGTGGCAGACCAAAAAAAAATCTGTAGTCTGTTGTAGATAAAAAAAAAGGTATAATACCCCTATGAGTACAATTTTATTATACATAAATAAAACAGGTTTTCATGTCACCACCAAATATCTCATCTACTGTGGAGTGAAATACGCAATGAGGATATGATTCCAGTTATCTTCTTTGATCTATTGTGGATTATTTGTCATGATTATTGACTTATTTCATTTGTTGATTTGATTGCAGTAATATCTGGCATTATTGAAAAATATTTTGATAAAATTAAATAAAACCACTCCATAGTTAAGAATTGTAAAACAGCTTTTATTTGCCGGAAACGTTTGGCATGATAAAAAGCCAAGCGGCTTTCAACCATGTTCCCCAATGAGTAAGAATCTACTGTGGTGGATCGGGAATACCAGGACATTTGCTGTGAAACTCGCGAAGACGTTTAGAAGATTTTTGGACCACTTTTTTGTACCCGCTATTAATGCGTCAACATTGGACAAACATTCTCTAATAGTTTCAGCTACAAGATGTAAAGTATGCACTTTGCACGTAACATGCAAAGACTTGCAACCGCTTTCTGAAAGCAAACGGCCTACTAAGAGCGTCATAAGGGCAAATGGTAGTTTTTTAGGCGTTTACACGTGACATTTTATTATTAATGTAATACCGACGCCGACGACATAAACACCTCGAACTAATAATAATGCTCAAACTGTTATAGGCGGTCGGGCGAAACGACTGAACCCAATTTTTTTACTACCATCGTATTAAATTCCAATCACAAACGGTAAGTTCGGATTTACATAAAGCTTATCTTCTAGCCATATTTTCAGTTAAATATTGCAGATTAAGGGACATACAATATAATAGAAATCATAAGACACATTAGCACGTGTCATATCATTTTCTTTACGGACTAGTGCCTAAAAAAATATTTGACATACTACTGTGTAAAAAATGTTTTTTAAATAAAAAATTCAGTTGTAGAAATAAACATAGACATTTATATCTTCAAGTTAATTCAAGGGCCTTGTTAATGGCCTGGATCTAAGAGAAAATTTCTTTGGGACGACATACATAGCATTTTTTTATTTTCGTGAATAAATGTTTAAATAGGCGGAGCTTGTGTTTCCTTATATCAAGTTAGTGGGGCAAAAAATATACTCTGTCGATATTTAATAAAACGCTTTTTATTGCTATCAAAGAATACATTCCAAAGTATATTACAAAATCAATAATCATATATCACACAAAAAAATCATAGGGAAGTACGCAATATCAGATTTTCATAAAAGCTACAGATGTAGATATTTAGATTTAGGAATTCCCAAAGGGACCAAGGTCCATTCCACGTTATAAATTAAGGATTGTGAGTGTTGATTTACATATCGTCATTTCCTATAAAATCGGGGCAAAATCCGAATCTGATCTCTTGATTTTCATATTAGGTCATTCCAAGATGAAGTCCTTTTTTATTGTAATTTGATTTTGGAGAAAAAAATTTTCACCTGATTTCCGATTTCGATTTGAGCTTTCCCAAATCAATTTTGTTTTTTTTGTACCACCCTGTATAGTACAGGGTGGTTCATGAAGCAAAAAAGTTCATACGAATATGTGTACGATTCATTGTATTTATGAACTTTATGAATTTAGAGTACAGGTAAAGTACCAAGTAAATATTGGTAAATTAACAGTAACGGTAAATAAACAGTAACGGTCCCTATATGTGTAATGATCCATGGTTCCTTTGAAAATTTATCAATCTGCATTAACTAAAAAGCGAATGCTCAATGATAATGATAATGATATGAGTATAAATTAATGTATGTAAAAATGAATGAAGTGCTACTAAAACTGTATAGAAAACGGCTAAGGGAAAACTACCAAAATCTGAAATGTCCAGAACTATCTATTTGTTAAAGTAACATTAAACAGTATGACTGACTATATAGTTAACATGGATAAATTATAAATAAATAGATTCTTTGGTTTGGTAGTTTTTTTCTACATATATGACATCACTTACATTATTGCTTCCCTAGGTACAGGATAATGGCTGCAAAAAAAAAGACAAACCTATAGCAATCAATATATAGGTACAATTATATTATTTTCTTATTGCAAAGTGAAAAGTTTTCAACAATTTAAATTTGGCGCCAATATAAAATTCTTGCCTTTTTTTTTGTACGTCAGATAATGAAATTGTAAAATTAAAAAAAGTAAATTTCTGGGTTCATTCACGGATGTATTTGACATATTTTTGTGTTTCATATGATACTTGTGGGTTTTATTTCAATTATATTAAGTAGGCAAAAGCAAAGACGACTTTCCAAGGAAAATCTAGTTTCACCCCGTACAGATCCCTTTCTGTTTTGTTAAATTACAAATTAATACTCAAAGTAAAACTCTGCAGGTCCATTTATTTTCAATTTACAGAACTCCTAAATAAACTTAATAAACGTTCTTCCTCAACTCCACTCGTTTCCTAAATAAACATCGAGTGCCATTGGGCTATCAAGTTTATAAGCGAATTATTCAATCTCCTTTCGAAATTGGGTCGACCTGGGACATTTGACCTATTTAGGTAGGTACAAAGTATGTCAGCAGGCCACTACAGAATTTGGGGCACAAACGCGACCTTGACCCTTACTGACACACTTTTAGATGCTGCAGGTGGGTCTTCCCTTTTTACGACCTACATAATAAATTTCCAGTGGTATTTTAAGCTATTTTATGGGGATAAAATCGAACGGTAGATGTGATGTTTCTATGTGTAAAAATTGTAGTTCAACAAATTAAAGTTAAAACTGTAAACATTATTTTAGAAAAAATTAAATTTACAATGACACTAAAATACATATCGTCATTGGGCTTCTAGCATCTGCTATGTGCAGAACAGCAAACTTTACAGGAGATTTAATCGTTCACTTGTTCATTGAAACCCTTAATTGTTATTTTATTTATTGTTCATGATATTTGCAAAATTTTATGCAATCTAGAAATCATAAATAATTGTTAAATAATAGTTTAAAAACAGTTTTTGCCAAAAACAGATTATATTAACACATGATAGGTGTTACACGCGCAGTGACTATATAGTAAAATACAGAAATGTACGGAAAATATGTAATTATAGTTACAGCAATTTTTTCATCTGGATTAGTAAAAAAAGATAATGTCAATTAATAAAAATATTTCCAGACTATAACAATAAATTTTATGTAATATTTTTTGGAAATAATGACAAAAAATATATATCAATCTCATTGCATCACTAGCATTTATTTTTCCTTCAACGTGTTGCATCACTTTAATTCTTATGGTTAAGTCTGTATAAATAAATATGATTTGTATTTTTTGGAAAGGTATCCTTCTCAAAAGGAGACAATCTATTGAAAGGTTATTTGCATTTTAATGTTTATTTTAAAATAGAAGCTTTGAAAAAAAATACCACGATAACTCTAAAGTAGCCATTAAGCCTTCTAAAGACATCCAAAAAAAACGTCATCAACTCTGGCTATGAACTGAGAGAGATAGAAATAGCAGTCATATCGAAGTTTTTCGGTCACGTCAAACTTTTGACAAGTGACTGGTCACACATTGTAAAATAAATAATGACTGTCACCATAATGTGACAAGCTTCGACGATAAAGGGGTACTAATACTACCTTGTAAATTTTTTTTTGACCATTTTTTTTTATTGGTTTAAATGCTGCCTTAACTATCCAAAAATGATATCCAAAAGGTTTTATGTGGGGGCAAATTTTTAAAGTGGTCGAAAAATTCGATTTTTCGAGTGAAGTCACGGTGCTGTTTAACTAGTAATTTGTGCGTGTTCGATATCGGTGCAGTAGGCGGTCACTATTCCTTCGTAAATACAGGACCTGAATACCTTGAATTAGGACATGAAAGCAGGAAACAGCAGAAGGACAGCATGAAAACTTTGAATCAGAAGGACAGTTGTATGGCCCAGGCATCGCTGATTAGTGGTAAATAAAAAATTACATCGAAAATATACGTAAACGTTAAACGCGTTTTTTCTTGAAATTTCCAACCTACTTGTTGGTTTTTAATTTGGTTGGATTTAATAATGTTATATTATTAAAAACGTTGCTAATCAAAAAGCTTTAAAAATGTTTCTCTATGTGAAAATGTAAATATGATTCATATAATACAATTTATTTCCTTGTACAGACTTTTTCTTTTTGAATAAACTTATGCACAAATATGCCAAGTAATGAAGGGACGAGATAACGGGGGGGGCGGCGGAAAAAAAAAAAACAAAAGGGGGGGAAAAAACCCAAAAAAGGGGTAGGGCGGGGGAAAGAAAAAAGGGTTCGGGGGGGGCAGAGATGTGTAATGATGTCTAAAAAACTGAATTTCAATAAATTATTTTGCCTTTCTACAATAAATTTGAGAAAATGAGCCTTGCTTTTGACCCCACAAGGTAGTGTTACCCCTTAAGTAAGGTTATAAATTTAAGATGGAAATAGGTCTATTTTTATTCGGCCAACTTTGACGACTTTTTTTTTGGATGGCTGGATATTTAATTTCATTTGCTTACTTGCATTTTCGAAACCAAATTTTAATTTGTTATACAACTCTAAGACTGAAAGAGATCAAATTAAAAATGCATATTCTACATAGTACATAACCTCCATTAATATCACTGTATCATTATAATACAGTGGATGGAACGTTTTGGACAGCACTGTATTATTATAATACAGTGTTTTTGAAAAATTCGCATAGTATAATGTCCGCCAAATTTTTAGCAAAAACAAAAAATTTTTTGAGAACTCCCTTGGAAATTTTACAGATCCTTACTATTAGGGCTGTCAGAGTGCTGCGCCATAGCCACAGCATGTAGGGGCATTTTTTACTGAAATGAACATTTCCTTTGACAATAAACTGTCCATAAGACTGTAAACGATGTATGGTAATTCACTGGGTAACTTTCCTTTAATGTCTGAACAGTGTTAAGATAACGGTGCAATAACGCTGAAATGAGGTCATTGACGAACCATAGTGGAAGGGACCTGCAAAGCATTGGCTGTTGACTTTCATTTTAACGTAGTTGATGTTGATCTATCAAGGTACACGTATGTTAGACTCTCCACTGTGTTAATTGAAAAGTTTCAATTTAGTATGTCAATTTAATATCAACAATATGGTATGTTACGAATGCGAAAGCCCATACTTAGTGAGTTTGTTACTAAGGACTTCCCTTTAATACACTCATTACAATGCGTACGCCTATGGCGCGCAAAAAATTCTTGACAGCCTCAGTTATTTGAAACCGCAGATTCGAATTGGCAAATATTGATCCACTCACCTCAGTAATTTAACTTCATCATAAACTGAGACAGATCATATTCACTGTCATACTGCTTGGAATCCCACAGCTCCGGCAACGATTCCAGTATCGCCTTCACGCCGCTGTTCGATTTCGAGCATGAGCCGCCTTCGCCGCTGCTGTTCGGCTTGTAGGAGAACAGGTCCAGCAGCTGGTCGGTGCCCATCGTCTCCAGCTGGCTGTTCTCACCGCTGATGACGGTGTTGGCGGTCTGGACCTTGAACTTCTGCAGTCTGAAACAGGATCGATGATTCAAAGTTTTAACGTCAAATTTGATACCCCTTTCAACATATATCTTTTTTTACAGTTCAAAATATTCTTTTACTGTCCCCATTACTAACTGTGACGTTGATATTAAGATTTACCGTCAACTGTCAAACCGTAATGCTAACCAGTCGATTTCACATTCAAGTTTTGTTTCTTACCCCATTATCTTCTCCTCCAAGGTTGCCCTGGTGATCAACCTGTACACGTTGACGACCTTCCGTTGCCCGATACGGTGGGCTCTGTCCATCGCTTGCAGATCTTTCATCGGATTCCAGTCGTGTTCGACGAATATCACCGTATCGGCGCCGGTCAAATTCAGTCCAAGCCCCCCGACCTGAGTAGTGAGTAGGAGGACGTCGATGGAGGGGTCGTTGTTAAATCTGTAAAAAATTTGTTATCAAGAAAAAATGCCCTGAGAATTTTTTTTCTCGAGCAGGGAAGAGTCCGGAGAGATCTGGAAGTTGGACCCCCGTCGTTCCTCGACGCATATATAACCGACTCGGATAAGTGGGGTTATTTTTTTTACATAAATATTATATACATATAATATCTACCTTGTAACTACCGAGTGTCTCTGTCCAGGCGGCACAGACCCATCTAACCTCAAATACGTAATGCTGGGCATGTGCTTCTTGAACAGGTCTTTCTCGATGATGTCCAACATGGCTTTGAGCTGACAGAAGACCAGTGCCCTGTGTTGGTTGATGACTAACTCCGTCGATTCCTTATCGGTGTTCTCCGTTACGCCTATGCCGCAGTCTTGTAGAAGTTGCCTTGAAAAAAAGAGAACGGATGTAGGGAAATTTTGAAGCACGGTAACAATTAATTCTATTACTTCAAAGCCGGTAGCTTTGCGGAATGATTTATATCGTCCAATTTCGAGTTCTGCTGCTGAAGCTGGGAGATTATATGCTGATACTGGGAATGGGTGGGGTTCAGGACTAATTTGGGATGATTGCAGACGTTCTGGAGGTACCGCAGCGCCTGGAATATGTGCGTGTTGCCCTGCATGGAACTGGCCATTGCTCCGGATGAAATTGATTCCTAAAAGCAAAACTCGGTTTGGTAACTTATGTCTCTAAAACAATTTCAAAACCTACTTGTAGGGTCTGGTGAGCCTGCGACTTGGAGAAGTCGTCGTACAGCTGCTCCTGCAACGGACTCAGCTCGCAGTAGTAATCCTGCGTTATCTTCGGCGGCAGGTCATCCAGTACGTCCTCCTTCATCCTCCTCAAGAGGAACGGCAGCACCTGCCTGTGTAACGCCTCCATGGCCAGCACGCCCGCCTCTTGGTCCTTCGGCGAACATTTCGGATCCCTGCTGGCCAAGATCGGCCTGGAATATCTCGCGGTGAACTGCTTCTCCGTGCCCAGGAAGCCGGGCATGAGGAAGTCGAACAAACTCCACAGTTCCAAAACGTTGTTCTGAATGGGAGTGCCGCTCAGGATCAACCTGTGGTTGGCCGTCAGAGCCTTAATGGCGATGCTGGTTCGGGTCTTGCCGTTCTTGATGACGTGGCCCTCGTCTAGGATGATATAGTTCCATTTAATGTTGGAAAAGAAAGAGATGTCCTTGCGGACGATGTCGTACGAGGCGACGATGAGGTTGTGTCTCTTGAATTTGTGTCGGAGCTTTTCGCGTTCGGTCGGGGAACCGTTGTACTGTAGTGGACGCAGGTACTTGTGGTTGAGGAACTTCTCTACTTCATATACCCAGTGGCCTTGAAGCGTTGGAATGTTGGTTAATCGATTAATTTCAAAAACTTCTAAAGTTAATATTTGATATGTATTATAGTTTGGAATATTAGAAATTCTAAGTTTAAAAAAAACAATAGTTTAGCATAAGAACACAACTTTATGGTTATATCCTTGAAATGTGCGTCTTTTGGAAAATTTCCCTAAAAAATATTTGAAAACATTTCTTTATAACCTCAAAAAATTTTAAGATGTTGACTTGGAACCATTTCAAAGACTTTACGAATGTTCCACTTGTTGGACAATTTCAACTTTAGAGAAAATATAAGTGCATGGTGCAGTGTTATTGAGTTGAGCATATAATGAAAATAATAGTAGTATCCAAAAAACCTGAGATTACCAGAACACTACTTTACTGGACGCATATTTCGCCAACATATTGACATCATCGGGAGACAACTAAAGTATCTTCCTGGAGTACGGTGTTTTAGTATTTGTTGAATATTTTTAGAGCTTCCAACCATCCCGAAAGTCTGTTCCACAATGAGATAGAGAAATAAATAATTTATGTAATGGTAAATGAAATTCTGAATCTTAACGAGTACAAAAAACCGATTGCTGAAAACAGAGACAAGATGATAGTGCAACGCCATCCGGAAGATGTCGAAATATCCTAATTTTGAAAGAACGAAGGGAGTTTTCGATCATCAACGATCACAGAAGTTGCGGCAAGAAAATAGTGACTTTACATTTCAAATTAAACATCACTGAAAAATTGTAGGCAGTAAATTATATCTCACCTGTCAATGTGGGGGGACAAACCACCAACGAAGGCAACGGGGCGCAATCTGGCGACTTCGTCTCCCTGTACTTCTGATCCCTGTAATATTGGTCGCCGGCCAGGATGCAGATGCTCTGCAGCGTCTTCCCCAGCCCCATGTCGTCGCACAGTATCCCGTGCAGCTTGTACTTGTTCAGGAAAGCGAGCCAATTAACGCCGGCTTGCTGGTAACTCCTTAGCTCGGCCGCGATCGGTATCGGCACGGTGTAATCGGGTATCTTCAACGGCGACAGCAGCTGCTGCAGGAACTCCCTCTCCTTGTCCCTCCTCTCATTCAACGTGCTGCCCTTGAGCGCGGGGGGTTCCGGTACGCCCCCGTCCAGCGGCATGAGCTGCACGAGGGTCGCGAAGCTGTGCGTTCCCATCAGACGCACGCACATATTCTGATCGGACATCCTTCCGAGCAACGGCACCACCAGGAGCACCACAAACGGTATTATGTCGAACTGTAGGGATTCTATGATGCAGGCTATCGCCTCGACGGCGCCTTGCCTGTCTATATCGCAGTCGGTGGCGCCCAGTTTGGGCAGCACTAGGTTCACGACGAGCTCCATGACCTTCACCGAGTCCAGTTTGGCGAACACGGCTAAGCAACGGGAGGCGAGATGGCGTACGGCCCTGTAGGGATGCGACAGGAGCACGCAGAGTCGCACCAGGCTCCTGTTCATCACGTCCGGCAACAGGCTCTTGTGCAAACTGGGGCTCGTCACCTCGAGGACCTGCAGGGCCCAGACCAGCTGCTCCGCTTCGCTGTCTCTGTTATACAGAGCGTTGGCGTTGAAATTGTAGGGGTCCACGGTCGCCGTCAGCTGTCCCACCATGAACTCCCACAGTTTCGGGGCTTTGCTGGGCAACTCGGCCCCGAAATGTCTCGTAATAGCGATGAGGGCTAGAGTAGCCCCGCGACGTTGGATGCCATTTATCCTCTGGGTATCGTCCTCCTCTTTAAACAATTCTTCCAAGGGTATATCCGTTGCCGGAGGTCTTCCGGGACCCCTTCCGGTACTATTTGAACGTCGGAAAGCGGCCCGCTCGGCGTTCCTTTGTTGGTTATTTAGCGTGACTATGCCGTTGTAGTTGCTAGGCCTGCCCCATGAGGTATCGTTGCTGTTTGTACTGTTCTCGCCTTGGTTCTTGTGTATTTCGGGGGTGAATTCCGGGTCGCAACGCAGGAATAAGCACAGGTTGCCCAGGATCTTGTCGGAGGGGCAGGGGTTTCTGTTGCGGCAGTGGTCAAGCAGAATGGCCAGGTGCTCGGCGGCTATCTTCTGTAGGTTTTCGTCGTTCTCGCGGCGTATTGACTCCATCAGGGGTTTCACGACGGGGGTGAGTTTCTCGGGTAAGGCTCGAAACATCACGATGGCACCAGAAAGGGCAGCTGTAAACACCAGGTTTATCCAGACTTAAGGACAACTGCAGATTTTAATAAATCGAAACGTGTTGATGATTAGCGGTTGGCAGTCGGGGGTACATGACGTCAATACCAGGGACATCACGAAATCATTGACATTTTTTCACACCCGAATCAAATAAGTATTGAAAATAATTTATCAAGTAACAGGCTGAATCACTATAATATACACATTAAAGCAATTTTGTAAAAAATTAGTAAACTCGGGATGATTCGCTGTGTTCCATGGAATATTGATTGCACGCTACTAGCATTTTAATCAGGCTGGAATTAAATGCTTTCTGTCTTTCATAAGGTCGTCTGTATTACGGTCACAGACGACACAGGAACTTGTTTTATATATACATAACATTCACTTTATTTTATTACACCTGGAATGTACCCCTGACTTCCTACCTCTATTTTGATACGGAAGTGTAGACCTCCCCAAACACATAACACGCGACTCACCTAAAGAACTAACGCTGAGCATCAGCTGATCATTGCTCGTCTGCAGCGCGGATCCCTGTATGCTCCTCCTCCTTTCCTCCAGGCTCTCCTGGACTTTGGTTTTCAGCTTGAACTTGACTAGAATCTGTTGCGTCTCGGCGCCCGTCAGCTGCTGGATGTGCTGCAGCGTGAACACGCTATCGTTCTCCACGGCTATCGGCACCTTGTAGTGCTTCAGCGTGGCCGCGAAGTCTCTCGTCTCTTGGGCGAGGCGTGTGAAGCTGTGCGCTATCTCGTCGAAGTAGACGCACTCGTTGATGCACGCGTGCAGGCGCTGCTTCAGCGTCTCGGGGCAGTCTTTCGTCTCGCTGTCCAGCCTGGCCCATTCGGCTATCACGAGACCGGTCATCATGCGCTGCAGGGCCGACTTGGAGTTGAGGTGCGCCAGCAGGACCTTCTCGTAGCAGTGTATCGGCCGCTCGATGCCGGTGGAGTAGTCGATGCCGGGGGCCGGCTTGACGATGTAGCACGACAGCAGGCCCAGCATCCTGGCCGCCATGCAGCGGACCTGCAGCGTGTTCACTTCGCGTATGGCGATGGGGGTCGTTTCGCTACCTGTTCAAAGGAGAATAAAAAAATTGCCAAAAAATGTACGGATTTTATAAAAGAGGGCAGTTGAGGAAGATTTTTTTGGCTTGCTTTTTCGTTAAATACGAAAAAAGCATCCTGATTTTCGATTAATACGTCTCTTATATGTTTCTATACTTTTTGTCTCTTATACTTTTCTGCATAAATATTTATGGAAAAAAATTCCTTACAATATTAAAAAATGATTATCTCTTACAAGTTATTTATGCAGTTGAGGTCAGAGTAACATGCAATAAAAAAGTTAGTAATGCAGTCAGGTTCAATTCGAAAGTTTAAGAAATTTTATGGCTCTAAAAAATTATGTACTGTTTACACTTTCTTGATATTATTATTACCTTATTGAAAGAGAAAGTTGACACATTATTCTTTGTTTCTTCTGCAATTTTAGGTAAACAGTTCACTTCTTTTATTTCTTTAGAAATTTCTTCCTGGCATTACTAAACGCTATTTGAAAAATTTCGTTTTGGATTATTTCTGAAGTACCCTTAACCCATTCAATGCATTACCAGTTTCGTAAATCATCCGAGCGCTCGCCTTATACGCATGATGTCATATGACATCACCTGTCACTCAGGAGGGTACGGTATGATGGCAGTTGCTTTTTCCAAATGATCTTTTAGAGCAATGTCCAACTCAGCATCAAAGTTAATTAATCCGCGAAAAATTTCGGAATGTGGACTTATCATGTTATATCCTCTCAATGAAAGTTTAATCTCACCATAAAAACGTTTTACGAATACACAATGTATTTCGGGGTTAGTGAAAAAAGTGTTTAGGTGTGTGTTTGTATTCGTGCCTAAGGTTAGGTCACTACCCTCCAGAAACCATCTATTTCCATCCCCCCTCCCCCCTCCTCGTAAACGCCCCCTTACTTACCTCCTATATACAACTTGGGCGGCACGACCGTATGATCGAAGTTATGCAACCCGTCCACGTTACTCTTCTTCCTCTGCGACTTGGCATGAATGAGAAAGTTTGGATCGAACGGCACCCTCACCGGCTGCATGCTCAGGAACAACCACACCGTTATAAACGGACAGGCGGCGTGGAGCAGCTCCACCAGCCCCGAATTCTCCAGCAGGTTGTTCCACACCTTCTCAGCCACGTCGCGCACCTCCGGATTGGGCTCGACGAGCACCCTCTGGAACACGTGCCGCATCGCGTCCTGCAGCAGCTGGGCGTCCCACTGGATGCACGACCCGTCCTTCGGCTTCTCCGTCAACGTGCCTAGAGTCTGCAGGGTGGCTTTGCGCACCGAGGAGGTGCTGTGAGAGAGGAACACCCAAAGCCGAGGCACGACGTCGTTGAGCGGCTGCGGAGGAAGGAGCGTCTGCACCTGGGGCAGGTTCAGGATGGCCGCCAGCAGTCCCATGAAACTGTTGCAGGCCGCCGTCAGCTCGTCCTGCTCCGAGAGGAGGTCCCACAGCTTGTTGACTACCTGTAAGGGGAATTTATATGTGAACAAAACAAGGTATGACGCAGGTAGTGCATTTTAACAGGACCAGACATATTACGGAGGTCCGACAAGGTCGGCAACTGCCAAATGTCCTCCTCGAGACACTCCAACGATAAAACCGTTAGCTCAGATGAATCGAGAAGAACAAGGAGTCATTTCAATCATTAATACAAGTTGAGGATTTTAAATTTAAAATATACCTGGGGGATGGATCCGGGCACGAGTTCGGTCAGCTTCTTGGCTATGGGAATAAGAGAGGACGCAGCCACCGCGCTGACGTCATCCACGGCATCCGACAGCCCCTGCAGGATGAACGGGAAGCTCTCGGGGAGGAGCGTGTCGATCATGTCCTCCCGCACCGCCAGAAGATACTTTAGACCGAGGAGGCCGCCGTGTCGTGTCTCCCACTCCTGGTGGTCCAACAGCTGGAGGAGGATCTTGAGTACGTTGTAGCAGGAGGCGGTGTTCATGAGCTTAAGGACGGCGCAGAGGGCCTGCGCGCAGGTCTCACGTACTGGGGCGACCACGGCGTCAGACACGAAATCGCCGAACCTGTCCAAGGCCAGGAACGCAGAGCAGGCGTATCGACATGTCCTCGAGCCACACTTGGTGGTATTGCTCCATCTGAAATGGAATGAAATTCATCTGCCAATTGGAGAAAATTCTGGTTTAAACGATACTAAAGAAATTTGAAAATCAAAGGTTGAATCACATCAAATTAAGAGTTTAAATTTATTTTTTACAATGACCTTAAAAATACCTACAATCATTGCATCTAGCAAATTGCAGTATATGGAATAAAAAAAAAAACATAACAGTGCACAGCAAAAATAGCGATTAAATTCATTTTTTCCATTAATTATTAAGAAACATCCTTATACACGCCAATTTCTGTTTTTGGGTCGAAACTTTTCGACGGAATAATGTTACTCCTCATGTCCCCCCCTCCAAGAAATTTTTAAATAGAAAAATAGGATTTATGAAACTTTATTGGAAATATATTTTAATGCTAGAATAATCTAATGACATGAATTTTTTTCTGGATATTTTTTTCATAATACGAGTAGTTATGTTCAGTTATAGCAAATTTTGAAAACATTTGCAAAAGATGTAGAAGAAAAAATTTAAATTGACCTCTTTTGGTCGTCCAAAATCCAGCATATTTTTTTCTGAAAAAGAACAATCTTAACTATATTGAATCAGTAATCCAGAACCTTCAATTATCGTAGATAAAAATGTAACAAAAATACCACAGGTGGTATATCGAAATTTCATCGGCATATAAATCTGTTTGAAAAAAGAAATTTACACGCTGTAAATGAATGAAAATAACCGATTTTTTTATCAACACTTGAAATTCACTGAATACAAGCAGTAATCCACTTAAGTGTATTAGTGAGGCCCACTAAAATCAGACATTTAGTTATCAAAGAATAGTTTGATAAGAGGAATGCTTGGTAGAACGCTAAATTGATTGCTGCCCAAAACGCAAACATAAAAATACTTGACCTGCATTTTGCCAACCACTAAGTAATACATCATGAAATCACAATTATTAGCGGTCAAAAAAAAATACTTCCGATGATGCCAACTTGGTTGACGAAATGGCATTGAATACAGCACAGTTTTTTAATGTGTTTAGATTTATTTTAATTTGTCCTACCTGATCAGCAGAGAGATAGGTCGCCTTGCCTGCGCCACTCCCATGGACGCTGAGGACCTCTCTCAAGGCGGTAGCGGCACCATGCCTGGTCTCCCAACTAGAACTGAACAGATCTTGGCTCAACTGATCGCAGAACCACTCCAGAGGCCAGTCCCCTGCATCTCCAGCCTCTAAATCTAAAACGAAACATGCTAGTAAAGAGAACTGTGAATCTACATTTTTTTTCTGAAAAATATTCGGGTGGTCATGTTCTTACCATATTGGATAGTATATTCCTCCTTTATTTCCATTTTGTTTTTCTTCTTGTCTGGTTCCTCGCCATTTTCTTCAGTCGCTTCCCTCGATCTTTGCTTGTTTACTGCTTGACGAGCTTTTCTTTTGGCCCTGTTCATTTCTCGACTGCTCAGACCTTCGTTTGTGCAGGATATAACTTCTTTTAAATTTTTCTGCAAAAACATATCACATTTTATATTACAATCAGTCATGAAATAATTCTATGAAAAGGAAAACTTGAAGAGACTTAAAAAGTCGTTTAAAAGAATCTGTAGTACACAATTTTCAGTTTTTTACCAATTTTTCACAAAGAAAACATTCAAAAGAAGAAAAACCTCTATAAAATATTTTATTAAAAAAAAAACAATATTTTGCAAGAATTACTGACCTTTATGACTTCCGAATTATTTGACGTACTTTCTTGTTTCTCGTTTCCCCCCATCAAGTCATCGTTGCTAAACAACGACGAAGTATCGAACCCTAACTGCGCTGCCACATCCAGACCCAACCTCGCATTCAACAATTGCCTTTGCTTGGCCATTCTTTCTTTAACGTCTGTGCCTAAGAGAAAGGATATTACTCTTCATCATGAACAAATTCAAAAAAATGTAGACAATTTTTAAATTAATCAAAAACTATACTCGTAAATAAACGGATAGCTCAATTTCTTACGTTTGCTTCTTACCTAGTGCTGGGTCATCCTCGAATTCAAACTCCTTGCCTTCAGAGGCCATAAGATGAGTGCTATTGGCCAAAACTTTTGCCATGTCGAATCGTTCGTAACGTAATCTTCCGACACATGACAGCGACTGTGTTTGCCCATCTTCTACAAAAAAAAAATATATATGAAATAAAGCAAATCGGCAATTTTAAAAAACAATATTTGGTGGGCCTATTTCTTTTATGTCTCGTAAATTCCCCACCTTGTTTGACATCTATCCCGTGTGGGTTCCATTGGGGTACGTTGGCTACGATTGCCCTGACGGCCTCCGCGGCCGCTATGCGTGTCTCCCAGTTAGTGGATCTTAAATAAGTGGCAGTCCTAGATAGTAAAGTGTTCAGTTCATGAGGATGTAACTTTTGTACTTCCCCTAGCTGCTTGGCAGCCGCAGATCTAGTCACTGAGGAACTTCCTGTTTCTAACAAGACAAATAGTCGGTCTAACCTGCAAATGGGAATACATAAAGACGGTTGTCTTCTCTAAATCTTCAACAACAGATTTAATTCATATTATACTCAGTTTAGATATTTTTTTCTATATGATTTTTAAGTTTTGGTAGCTCAATATACACGTTTTTTTCTAAATACTCATAATAATAAGTAAAATTAAAATGATTACCATCCGAACAGTATATTTAAGAACACAGTACTCATTTTGTTTTTGCTTTCGAATTAATTGAACAAAATAAATACATAGTAGAAGTGATTGTGAAGACAAAGAAAATATAACAATGAAGTATATAAACTAACTCACACATTATAGTCTAAACAACAAACAAAAAAAAAGATTGTATTATTGTAAATAAATAATTAAAAACTTGATAACAAAATTACATTTTGTTTTTAATTCCTCAGATTGAATAATCTGCCTATACATACCTACTAGAAGTCATGTTGTATTATTTGCTTTAATATAAATATTCAGCCTTTCAGTTCCTGTAAAAAAAAGTGTAATAAAAACTCTGATTGTATTTGGATCGGTCAATATTTCATACATCTGCAACAAATTATCCATATGGCTGCATAATTGATATTTAACATACTTGGCCTAATTTTTGTACATTCTAATTCCATCATGCAGAAAAAATTGATGAAAGTAAAAAAATAATAGGAAAACCTCAAAATATGGCCGTATTTGGCAGTTAAAACACAATTAGCGTCAGTTCTACTAAAATATCGACCGGATGGAAATGCGAGATAGTTAAAATTAATTTCCTTTTATATGTAATATGGAGATTAATTCGATTTCATTTTTTAATAAATCTACAATCTTATCGAGCATATTGTGCTATAATATAGCGACTTACCAGTTTTTGACTGTAATCACTTGAATTTTAACATCATTTTGTACCTTCTCATGCTAAGATTCACCCTTTTTAATAAAAAAAATAATAAAAATATGTTTTCATATGCAGATTTCACAGAGGGGAAGCTCATCGTTCTATGGACAAATTTATACTGACAGCCATGATGTCGATGAGCGCGGCTTAAAAGGCCCAAAATGTTTCTGATTGGTGGAATTTCAAGGGAAAGATTTAGAGAAAAATATGAGGCAAAATAAAAACTAATGATCATATGATATTCAAAAACCGTTTAGAAAATGTATAAACAATAATTCGTGTTAACAATGCCTCTGATACAAAGAGAAAATAATTGAGAAGCCTTAAGTTTTTAGTAACTCCCATATAAACTTTATATTTTTATGATATATGAAACTAGTTACTCGTTTGAATTGAGAGGTAATAGTTTGTTCGTTTGCATTAATCTTATCTACATTTGTAAACTCCGCAGGTTTATAGACTATGATTTTTTATTACTTTGGGTATTTTTGTACATATAATAAATGTATTTACATAAATTATACATGTTATTGAATACTGTTAAGTGTAAGAACGTATATTTGGTGCTCTTTAAAGTAAAAAATAAAACCATAATTCTCCCGTCTCTATTGATTTATATCACATAATATTTTCGTAAATACATACGATCTAAAATAAATGTGATGTTATTAATGATTAAACCTTTCATTCCACTCTACACTCAACATCCACATATCCGAACTCCAAATTTCCGAACTCACGATATTTCCGAACTTTTTCTCACGATATTTCCGAACTTGTACTTCCACATAACCGAACTTGTCGCTGATTGGTTGACGACAAAAAACCGCGAAATTTGAAATGAGAAAAAAAAATGTAAACACAATAATGCGATTGTTACCAAACATTTCGATTGTCACAGAATTCAGCAAAAGAGGAAATCGCCCTCCCTCAGCAGCACACCTGAGACAAGAGTTCTTCTTTGTACAAACCAGTGAAAAACACTTCTTTCAAATGGCGTATCATAAGTACCGGTGCACTTTATTGTGTCAATCCGTCCACTCAATTTTCGTCTTTTTTTTCAGTTTTTTCAAAGTAAATTTCTTTTTTTTCCAAGAATTTCTGCCACTGACGATTTACAAATATTGTACATCTTACATAGATCAACATTTTTAACACCATTTTTTGCGAGATTTATCAAATACAGCTTTTGCTCCAAGGTTAGCCTCTTAGCAGGCTCTTTTCTCTGCAAATAAACAGTACAATAATGTTTGTTTTGTATCACGGTTTTCTTAAAAATACATATTTTCTCATAATTTTTCATTTCTGTTTTAAATTATTATAGGTTACGTCAACAAAATGTTCAATAAAACAAACCTTTACTTTGAATTACAAAATAATTACCTGCATCACTCTCTCCTTTGCACCTGACATTTTTTTTGTTTAGAAAAACGTTCTTTTATTAACATGTACACATGTATGTATGTATTACATTTGCATAAAAACTTCGAAAAACAAAGAAAAGTACATACTAGAATGTGCCAGAAAAACACTTTGCGCATGCGCCAGCAGTTCGGTAATTCCGAGGTGACGAGAGTTCGGAAATGTGGAAGTCTGCGGAACGTAAAAGTTCGGAAATGTGGATGTTGAGTGTACTTCTAGAATACCCATGTTATAATTCTATGTTTTGGCCACATACTGTCCGTATCATTTTCTCATTTGCAACAAGTATTAATTTAAACGAATACGGTTTTCTTAAAAAAAATACTGAGAATATTAAATTTGTGCTATTAAATTTATTTTTATGTAGTTCACTAATCCACCGCAAAAACAAACGCAAAATCCATCAAACCTTACTTTCAAATTACTCTGTATTTCAAACGAACAAACCATGTATGTATGTATAATCCAAATTGTATGTATGTTTTCTGTTTCTGCTGAAAAGGAAAATCAAATATGGCTTCAGAAAATACTGGAAAGCGCAAGAGACCAAAAAATCGTAAAAATAAAATTAACTTGGTTTTCGACGAAAACAAGCGAAGGTATTATATGTATATATTTAATTTCTTAAGGATTTTCAATGTTTATTTTACGTTTGGATTCATAAATCGCATGTAAATAACGTTAACCTCAATTCTCACTTACATCTTTTTTCAGAGATTTTTTTATCTGGTTTTCATAAACGAAAACTTCAACGCAAAAAAAGAAGCCAAGGAGAAATTCGAAATTGAATTGAAAGAAGAAAGAAAACGTATAAAAGCAGAAGCTAGAGAATCATACAAGAAATTAGTAGTGTCGGCACAGACCTATACCAGAATTGGAAAACTTAATAAGTGATCAGTACGAAGACGATAACGTGACTGTCAAGGTGGTGGAATTATCCGCAAACGATATAGCCAAGAAAAATAATTGGATCGGAGCAAATCAGCCAAAGTATGAATCAGAAAAAGAAAGTGACGAAGAAGATAGTAAAGAAGAAGTACCTGGGATGCCGTTAGTGGAGACAACTCGTAATAAGAAGATAAAAGAGACCACAAGTAAAGTGAAGTTTCAGACAGAAAAGGATGTAAAGAAGGTTTTAAAGAAGGAGGCAACTAGGACGGTGAAAAAAAGTAAAGTATTCCAAATGAAGAATAAACTTGAAAGGCAAAAACAAAAGAAACAGTCTTTACAGATGAAGAAGCATAGAATGAAATTAAAAGATAAAAAGATGAAAAAACACAGGGGAAGTAAAGGTAGTTGAATAATATTAAATTGTGATTGTGAGTTTTTTTTATATCGTTCTTAAGCTATAAAACAAAAAATAAAACTTAATTTTTTGTTTTTTTTACTTTCATTTACAAACAAGTAACAATCCTCAAATTAACAGAAACAGTGTGAACCTTATACCTACTTGGAATGATAAAAACATATTGTGGTAATGATATTCACATTTATTATTTGCTGTTTTTCTTTAACTGATGGTTGAGATTCTTAATTCCGAATGGGCAAATCTCGTAGTTTAGGCAGGTAGCGCATTGAGGCCTAACAGGTTGACATATTTGCTGTCCAAAACCCACTAGTAAATGATTTACTTCACTCCACAACTGGACTGGTAGCCAGTCCTCTAAAGTTTTTCTCGTCTCTTCCGGTGTTTTTGTGTTAACCCACCCCAAACGGTTTGATATGCGATGCACATGGGTATCAACACCTACAAAAAAAAAAAAAAATGATAAAACAATTCATATGGTTTTAGTTTTGCAAGATCGAATTAGCTTTCTTATTGGATTATGTTAGGTCCTTCATTCCAACTGCTAAAGATGTATTGATATTAAAAATTACTTTCAAGAACAATAATTTGAGATGTATGTGAAACATAATTTCAAATTTTCATGATTATCTATCGTTACAAATGTATTGTAAATAAGAAAACTGTGTAATAGGAGTTCATAACCATAATTAAGTTCATACGTCGAATTTTCGGTGTAAAAACAAAAAACTGGACGTTTTCCACGAAACACTGAATTACTATACTTTTCTGGCGATTATTCATCGTCAATGAAGTAATAATGTTTTTTATTACTGGTAATTAGGTAGACAAAAATGGCTTGTTTAGCTTCTGTTTCAAAAGAAAATTTCGCATTTAGTAGCTAGTTGGTTTGAAGAAAACACAAATCAGGAAATTTTATTGCAATAAAATATGAAACAAATATCTACCAATTCCTGTGACTTGCCCCCAGGCGGTTTTCATGCAAATGTGGGCCATTTTTGGTCCTACACCTGGCAGCTTACACAGATCTGTTACTGTATTTGGTATATCCGACTCGTATTCTTTCTGCAGTATTTCAGTAGTCCTCTTAATATACTTCACTTTGCTCTGGAATAATAAAAACGTTGATAAAATTAAAAATTTGGAAAAATCGTTGATAATAAAATACAATGTTTACCTTCCAGAATCCCACGGGATATATCAATTCCCCTAGCTTCTCATCAGATGTAGCTAGAACATTTTCCACGGTGCAGCCGTGGTTTATTAGCTTTTGCATAGCTGCATGGGTAACTTGATCCTTCGTCTGGCTGCTTAACATTAAAGAAAGAAGCTGTTGATATCGCATAACCTCCAAAAATAATTTCCGTATAAGGATATAACTACAAAAAGGTTGAAATATACCAACAAAAATTGCAAATAAATACCTCAGGAGGTGCTTTTTCATCGTGACATTTATGGCAACCCATGGAATCGACTGGGGCATCAAAATTTTTTCTCATTTCACGTAAATTATTCAAAACTGTCTCCCAGTTTTGAGGTGCTTTCTCATTTGTCTCAAGTTTAATGTTACCCTTGTCTATTAAATTATCCTCCATTTTTGGACATGATGTTAAATCTTTTTTTATTTTTGGAGGAGAATCATATTCAACTTTGATATGTTCCCGTTTTAACTTAACTCTAGGGCTAGTTTTACTGGTGGATGTACAACTTTCAAAGGACTCGTCAGTATCTATTACTTCTTTCTTTATTTCTGACTGAGTAAGCTTGACGTCATTTTTGTCATAATCCATTTGATATGTATTACGTTGAGGACTGTCGTTTTCAGGGTTTTCTTTGGTTTCAATCTTAGGCGCCCCAATTTTTGGTATCTTAGGTTTTGTTTTCATCTTAAATTTTGATAAGTCAGGGTGCAACACAGTACTTTTACCATCCTCAACTTTCTTTGAAGCTTTGCTTCGTGTTGTAATAGTTGTTTTATCAATTTTGGCAACCGTTTGTTTCACTTTTTTTCATTATAGAATATATTTTGAGCATAAAAAATACTGCAAAACTGCAACCGCGTCTCAAACTTTCAAATATCTGTATGTAATATTTTATTTTCAAATTATAAAGATAGGTTATGTTGTTGGAGTACGTTCTCTGTCGTTACTGTGGAAACTTTCTTTAAAATGCGTTCAAAAAAAAATTAGACATGAGATCACAAAACATCTAAAAAGACATGAGATGTTAGGAACAGCATAAGCTGGCTGTATTGGACACTGTGCTATTAAGAAAGTGTATAATTATGTATTTTGAAAGAATGCACATTTTTATTTCAGCTTTGTCTCAAGTGCTTAATTGCAAATATTAAAAAAATCGCAGTTACCAATTTTGTGCATATATCGATTTTTGTCATTTTTGTAACTGTCACCGTAACATCTAAAATTCCTGTATAGCATTAAGAAATCAAGTAAAATGGGTGAGGTAGCAGAAAACTTAAATTATGATTGCAACTACAACATGTTCTTGGCCAAAATTATGCTCTCAAATCTTCCCAGGTCTGAAGGTAACGTTTTCGCATATTGACAACTAATCGTACGATAAACAGACATTTGAACGTTTAGATAGACAGAAGGCGGTAAAATGGATGAAGAAACTCACTACTTGCAATCGAACTATCGAAGAGATGAGACTGAGGAACGATTTCATGTACTATCTGGTCGTGAATATCCAGCAAGGAGAGTTACGCCCCCCTTTTACGGATAACCCACCGACTTGCCCACTACCCAACATTGCTAATCTTTTGGTACGTATTATAACGATTTAAATTTTTGTTACAATGTTTACATTCACTCTAATAGTCGCTTTAAGAAATCATAATTTACATCAATTTCTACATACCGAGATTTAGAATAGACCTCGGTGTTTCTGTTTCTACACATAATATTTAAGGCCAAAGTAGATACTAACCTAAATATTGCATGGGTTATGTTATAATCTACAACTAATCTACAACCTAAATAGTTTGTTGGTATCTATTTTGAATCGATATTACATGTAAAAATCGATGTAAATTATGATCGTGTAAATAGCCGCTTTGCACGACCATAATTTACAGGATCTGCGAATAGGATCGGTACCAATAAAACGTCAATTTTTCGTTGCAATACTTCTGAGCTCTAGTATAATTTCTTAACTTTTAGCCAGGAGGGATAGCCGACGTTGAGGAGGGGATAGGCGAGGGCCCCGCGAAGAGACCGTTGCTGTACGAAAACTCCCCCCGACGGTGGGGCGTTCTTGGCCGCCCAGCCGGTGCCCAGGTGCGGCGCATTCTGCTATTTAGCCGTGGTGGCTAGAGAACCGAAGAAGAATTAATTTCGCGCGGCGTCATCCGCTTACTTTTTTTTTACCTACTTCCTGCCCAGTTGTATTCGTGCTGTGGAGAGATATTGATCATTATAATGATAATATATTTAAAATGTACACCGGAAACTTACTAGATTGTTTTACTTTAAGATCCGGCTCGAAGGGCCATATGTATATTCATGATACATACGCGTGTCGATCCAATTATAAGTAAATTATAAGTAAATTACTACGCGCGCGATCCAATTACGTTAAGTAAATTACTTATAATTACGCGCGTCGATCCAATTATAAGTAAATTACTTATAATTGGATCGACACGCGTATGTATCATGAATATACATATGGCCCTTCGAGCCGGATCATCATTTTATGTGTATGCATATTTGAATGTTAATGCTGATAACCGGATGATATCGCAAGGAAACTGAAAATAATGTAGGAAATAATACAGAGAAATTGAACAAAAGTTTCTATTCCTAAATTCGCTATATTACTCTAAGCCAGAGGCCGGCCACCTTTTTTCATAGCAGGGCCATTTGGTGGTACAACGAATATAGTGGGGGCCACATGTCATCCGAAAATTGAAAATACGTCATATTAGATTAATGAAACACTATGGTCAATTACAAAACAATTAATTGTAAATAACTAATCTACTAAAAAGATAAGAAATTAGGTGAATTAAAACGGTCAACAAAATAATTCATAAAATATTTTAACCCAATGAGTCCCAAATGTTAAAGAATTCATATTATTTAGAGATTAAAAAATACAAAAATATGTTTGTACAAACCATCAATTTTTTCCTCAAACCTGCAGACTTTGGTAAAAATGTTCTAAGAATAAAAATATCTCAAAATCAACCGAAAAATACTCTTTTTTTTAATATTCTTTAAATGTTACTTTTGGAAATTTCGATTTCGTGATTTTTTGGAACAATAAAAAAAGTAAAAAATCCTGAAAAATATATCAAATATCAATAATTATTTTCTCAAATATACTAATCGACTCGACTAAATAGTCTTAAAAACAAAAATGTCTTAGAATATTTTGAATGATACTCTCAAGTTTTTTTCTATATTTTTAGACGATTTTTGATCAAATCATGAAATCGAAATTTCCAAAAATGTCTAAAAAAATCTAAGAAAAACTAAATCTGAAGAGTATTTTTCGATTGATTCTAGGACATTTTTATTAGAATATTTCTACTAGTCCGTAACTAATGTTTGAGAAAATTAATTATGAAGTTAGAATAAGTGAAGAAAAATATTTTTGTTTCGGCCGCTATTTTGTTTTACCAAAAATTTAAAAATTTTTGGTAAAAGTATACTTTTGGTAAAAAATAGGTCTCGAATACGCGATTTTTTCTGGTTTACCTGTTTCATAAAGAAATTTAGGTCCGATTTTTTTTTGTTGTCGAATAAATCGCAATTTTGTCCAAAAATTTGTTTTAATTTCTTAAAATAATTATTTTTGAAAAAATAACTGAAAAATAAGCTGGCTGAAACTATTTAAAAAATCAGGACA
Organism: Aromia moschata; assembly: GCA_029963805.1. NCBI lineage: Eukaryota > Metazoa > Arthropoda > Insecta > Coleoptera > Cerambycidae > Aromia > Aromia moschata. Next base: position 281,441 of record JAPWTK010000124.1, on the reverse strand, counting down.
TTTGGGACTTAATGGGTTAAAAAGGGTTAAAAATTCCCAGTTACAGGTCAGTCGTTTCGCCTAATGTGTTCAAGGTGTTTACGTCGTCGGCCTCAGTATTACCGTCATAATAAAATGTCACACGTGCAAACGCCTAAAAAACTACCATTTGCTGATAAAGTGAATACATTCATCGGTGATTTAGAAGATTTACTTTATGATGACCCCAGCGCAATGTAAGGAGAAAGTTATTTTTATCTTAGGATGCTAACCGACTTCAGACTTCAGACTAATCAACCGTCTCCTAGCAACAAGTAAATACCATCGTCCACAATACAAACAGACCCAAACGTCGAGGCGGTATCATACCATGACATTACTAACCAACAACTGTCACTTGGTGCCAAGATGGGAGAACCGACCGAGACTGACCTGTTAGAAGGTAAAGGTAATCGCGTTTTTGGCGCATTTTCGTACAGTGAAAGCCTCATTTCAGCCATCAAGGAATCCCTTCAGAAGGACGGGACGCTGGGCAGGGTCAGCGGCGAAATAAGGGCGGCCGTGATGTCGGTCTTGAACAAGAATTTCGACGCGGCCGAGCCACCCAAGGTGCCGCAGGAGACGAAACTTATAAACGAACTGTTGAGAGAGTACCTGGCTTGGAACGGTTACCTTTACACGGAACAAGTTTTGGCTGCAGGTAACCCTTTTTTTTATAATTCTGGATATCGGTTTGTCGGCACTACGGCGCAGGGTGGTTTATGTGGGTTAAAGACCAGGCGGTATCTGTTTTCAAATGGGGTAGTTTGAACTTTTTACATATGATCCCTAATTTTTATTGAAATGCCTCTGGAATATCATAAGAAATTATATGCGCCAGTTGAAAAAGTCGTGAAAAACTTCTTTTCTTCTAGATAACTTGTGAACACAGTAGAGAAAAGTTGAGGAGAGAAAAAAATTGCTATTAAATTTTACAAGCTCTGTTAAGTTAGAAATAAAAAAAAATGTATCGTTGCAAAAATATCAATAATTGGGAACAAAATTAAGAAACGTGGGGTTTTTTTCATGAATTTATTTCGACAACTCAGATTACATATACAACATCACAAAACAAATACCGCCTGGTCTATTAAAAGAAAACTGTTCTCAGTTAGAACATACCCCAATCACGTGCTCATCACGCATGGACATATCTGTCCATGATAGTTGCTATATGCAGTGGTGGAGACTAAATTTGTTTTCAACACGTTTCTTTGGTTTTCCGAAATTTTGAGGATAATCCGATTGAATTTGGTGATTTTCTCACGTACCATTCGTAAGCGTACATTTTCTGTACGTTTTAAGATTCTTTTGAACAATTTAAAGTCATATAGAAAATGGCCAGCATGGGTGTAATTTTGGGAAAGAATGCCCCCTGTATTTATTTACTTTAAACTGTAAATAACTACTTCTTTTTGGAATATTATAATATTATAAGATATTAGTAAATAATACAAGTTAAACTAGGTATATGTAGGTTGATTATTGCTTTTATTAATTTTTAGAATCGGGTCAAAGGGGAGAAAGGCTGAGCAGAGACGTCTTAACAACAAAATTTGGAGTAATGGACGACGCCAAAACAGCTAAAATTCCGCTACTCTATTATATTGTGGCCGCCTTCCAAAATCTGGAAGAAGAATGAAACTGGCGCTGCTTCTTTTAATTATACCGTATATTATATAAGATATTTTCCTAGATCATTCAATAAAAAGTATAATTTTACATGGGCATTAGACGTTTATATTTTTCCATTTAAATTGTCAAGTTCATCTTAAATTTTACATAATTTTAAAATGGCCTTTGTCGTTTAACGATATAGACTTTCCAACCCTGTATATTTTAAATGCTAGGTATATCCGCTAAATGAGGAGAAAGTAAAATGGAAGTATTTTTTTTTCTATACCTACCTAGTTTATATATTTTATAAACAGAGTGGCTCACGACAAGATACATATTTCTTGAAAACTATAAACTACAGAAAACTAAAATTTGGCATATTTAACCCGACTAGACAGGGTAGGTATCTAGTCTAGTCACATTGTATTTTGTCACGTACGTACTTACAGTTTATGTCACAGAAACGTTTTTCATAAATACGTCGATCAGTTGACGTGTCATACGATTTTAAAATGCTAGTGATATTCGTTCCTTTCCCAATAATATGTTTATTGATGTGTTTGAACTGCCTTTGCTGCTATTCACTCGTGTGTTTATGAATGAAAATTTACACATAAACAGGTACCTATTCCTCTCCTTTCCTTATTTAGTTTAGAGTTTTCTGCAATCAGAAATCTAATCAGAATAAAGACGCATATTATTAACCGTTTCTAAGAATGATGAAGCAATTTATCATGAATAACTATTATTAATAATTATAAAACGAACAGAGCAGTAACACGGTATACAAATAAACCGTTTTTTTGTATACACGGTATACAAATAGACCGAGACTATTTGTATACCGTGGACCAGTAACATGATCTATTGGATACTAATTTGATTATAAAAAAGTTAATAAAAAAATAACGTTTATAAAAAGTTTGCTTTAACATACCCTTTGTTTACAATCGACCTTCCACAACAATAGTTCATAGTTGTGCATATTTTGTATAAAATTTGCCCTACTAAAATTATTTATTTTCTTATTATAACCATTTATTAAAGTTTAACTTATTTTGATGTGTGTATACCCAATCAATCATAAAACATGTGTTGCAAGATTTTGTTTCATTTTTAATTAACACATTCTGTTTTCTTTTAGACTAATTCGACATGTTGGCAAATTGAAATAAACAAATTGTTTAAAAAAGAAAAACCATGAAATGAGATAAGAATAATCATCTTCTTTAGTAAACCTATTGTATCTCACCAAAGCTGAAATAGATTAAACTGTTGCAATTTTATTAAATGCATTTTATTTAGTAGTATCTAATGGGATTGATCACAATGCTAAAACTTTTTATTTAGTTTATAATCGTGATGATGTAAATAAAAAATAAATCTTTAGAATTGTTTGTGTTACATATACATACGTACTGTGTATTTACAACTGCGAGCAGCTCCATATTTTCTTAAAAAAATGTTATATTTTTGAAATCGTCTCTCAAAGGCCTGCTCAAACATGTAAAACGATACAGGGTGTTCCATTTAAAAAAAACTGACATTGACAGCGGTACATGAATCTCGAACGCCCTGTATACTTTCAATATTTCTTAAGAAACTCTAAACTGAAAATAAAAATTGACGTGTCGACGTTTAAAAATATTTTAAAAGCGTAGTATTTATGAAGTTTTATTTTAAGACTTATGTTTTAAAAAATAATTAGCTGTGTTCCCATCCATTCTTTCTAAACTGTAAATATTTTTCGTGTAATTTATGTAAATATACATTGATATTCCATAACAAATATTTAGAAATTCAAAAATAGCTCATGACTGTCCTACAGATTTTCCTTCCAAATTGTTTTATTGAGGAAAATGCAGTTTTTCCCTAATAATAAATCGGTATTTTATATTAGTAACACAGAAATGTACTTAACGAACTCCTTTGAATTATACGTGCAAAAAAATAATAGCATTTTGTGCTGATCACAGATTTCAAATGATATTGGTTCATTTTGATAGAACCACTTTGGTTTCTTGGTTTTCTTGGTAACAATCTCTCCATAGGCCAATAGCAAAACTAAGTGCTATGTTCTTAGTTCAGTACGGTTTTAGTAAGCGGGACTGCATTAACTTTAACAAACTTCTCTGAATTATACGTGCAAAAAAAAAATAACGGCATTTTGTGCTGGTCAAAGATTTCAAATGATATTGGCTAAATTTGATAAAACCGATGTGTTTGGGTTTTTCTTGGTAAAAATCTCTCCATAGGCCAATAGCAAAACTAAGTGCTATGTTCTTTGTTCAGTATGGTTTTAGTAAGCAAGGGCGTAGCCAGTATTTTTCTTTGGGGGGGGGGGGGGGTGGCGGTCCAATGCAGATTAAACAAAAAAGCAAAAAAAAAAGGTCATTGGAGACAACGGCAAGCGCAATCCCCCGACTATTTTGGTTTTTACTTGACCATTTGGGAGGGGCTACGCCCTTGTTAGTAAGCGGTTAACTTTAACGAACTTCTCTGAATTATACGTGCAAAAAAATAACGGCATTTTGTGCTGGACAAAGATTTCAAATGATATTGGCTAAATTTGATAAAACCAATGTGTTTGGGTTTCTCTTGGTAAAAATCTCTTTCATAGGCCAATGGCAAAATTTGAGTGCTATGTTCTTAGTGCGGTTTTGTACTTTGGACTGCGTTAACTTTAAATGCATCTCTTGAAACGTCGCCACCGAAGAGTCGGCTCCCGTCAGCCAGTTCTGACATTTCGGCCCAATTTTAAAATGCCAGTGATTGTTCCCAGTTTCCCGATATTGCCTCTGTCCGCTCGTTGTTGCTGTTAACGGTCTGCTCGCGCAAAATTGAGAAAATGGTATGCCTCTATGCGAGCATTGCGACAGCGATTCTTGTGATAGCACTCTGTTGCGTGGCGAAGCGGATTTCTCCGTGCCTTTGAGAGAGAAACGAGAAATAGACGTTGACTAGACGATGTCTAGGAGAGAGCCCAAAAAGGTGGGCATCAAGGCCCCTTCGGGAGGGCTCAAACAGCCTGGAGGGGGCAAAGGGGGCGCTGGTGGGGGCAGGGCAGGGGGTAAGGCCGGCGGTGCAGCGAAGAAGGAGCCTCAGAAGGTGACGGAGTTCGAGATTCCGGCTTTCAGCATAGCGCCGCCGAAAAAGAAACCGGGTGAGTGTAGCAGACCCAGAATTATGGTAGACATAAGAAAACCGTGAGAGCAAACCCATTGTTTGCTGCAGCGTAAGTAAGTGAGCGGCAAGTGGAGCGCAACATGTATAGTTGGCTGCTTGGCCACCCTCCAAAGTGGACTTCATAACATAGGAGGGCGTGAATTGATATTACTGGAAAAATTATTTGATCCGCTTTTACAACGTTCCAAAATTCCAAATAATGAAGCAACTTTGAGGTCTGATATCTTAGAAACTAAACTTACTCTACTCTACATACTTACTCTACTAATGAACTACCGTTTAGGATCAAATTTAAGTCCAGTTTTGAGGTTCGTACCTACTACAATTTATTTTGTAATTCTTAACGATTTCTAGTAATCGACTGGGAAAAACTCAAGAAGGAGACAGCTCGAAGGCAGGCGCCTAAAGGTGAAGACATCAAGCAAATAAAGAGGGTCCTTAACGAAGTCAAAGAATCGCCGAATATTACCGTTCATGAATTCATTAACTTGGTCAGCCCGTATACAGCAGATAATGGTACATTTTATTGTATTAAAATACAAGCTCTGTAATATTTTACTCAACTGCGGGAAAAAATCACTTATAAGTAACATTACCCAACTGTCACACCGATTTAAATGAAACTTTGCACACTCATAGAATACTAAAAAATATTGAACCTCTGTTTTTTTGTCTTCCGGAATATGCTTTTTAGGGGTATAAACCACCCCTAAAAGGTGGTAAAAGCAAGAATCGCCGTAAATGAAATTAAAAATACCAAAATATGTTACAACATAGAATTTAATATGATTTATAATTTAATAACATGTATTGAAGTACATACAATTTTTATATTTCCGAAATCTTAAGGGGTTAGACCCATCTGAAGTGCGAAAAATCAAGGCATTCATTGGGATTTTTTATCTGCTCTACTAATAAAGCGATAAAAAATTCATTTTAGGGCTTTAAGTACATATTGAGGTATATACAGATATTTTTTGTTCAATAAAAAATACAGAATGGTGTCATAAATACACATCGAACACATACGTTTTTTTTTTGTTGACCATCGGTGGGCAACACAGCAATTTATTAAGAGCTACTAGAAAAAACAAAAAAATTTTGTCATTATATACATGAGTTTTTCTAAAGCGGTACACAAGATTATTGTAAAACATTGATTTTTCGCAAAATGCCAGCAGTTTGAAAAAAGAAAATCAAATTTTACGAAAAAAACGATATTAATCGGTTTATAAAAACCGTACTTTTTAACCGATCGAAAAAATCGTGTACCGCTTTAGATAATTTATTTAAGAAGCTACATTCAAAATTTCAAGTCGATCGGATAAAAATTGCGCGTTATACTGCCGACCAGTTTGAAAAACATGTTTTCGAAGAAAACGCGTTTAAAGTTTCAAGACGTGTTAACTTGAATGAAATTTTCAAAATACAGGCATGTTATGTTTTCCCTTAAGTCTGCTATACCAGGATCATATATCATCATTTCCAAATTATCGGTCGGGCCACAGATACTGCAAAATGCTAGGCTATAGTATGATACTAAAAATACCGCATCAGAGCGGTATTTTCGAACATTTTGGAGCGACATAGTTCACTCAATAATTCCTTTTGGATATCATTCTTGGTATATTTTTACATTTAAGCAAAAAAAAAATCGAAAAAAAATTGTTTCAGGGGAAACCCATGTGGCTTGCACTTAACCCCTTTTCTTGGGGACGTCTGCGGCCTGCAAAAGAACTTTTGCAAATCTTGCCGTACAACAAATACTCAAATTGCTTATTAAAATAAATTACATTCTCTAGAGAAGTACACAAAATTATTCAAAAACATTAATTTTAAAAAAAAATGGCAGTTCCGAAAAAAAAAATTTAAAAAAATTAATATTTTTGAATAATTTTGTGTACTTCTCTAGAGAATGTAATTTATTTGAATAAGCAATTTGAGTATTTGTAGTACGGCAAGATTTGCAAAAGTTCTTTTGCAGGCCGCAGACGTCCCCAAGAAAAGTGCAAGCCTCTTAAGATTTTGGAAATAAAAAATGTATGTACTTCAATACACGTTATTAAATTATAAATCATATTAAATTTTATGTTGGTATGTTTTAATTTCATTTACGGTGATTCTTGCTTTTACCACCATTTAGGGGTGGTTTCTACCCCCTAAAAAGCATATTCCAGAAGAAGAAAAAACAGGGGTTCAATATTTTTTAGTATTCTATGAGTGTGCAAAGTTTCATTTAAATCGGCGAGTGACAGTTGGGTAGTGTTACTTGTTAGTACTTAGCAATCAAAATATAACAGAAGTAGTAAGTTACTATTAGGTACCTGTTACTACTTTGTAAAATAGTTTCATTGGCAACATATTCACCTTATTTCTTTCAAAAATGTATACTACTATGTATGTATTTCATTATAATTTAAAATATTTTTAAAAAGGCAAAAAATTGTTCCCAGTTAGGTTTTGAAATTGTTGATTTGGCAGTTTTCATTCAGGACTAAAATAAATTATCATGGCTGTTTGCTTGTATTTTCTATACATCCTACATCCACTATTTTTTGTGAGAGAAATTAATTCAGTTTAATTTAATTTTAACTGAATCAATTTTATTCGAAGTAATTTAATTAAATTTGATATAGTATAAATTATAAAGTGTTTTGAATTATTTGATTTTACATGTTTGGAATGTATTTAGGTTAATTAATTCTCGAAACTACTGAAGTTTTATAACTATCGTAATAATATTGTAGGTCAATGCTTGCGCACCATCATGGCCGAGGACCTCGAGACGTTCCGGAAGTTGGCCAGGAAAGTGTACGAGACAATGACGCAGGACGTCAGCGACGTGTTGGTGAACGAGCAGCTGCAGATGGTGCAGTTCTACCAGGAGAAGCACGACCACCTCACCGGAAAGATGATGAGGGCCATCAACGATATCTACGACATGGTGCCCGAATTCGATTTCGAGAAGTACCTGGCCGATACCACGGGCTACCTGAACAAGGTCCTTCCACTTCCTGCGGAGGTAAACTGTCCTAGAGTCCCTAGACTCAACAAAATCTCTAAAGGAAAACATACAGCCTGCTTGCATTGATGTTAATAGATAGTAAAAACAGTGAGTCAAGGGCGTAGCCAGTATTTTTCTTTGGGGGGGGGGGCGGTCCAATGCAGATTAAACAAAAAAGCAAAAAAAAGGATATTGGAGGCAACGGCAAGCGCAATCCCCCCGACTATTTTGGTTTTTACTTGACCATTTTTTGGGGGGGGGGCGATCGCCCCCTCCCTGGCCACGCCATTGCAGTGAGTAGGCGTGGTGATGTTTAGCGATAATTTTATTGGAGGAAGTGGGCGTGGCCGACAATACGTCACTATCCAACATAACCACACCTACTTACTATTTTACTATCTGTTAATATCGATGAACGCAGTCTGTATGTCATTCGGGATGTTGCAAACCATAATAAAATAATTGCTCCAAAATAACATATACTCATACTTGTCCGTGCCAAACAGAATAAATCCAATTTGGCGCTATACTGTGCAAATGGCAAAAAAAAAGGATTGGATTTCGGTAGCGAATTGAACTATTCTTGGCTCGATAATTTCTGAAAGTCAGCACAATACGAATATGAAATTTGTTTTGTGAGGTTTGACTACAAACAAAGTGAAATTTTGATCACTGTTTTAATTACCTAAGGTTAGGTGGGGAAGTGCAGTATTATCACAGCATATGCTGTGATATTATCTTGACTTTTTTATTTCGCGAGAAATTTTTAATAAACGTTTTAATTTCTGCTAATTTTTAATAAATTATTTTTAATACTGGTAACAATTAAAAGTTAATAACTACAAAATCTGTATAATAACAATTTTAATTTTGATCCATTAAAAAACATAAGTTTTCAAATAAATTCATTTCAGATAGCATTGCCCTTGTCCCATTTGAGAACTGTAACAAGTAGAAAAGACTAATATGGGATAAATGCGCCTACCATTAACTAAAATAAAAAAAAATTTATATAGTCTGTGTCTGAGCAGTAAAGTACTAAAGGTAATGTAATCTGTGATATAAAGTGCAATTCGAAGTACCATATTAAGAATAGAAATCATATCCTAAATGTTTCTTAAATTGCTCTAAATTCAGCTACCTATTTATTTTTTGCCTAGCACTTGCCCCACATTGAAAATATGATTGAGCTAAATTGAGGACCCACTATTTTTAAAATAATTCTGAGCTAATCTAGCCTAGGAGATAGAAAATTTTTTTCAAAAAAATTCCTCAAACGGTAAAAAAATTAGTAATTAGGTAAAAAATAGTGCAATTTGAGTGCACTAGTTTTGGATCAAATCGGTTTGTAGGAACATAACCAAAAAATTCTTAAACGTGAAAAGTGAAAAACCGTTTTTTTCACTTTTTTAAGTACCAAAAAAAGATTATTTCAGAAAAACAAAAAATAGCACGTTATAGCGCTTAAAAAGACGAAGAAAATCAGTTTTTAAAAAATTAAAATCGGTTCACAACTTATTGCAAAAAAAAAATAAAACCTTCGAAAATTACTATTTTTTACTATCTAATTACTCGGCCTACGAAAGTCGTAGGAACTTCCGCCAAATTCTAGCGCTTCTGACCAAATTGTAGCTATTTTCGGCGGCTACTTACAGTAAAAATTTTTTCAAAAAATATTCATAACTTTTTGGCGCGATTTCGAAAAATTCGAAAAAATGTAAAAAAAAGGTGTTTTCAAAAAATGGCCCGGTTGCCAATAACAGTCCTACGGTAATTTTTCAAAGTGCGTTTGGTTCGTGAAGAGGTGCTCTACAATCATACGATGGACTAAGTTTGTCAAATTTGAGGAAATATCTCAAAAACGTCATTGAAAACCGGGCTGTTTTTGCGTTTCGGGCGCTAGAGCGAAGGGGAAAGTCCGCATGGTGGGGGGAGCGCACGAAAGCAGTCGCGTCAAGCAGTCCAGAGTTCCCCCACCATGCGGCCTTTCCCCTTCGCTCGAGCGCCCGAAACCCAAAACAGCCCGGTTTTCAATGACGTTTTTGAAATACTTCCTTAAAGTTGACAAATCCAATGTTTAAATTTGACAAATTAAACTGGTTTTTTTCGTATTTTTTAAGCGCTATAAAATAATAAGCGCTGAAATAATTTTTTTTGGTACTTAAAAAGTGAAAAAAACGTTTTTTCACACGTTTATGAATTTGTGTGGTTATGTTCCTACAAACCGATTTGATCCAAAACTAGTGCACTCAAATTGCACTATTTTTTACCTGATTATCAAATTTTTTTAACGCTTGAGGAATTTTTTGAAAAATTGGACCTATTTTGGCTATCTTTCCTAGACTAATCGTAGGCTTGTATATTTGACTTTACAAACATTTGACAGCTCATTGCAATCAAGGTCGCGACAATATTTCATCAGCTCAGCAGATATTTTTCTTTGGCAAAGTTTGAGCTACTGTCGCAAGAAATTCATAGCCGTTAGATTGGAGCGAGGTCCAGTAATTGTTGTATACATAGAAAACCATGGTTTTCTATGGTTGTATATCTTGCTACTAAATAAGCGTGTGTTCCTCAGGTTGTGAGAGACGAGGCGGAGGTGGAGATGCAACGAAGACAGGCCGCCTACCACCGGCTGCAGTGGCTGAGGAGCGAAGGCGAGAGGATGAACGAAGAAAACAAGAGACTGCAGAGTAGACTGGACGAGTTGAAGCAGGAACAACAGATGGAGCAGAACAGGGCGGCCGAGATGGCAGCGGAAGCCGAGACTAAGAGACAGCAGCTGATCGAACAGGAGGCCCAAGTGAAAGAGAAGTAAGTGCAAGTTGGCAGTCGCTTTGGATTAACGTTATTATTATTATTTCGCCGACTTTATTGTCACTTCTGAGTCGTAGAAGCCACGCTATATCGAAGCTCGATGCGAAACTTCGTTGTTGTCGACTTTTAGGAAAGTTTTTCAAGACGCAGTTATTCATTTCGACCATTTTAGCCGGTCAGTCAAACGTTTCCTAAATTTGTAACGGCAAACTGGAAGCGTCAATTGGAAACAAAGAAGTGGCATACCCAGAGTAAGGACATAAGAAATCGTGGAAATGGTTAAGCAAGTGATAAAGGACAATCCAAGAACATCCATTAGCCATCTGAGCCAAGAAGTGAATCTGCCCTATACAACGTGTCGACGAATTTTGAAAAATGATTTGGAGCTCCACTCATATCGTCTGCAATCCAAAAAAATTACGATTCTGGCTTCGAAAAGGTGGTTTTTCTTCGGGCTATGCTATCTTTCGGGCTATGTTAACTCTCAGAATATGAGACTTGGAGCACAGACAACCCTCACATTTATATTGAAACTCCATTACACCCACAAAAAAAAGCTGAGTGTATGCAGCTGTGAAGAGGAGGATTGTTGGTCTAATTTTTTTTTAACGGAACACTGAAGACAAAGAGGTACCTTAACTATAATAAAAGAAGATAAAAAGGTATCTTAACACATTTTGTACAAATGTTGCAATACGTCGAATTGCAAGAAGGTTATATTTAACAAGATTTGCATTTAACCCCCTGTGATTTTTTTTCTCTGGCCTTATCTAAAAAATTCAATTTTTGAAATTCCTGTTGGCGATGTGGAAGACCTTCATCAAAGCATTGCCAATAAAACTGACGAAATTAATGGAACATCGAGGATACTGCAGCAGGTTGTTGACTCATTGTTAGTTAAAATAAGAGCCCAATTGTGTATAAATATGGGCAACCGTTTTTTGTTTCTTTTTTTTTTATATACCTGATAAAAGTATCCATCACATAATGTGCAGCCTTGACAATTCAATAAGGTTATAAACTTAAGATTAAGAAACGAAGTACGTCTTTTTGCTCTGCCAATGTTGATGACGTTTTTTTTTTTTAAACAGCTCGTTATTATGGGTTGTGAATATATTGTAACGTTTTATTTTTTTCGGGTTCGTGAGGTGTGAAAAATGAAACTCGCACTTTTAAACTAACACTATTTATTTAATTAATACAACTACGGACTAACACTATTTAACTACACTAATTTATTTTTATACAATTTATATTAGAGCGTTGTACGGAGAGCGCGCCGCTTACATAATTCAAATAGGAACTATTGTCGCGCGTGGATACCCCGCGTTATATACACCTATAGAAGGGTCGCGTATCTACCAGAAACCTTTAGCGCGCGAAGTCGAACCGCCGCGAAGACTCGTAACGTTTCTGGGCGTCCTACGTCGGCACAGGTTATCGGCTGCTTTGGTCAGCCGGCGTCAAAACAGGCAGGGGCGGACTGGCCCAGCGTTCGTAACAATATATTAAATTTTGGTTGGGCAACTCATCAAATTAACCAAATTGTGAAAAAGGCTGAATTTTCTTACAGTACTCGTTACCATGACATAATATCATGAACATTTTATATAATCGTATATGTAGAATAGTGCTCATTCCAAAGAAATTGAAATACACAGAGTGCTATAAAAAAAAAAACAACGCTACAAGACAAATAGAAACTGTAAAGATATAGGAATAATTCAGGAATTTGGCGGGACCCCGTATGCAAGGATGGAATTTCTACATCTTTAAACAACAAACTCATCCCATAAATGTTTTTGTTTAGCTGTTGTATCGTGAACCATGTTGTATCATTGGTCAATTTAAACTGCGCAACACTGGTTGCTGCACCAGTCACTGTCAAGGGCGTGGCCCATTCCCGTCCACGCCGAATCTTTCAGCTCTTCATCGACTGTGTCAAAGTGAACGTATTCGATACTCGTATATCACTTTGTCCACGCTTCCAGGTTGGACAAACTGAACGAGTCCGTGGAGAAGTCGTTCGTGGACAACGAGACGAACGTCACGAAGGCGCACAACAGGGAGGCCAAGCAGAAGCCGGCGGGGACGGGGGCGGTCAAGAAGGGCGCCCAGCCGCCGAAGAAGAAGCGGAAGCCGAAGAGGCCCGAGTGGAGCAGCACGACGGCGGCCGACATCGAGGAGGGGGCGGCCCAGGAAGCCGTCGACGCCGAGGTCACGAAGGCGGCGCCGGCGGCCACCAGGACGACCGCCAGGAGGCCCAGGAGGAAGTCGCCGCACTTCTCGCCGATCAAGACGCCGCCGCCGCGCGAGGCCCCCAGAGAGGCAAGTTCCTTTCGTATTGAGGCGGGTTCTTTTTTTATTTTTCGCTCGATGTGACATTTGATGGTCAACTCGAAATTCCGTCGCCGTGTTTTCGGGATAATTTCGACAATTTTAAGGCCAGAAAGTCAGACAATGAGTCGATACGTCGGGGACAAATTCAGGAATCGGACCGGAACCATTAGAAGTCTGCCGGTAGAGCGCAAACGGGCGTTTAGAAACTGACTTTGAAACTAAGGGTGTTAAACTTTTACGGTGTTTTTTAAAATTTAGCAGCTATTTAAAGACTGCATTTTGAAATCATTTAATTATTTTTAATCCGACCACAAGTTTCTAAGATTTTTCAAGAAAAAAATGACACGTTACTGACTAAATTAAAAAAAAAGACGAACATGCGTAGAAAATAATTGAATTTTGGACGTACAGGGTATTGAAATAGCGATTAAGACATCTTTAAAATTTTTTAGAAAAAACGTTGTACTTTTATTATTTTCTAATTAATATTGATAGTAAGTTCAGTAAATGGAAATTAAACCATTGTCCTCAAACTTAACAATAACTTTTCCTAGACTGCAAGTTTAACACTTCTACGGAAATTAGTTGAAAATTAGGACAACAAATTTTTTTCCATTTTTCACAAAAAAACGGCTAATTCAATCGCAAAATTTCGAGATATGCCTTTTGTTTAGAATTAATTGTTGTAAGAAAATCGTATTGGATTTTTAAAACCTCCATGGCATGCTATATTAAAAGTGGCATACTATTTTTTTCTTCAATTAAACCACGGAAGTTATCCCTGCGCATGCCGTTGGTAAAATGATAAAAATAGTCTTTTGCTTAAAAGTACCCTCTTATTGCATTAAAATTGTCCACCAAATTTAAATTTGATACGACTTGGCATTTTCTAAGTACTAAAGGAAAACTTGCTTGGAATACAAAATTCAACATCCCGTATTTTTCAAACGAAGCCGTTTAGGACCTATATTTGTAAAAACTTTTTGTCTTAAAATCAATCAGAGTTTCATTCCTTGAAGTTTGTGTACATATTTAATTAACACCCTGTATATATATACTTTACAAACATTTTACAAGCCGTTTTCAAAACTTTCTGGCAGGGGATGGGCCAAACTTTTTTTGTATTTTTTTTTTCGCGAATTTTGTTTTCAGCCTTATACTTTGGTCTATTAATCATGCCTAAAAAATGATATGAAATTACAAAGATAAAGGGACGGAGTCCTATATATTTTTTTCATAAAAATATTATAGGGACTACCCACAAGCACGCCCCTGTTAGTGCTTTAAAAAACAATTGACAGCCAAAAAATTCTTATGTCACGGCGTATAAGTGACAGAAATTTAAAAAGAAAATATCAATCTACAGATATTTTTGAAAAGAAATACTGAAAAATTAAAACTTTAACGCTTTGTATCTCAAAAACTCATTTAAGAAATAACTTTATGACCTTCTCTTCGTGAAATCGCTTGAGGAAGTAACTCCTTCAGTTTTTCAGATTACTTAGGAAACACCCTGCATGTATACCAGGTGTAAAATGAATGATACACTCATAATGTAAAGAGATAGGTTCACTAAGTGAGATCGAACTGCCCACACTCCAGTCCTTGGCTTTGATGGTGCAAGGGCTACATTCTCATTGAAATAGGGAGGGTATAAAATTGACAATGACCCGTCCGCTGAGTGGGACGTGCCCGATACGTGTGGCAATTACATCTTATCCGTCTTATTTCATCCTTCAGTTAGGTCTTACTTCCTTCCTTTTTTTCTCAACTATGGCTATTTACTTCATATTACACCCTGTATGTATATCTAGATATTCCCAAGTATAGTATTGTGTTTTTGGCATAATAAGCACTTTGTGCTTTATCCTATTTTTTTTTTTTATTTTGTAATAATAAAACAATTTTTGCAGCGATCGCCGTTCCACTACTCGCCGCCCAAGAGCCCTACTGGTGCTCCACCCATGGAGACCAAGCTCGAGCAGACGGCGACCACGGTGCAGCAGAAGAGGCCCCAGCCGAGGGTCAGGCAGACCATGGCTCCGAGAGACACGTGGGGCGGCTTCTTTTGACGTGGTAAATAGGAAGATAAAATAGCTCTTTGCTCTCAAATGCACTCCCCTTAAATATATCCCACGAATAAATATGATTTTTTAACCTGCTAACTGGTGTTTACGTCTAATGTAATTCGGTAATTCCAATCCATATCCGTATAAGAACATACAATATATTTAACAACCGTGGATAGTTTGATAAATGAATAACCTTTCCTTGCATTGCTTTTTATCCATAATACATAACAGTAAATAACGTACTCTACACAACTTTTTCTAATAACGTTGATTATTAGAACTATAATCAAATTATATCTTATCTTTCAGTGATTGAAAATTTGAATGTTTAAGTGTCAGTTTATGTATAGCAAAATAAGTTCTTAATCTAAAGGCGCAACTAGGATATTATTAAGTGACATGAGGCAACCTAATGATCAAACCTAATTGTTGAATTTAAATAATTGCGGGGGTGAGAGTAAATAAGGTCATTTGAATAACGATGATTTATGTACTTCCTTGTTAATACTTGTTAATACCATACTTACAGTATTACAGTAACGTTTTATAAAAACAAAATAAATGCATTTTTATTTCCCATTTGCTTTTTTCTTTTTTAATTTCAATTTAATTATATCTTTATATATTTTTTTAAGTACGCGTCACAGATGCGTACGCATCATAAGTATAATACACGAAAATAAATACATATAGTATCCTATATAATAACATAAGTATCCTTTCCCACGTTTCCCATATTTTATTATGAAATTATATCACACAACTCAACGTATTGCGTATAAGGGAGGTTGTACAACACCTCCAGCTGTCACAGGACTCCTGCAATCAAATGAAATTGAGGCAACCCTCATCACATGCTACACAAGTTGCCTATGTGTTGCGCCGCCGAATGCCAACGTAACTCATCACTGCTTTTTCGTCCAATATTTGTTTGCAGAGTAATTTAAAATATAACGTTATGAAATTGTAAACGTGACATACAGATTGTATGTCACGTATGTGCATCATTGTTCTGCAACAATTTTTTTTTTTATAAATTATGCAAATAATAATTATAATAATGCACAGATTTTGGAAAGGACCCCAGGGGTTACTTTTCGGAGTAATTATAGGGTGAGGGTGAGTATTATTATTTCACCGACTTTATAGTCACACTTCTCAGCGCAAACGCTGGGAAACATTCACCCATTCCTGCTGCAGAATTCATCCTGCCCCAAAAGTCAAATTCATCATGTCTTGGGTGCTTCAGCTTGATTATTGGGTGCTCATCTCGCGTTTAGTCTTCTGAATGTTGTGGATAAGTGGCGCTGAGATATCTATGATGATCTCTGTTGATTGTTCCTTGTGATTTTTAATTATTATTAACGCCTCATATATTTTAATATCAAACTGGAGTTAATAAGAGTGTTAGAATGCATAAAATAATTGATTTACTATTTAGTAAGAATCATAACATTCTTTCAAATGTTTGCAAATGATTCCTCCGCTATATGGTATTACATAATATAGACATCCAAAAAAAACGTCATCAACTCTGGCTATGAACGAGAGAGATAGAAATAGCGGTCATGTCTAAGCTTTTCGTTTATGTCAAACTTTTGACAAGTGACTGTTACAATTTGTAAAATAAACAATGGCTGTCATATGATGTGACAGTCTTGACAAGTAAATAAGGTTATAAATTCGATTAAGAATAGAAATACGTCTTTTTTTTCTCGGCCAACTTTGATGACGTTTTTTTTGGATGTCTTATAACCATAGAAGCTAATATGTATGTATGTACTCATTCTAAACAAAGCAAGTTGGTACACTAAATATATCATATCATGATGTGCAGTGGCGGTGGGATATAAGGTGCGCTGGTGCGCGCGCACTACCGACAATTTAGCATTAATAATTTTATTTAGTAATTAATGGATGCATTCTTAATTTATCGCCTTGCCGCATCCCTAGCGTTAATACCATCTGAATATTATTTGGCCGCAGCGTTACGAATCCACTAGACGCTAGGTCTATATCTCAAACGCCACTGGTTTCCGATCACGGCGCGGGAATCGACACGCGCAATACAAAAAAAGCGGGACGACCATCGCACTTCCGTGCAATACGAAAAAGCGAACGCGTATTGTTACTGCTTGCCCCTCCAGAATTAGGACGCGTAGTGGGCGAATCTTATAGATATGATGTGCGGAGTTTAAGAGCGCACGAGAGATCGATCGGTTAGTTTGTGAATTGTTTTCGTACATTGCGATTGCTGTTTTATCGCTCACGTTTTATAAATATAAACTCGGTTACAATCTAGTTTGGAATAATGAATTATATTCAAAACTTATTAAAAACTCCATTCTCTAACTTGAGTTTGGAGGAAAAAGTGCAAATTAAAACTCTAGGTAGCCCACTCCACAAATTAATTTAAAATTAGCCGTGAAAGGAAAAAGTAAACAATTTGTAAGAACATTTAATAATGACTTATTTAAAAAACATTTGTGGTTAAGTGGATGCGATGTATTGAACGCAGTGTTTTGTTTGGCGGAGAAACACCTTGGACCAAAACTGGAGTAACGGATTTAAATCACATAAATGAGAAAATAAAAAAAAACATGCAAATTCTGCTGGACACATGAATAATGTTTTGAATTTAGCCATGCTAGGCACTGCAAATATTGCGACAATGCTCGATTCTGCTCATCGACGAGCAGTGGCAGCATACAATGAAGCGGTTTCAAAAAACAGATATGTTTTAAACATTATTATTAACTGTATTCGTTTTTGTGGAAAATTTCTATTTAAAACGAATAAAGACATTTTTGCGCAACACCATGTGCCAGGAAAGACTGTCGGCTTTGGCTATGCTCTCCATTGAAAAAGACTATTACAAATATCGAAAATTTTAACAACAAAGTAATTGAAAAATTTGCACAATGTAAAAATCGCAGAATTGAGCTAATTTACAAAGAAAATTAGGTAAGTTTTCAAATTAATAGGTTAATAAGAATAACCTTAATATGAGATAAATATTTATCTCATATTAGGGATATTCTTTTATTCTTATGATTATCGTTATTTTTATGTATGGTGCACCCCCAATCTTAGGATCACGCACCGCCACTGATGATGTGATTACAAACAATTGCGGATATAGGATAAACTGAAATAAATGAAGCGTAATGGAGATTAAAAACCTACGTTATGTCCTAATTTATATTGAAATAACCTAGTCACATTTATAATAACTTACCCAACTTTTCTTACTTATTTTCTCTCAACGAAAACTACTTACTTTATCAATAAATCCTATTTTCATTATTTTTTGTTTAAAAGGGAAAAAAGGGATACTGAATCCCAAAAAAATTATACTGAGTGTCATTCAAGGAATGTTACATATTTCACTGGCATGTTCTAAGGCCTAAATGGCGGTCGATTTAACCAAACTTTCTTAGACGAAAAATGTCGCCATAAAAAATTACAAGGCATTAAACTTAATATTTCTTGTGTTCTCTATAACTCAGACCCCGACAAACCAGTCTAACAAAATTTGGTGCGATTTACATAGTTATTGATTAGAATTCAGTGGTTATATGCGGTAGTTCCATAAAACTAACGAAGTTTATGTCACATTTTGAAAATTCGATAGTCCTATGGTTTTTCGGTTATGCATTCTAAAAGTTTTTAATAAGTTAATAATCCATATAAAATATGCATCAACCTATGTTTAAGTACCTCTAGAAATAAGCTATATAAGCGTGTATCAATATATATAGAGATCGCCAAAGTGAGGATCATCACAGGGTCGCACTAGCCCATACAATATCAACCTATATAAAAAGACATCGTGGACGTGAGCACCATAGCTAGCAGGTCGGACTTATCGAACTGGGAAAGATTAGGCGTCATGCAGCTGAGATGGGATGGGGGTCTTGAAACACTCTTGGCGTTACGTTTTAGTATACGTCACGCTGACGCAATTGGCTCCGCCCATCATGCGGCTATATTATCTTGTTTTCTTTGTAGGTGAGGTATCGACTGGTGGAACGATTATATATTTCATTTTAACTTACATACATATTTGTATGGTCACACTAGCCCATACCCTTACCTACCTATAATAATCTGGTGTCTTACCACCAACTTATTATAAGTAGGTAACTGTACACGCTAGTGCGACCCTGTAATAAACCTCACTTTGGCAATGTCTATAGATAACAATCAATGACAATGCCGCGGTACAAACGCTCTTAAAAAATATTTTGGATACCCCAGATAGCAAAAGTTGCTCTGCGTTAGAGATCAAATCTGTTGTTGGCAACTCATTGCCGGCGAGTTGCCGCAAAAATGAAAACAATTTATTGTGTAAGCAAACGTTTTGCCAGTAGTTGCTTGCAAAAGATAGACAATCATTGTCAGCACATATATTCATTGTATTGCTGACAAATCATTTTTGGCAACCGGCGTGCAACCGGAGAGCAACCTGTTTTCTAAAATCGAAGCGCAACGGGTTTATTAGTCGTTGCTGGCAAAGCACAAGTTCATGAAAAGAGTGCGCGCGCAGAGAATTTTTTTAATTCATAGTCATACGCCACATTATCGCATGACAACGTTACTCTTGTTTATTTCGAAATAAAAGGGGGTATACTGAGAACATTAAACAGGTAAGTAACAATCACTTTTAATATTTAAAATAAAGACATCGATTATTTGTGAAAATCGGTTTTAATTAAAACCTAGATATAAAAATACACATATAAGATAATATGTAATAATATTGGAAGAAAACTTTTGCAGCGTAATGCCGATAATGTGTAATTAACATTTAAATGTGTGTAGTATATTGTCATGATAATATTTGTCCCTCGAAAAGATTGTTGTTTGTATATTGATAAAGAAAATGTAACATCATTGATGTAGGGTTATGTTTATATAAACATATGTGTGTGTGTGTATATATATTGCTGTACTCAATTTGCAGTAAGGTTGTCTACAACTTGAACAAAACATTGTAGACCATTAAGGTATTAAAGTTGCTCTCAGTTTGCCCGTCGGTTGCACACAATAGGCTGCCGACAAACATTTGCGCATATTTGATGACAAATTGTGGCGACCGCTTGATGTCAAACGGCCAGCAAACCAAGTGTTCACGTTTATGGCAACTGATGGGCAAACGAATGAAAATTGGCTATTTGGGTACGTGAATAAAGACACGTTATGTATGTATGTATGCATGAAATGTGTGTTCATTACTCATTAACTTTCCATTCACATATAAAAAGAATATGTATATGCACTATTATCATAAATAATATTTATAAAGTATCTATTCGAAATACATGTCAATGAAAATGAAGGCATGCTAGCGAAAGTTTCTAGCGAAGACAACGCACGACAATTATATGCAAAAATAATATGGACATATTTGAACTTGAAAATATTTAATGTGCAACTATATCCGTTGAGTGAGACATGCCCTATAGGTGTGGCGATTACATCTGTCTTATTAAAGGAAGACCTAACTGAAGGATAAATCCTTCAGTTAGGTCTTCCTTCCCTTTTTCTTGACTTCATAACACATTTGGTATGTAGATATGTACATATCCTACATTGTATTAATATATAATTATTCACGCTATATGTGCCCTCAGAATATTTTAATATTGCATTACACGCGCTTTTAAGCGGTTTATGAGCTTTTATGTAGGTAGTACATGGTGAAACATATAACACAGGGTCGTAATTTATGCACAAGCCATTGAAGTAAGATATTTTTTTGTCAGGACAGCAACATTATGAATTTCACAACTACAATTCTAACTACTTTTCTAACTTACAATTCTAGGACACTAACAAAGTTGATGGAGAGTTTTATAAATAACGAATAAAAATATTTGCTTAATACTTACTTCTTACATTAATACTTTTTAACAGGTTACAGTTTTAAATTTACTGGAGGATTTAAACTACAGTACCTATCAGTCCCGTGCTTCCTTATGAAAATACGGATAATATCAGTTTCCATTGGTATATTTACAGTCTACGACAAGGTGGAAATAAGGCTTTTTTTCTGGACCACCCTCTACAATACTGATTATCATCATAAGCATAAAATAGTCAGACATGCCGTTAACCTCTCTATGTATTGAGCATGTTTTTGAGCAGTATATAACAACTTGTAAACCAGAATTTTAATTTTAGAAACGAGTATAAACGGAAATCGTTTATCGTGTATCCAAAATTGCGGTAATAAGTAAAACAAACCTGTACAAAACACCGATGTTTAATCAGCTTCTTTTTAACATACCTACTCGTACAAACAGTTAGATTACGACAATACGGTAAACGGTAAGTTTTTGTTAATTCGATGTCTTTTATTTTTTTCTATGTACCTCTGCTGAAGGACTAATTGAGGTACTAATTTTAGAAGGTTATAATTAACATGACACAATTAATTGTGGGTATGCGTTAAGAGAGTTGATAAAATATATACGGAACAGTAAGGATACAGTTTGCAATTATGTAGGTACCTTTCCATATTCCATAAACTAGTAGTGACAATAATAATTCTTGTAGTACCTACATACATACGTAATTGTGTTAAATTCAGTTCAAACATGTATAGGCACATAAATTATTATTTAGTGTAACTTGCTTCAAATAAATTTTACATGTTTTTATGCGTATTATTGAATCTAGTAGTAGGTAATCAAAAACTATGTCAGGTCGCCTTCCCTTCACACCTAGAAATTTAAATATTCTCACTCAAGCATAAAAAATATATGACCAGATACCCTTTGCTTCGAACTTGCACATGAGAAAGTAGTTTTCAATGAAACAATGCAGGAAATTACGAACCAAAAATTCAAGGGTACTAATAATATTCGATAGTAATTTTGACGCGAAATACTTAATTTGCCACGCAGAAATATTTTTTTCGTAATAAAAAAAACACGCAATATCATTCACCACCTCCTATTTTACCTATTGATTTTACTTTCTACAAACCCAACGCGCTCAGTGTCATACCACACTGAGACTGAGTTGTACCCTCTTCACTTAAATCGCTGCAACATTGAATACGTTTTTACGAAATTGTTGGTTTTGTGTTTAATGGCGTGATAAGTGATAAGCCATTTCAATTTTGTTTTTAATAGAAGCGGAAGGCTTGTGGTTAGACATGTGATATTTATGTATAATATTTTTTTCACCTGTTTGTTCTTTTCGTAAACAACTGGATAATTAAAGGTAAATATAGTCTTGTGTATTTGTGCTTTTATAGTTCTCAGTTTACGCAAGTAAGCAATAAGGTCTAATAATAAATCTACTTCATTGGATGCACTACTTATAGGTATACAATATACATATAACATTTTACCGCCAATTTTTCTTCCTACAAATTTTTTCATCATAAAAAAATATATTTTATATATAATAATTTTCCGTATAAAATATATTTTCATTTATAAGCGTATCATTGATATAGTGATAAGATAATACAATTTATAGTTTCAAATATATCAACGTGTATAATTTGTGAGATTAACTATCAACCTGAATTGTTGATTACGTTCGGCTACATCACAGTTAATATTTAATTAGCTCTTATTATTAATAAGTTATCTTATAATTCATCAAATCTCGTCATTGTGTGTTAATCTTTATATTTGCCGTAGTCGAATATTTCTAAAAATATGTTGTATTTTGGCGCTCAAAATGTATTGAATTATACTATCGGAGACACCTAAAATTCGTATTTTTATTTTCTTGGCAATCAAAAATTTGTGCTTATTATTTTTATTATTACATTATTTGCATTGAACCAATAATGTATTTAGTTTTTAAACTTTTTCAATCTCGAGTTAATACTAAATAACAGTTTAGTCAAATAAAATTTTCATCTTGCGTATTTTTTTAAATTTTTAGTACATTTTAGTTTTAAGTTCTATGAATAATGGTTACCTATATGAATTTTAACACAAATTTCAAAAACAACCACATTTTTTTTCAGGCAAATTAGACACAAAGGCAAATATTATCTAGAAAGACGCTATAGGTTTCTTAGGCTTGTTTTTTTTCTTTTATTAGACTATATTATTGGCAGAAAACTAGAAAAACATTTACCCAAAGGAATGTACTTATAATTACAACTTTTAAAACATATGTACCTACCTACATAAGTACAGTTTTTAAACAAATTTCAATCCTTTTAAACCGCAAAAACACAACCTTTCCTGAACAAAGGTGAAATAATACGTTGTATCTATTATATTTTTAAGGTCTACTGTGTACACAACGAATTTCAGTTTCATGTTTATCAGCTTTTTATCATAAACAACGTAGACCTTGACATCTAAAACTCTATTTAATAAAATCTAATAAATGACACCAAACTCTAATTGAAGAAATATGGTTATTTATGTTTGTCCTAATAGGGTTATATACAATTAACATATGTCTGTCTTAATTTTAATAAGCCGTTAAAAGCCGGGTTGGTTTTTATTAAAATGGTTTACCATCCACATTGATAAATACAAATCGACATGAGAACCAACTACTTTTAAACCGTTGCTTTAAACATGTTTTGACTGCTGTTGAACAACTTTGCTATCTACCCACTCATCGTACGAATTTAAAAAATACATTACACTTGGCACACAATACACTAATGGGTCATTCCATATGAAATCCTCTAATTGAAGAAGCGGACCCATTTTAGATTTTGCTGTAACTTTGAGGGACTCTTCTTTAGGGTCCCAAAGAACAAAATTTATGCAAATTTAATTTTTACAAACGCTCGTTTCTGCCTATTCGAACTGAAACTCTTAAAAATCGTCATTTTTATGCTTTATCAAATTTAGCTCTAAAATGTTTCCTTTTTTAAGATGTCTACCCGTTTGAGGCGTCATTTTGAAGGGCAAATATGGCAGTTTTAGTGTAAGCATCAAAAATTCGATCAGTCAATACTTCCGAATAATGGCAGCGAGTTAAAATTACGTGTTTTTTACTTATTTTTTGTGAATTTTAATCGACTCTAGCGTCTTGACTGTTTAGAGTAAGCAGTTTATGTTACTCAGGAAAAGTGTACATATCATAGACGAAATACAGCCACGAGTCGACCCGAGCAAATCACTCCTTATAAAAAAAAAACTTTGCTTGAAGTTTCGAAATTTTTAAAAATCGCATTATTCAGGTTATGAAAAGAACGTGTTAACTGCGAGATAAAAATATGAAACTTACAGAATCTATAGTTCTTACCTTTAACTTCAAGTGACTGCACGCTCGTTTTGTTATTTTCATGTTTAGTGAATGTGCAAGTGGTTTTTTATAGCGAAAATTGACCTAATTTTTCTATTTTATAATGTTACAATTTCAGTTGTAATTGATTACTTTTTTGTGAATAGAGATTATATATTACCTAATAGAGCTTTCATAGACAAAGAGTTGAGATTTTTTCAAAATCCGCTACGACGAAATGCGCTGTTCTCTCAATTAACACACCAGGCGACCTCACTTATTTGGAAAAATCACGCAACGGACAAATAGTGAATAAGATAATAGCATTAGGCTGATTCTTGAAATTTGACACCGTCGAACTGAAGAGTTTATTTACTTTTCAAATCGACGGTGTCGAATTACAAGAAAATAAAAAAATTGAGAAATGATATAAATTTTACCTTTATATAAATTTTACAAATATATACTTGTACAGTCGAAAACTATTTTTTTTCAAACTTTTCTTTTCAAAATTTCGAAGCTCTTCAGTTCGACGGTGTCAAATTTCAAGAATCAGCCTAACGCTATTATCTTATTCACTCTTTGTCCGTCGCGTGATTTTTCCGAATAAGTGAGGTCGCGTGGTGAGCTGCTGTGTTAATTAAGTGAGAGAACAGCGCATTTCGTCGTAGCGGATTTTGAAAAAAATCTCAACTCTGTCTATAAGCTCTATTAGGTAAGATATAATCTCTATTCACAAAAATTAATCAATTACAACCGAAATTGTAAGATTATAAAATAGAAAAATTAGGTCAATTTCCGCTATAAAAAAAAACACTTGCACATTCACTAAACATGAAAATAACAAAACGAGCGTGCAGTCACTTGAAGTTAAAGGTAAGAACTATTGATTCTGTAAGTTTCATATTTTTATCTCGCAGTCAACACGTTCTTTCCATAACCTGAATAATGCGATTTTTAAAAATTTCGAAACTTCAAGCAAAGTTTTGTTCCAAATACCATATACTTGTTACTGGTGACTAAATTTCGAATTATATTCGAGAATTTTGCCTTTTACTGAATATTACCATAACATCACGTGCTTTAAGTTGTCACTAATTAAAAAGGAAGTATGAATTTTATACTATATGGTTGACTTGTCCAATATTTACGTCACAAGTAGATTCTAAGGGAAACATTTTATCCAATACTTCCTTTCAGGCATTTCTTCTTGGACCAGTAAATATGAGCACCATCAAGCAAATTGTCAATTATTTTCACAAACACAAGAAATTCATCATCCTGAAGGTAAGAACTATAGATTCTTTAGGTTTCATATTTTTATCTCGCAGTCAACACGTTCTTTCCATAACTTGAAGAATGCGATTTTTAAAAATTTCGAAACTCCAAGCAAAGTTTTTTTTTTATAAGGAGTGAGCTGGTCGGGTCGACTCGTGGCTGTATTTCGTCTATGATATGTACACTTAATTCCTGAGTAACATAAGCTGCTTACTCTAAACAGTCAAGATGCTAGAGTCGATTAAAATTCACAAAAAATAAGTAAAAAACACGTAATTTTAACATGCTGCCATTATCCAGAGGTAATGACTGATCGAATTTTTGATACTTACACTAAAACTGCCATCTTTCCCCTTCAAAATGCCGCCTCAAGCGGGTAGATATCTTAAAAAGTAAAAATTTTAGAGCTAAATTTGATAAAGCATAAATCTGACGATTTTTAAAAGTTTTAATTCGAATAGGTGAAAACGAGCGTTTGTAAAAATTAAATGTGCGTAAATTTTGTTCTTTGGGACCCTAAAGTAGAGTTCTTCAAAGTTACAGCAAAATCTAAAATGGGTCGGCAACGATTTTTCTTATTTTCAGACGATTTTATATGGAATGACCCTAATGTAAAATAATATACATATGTATATGTACCTACTTACGAACTATAAACTACATACATATGTATATACAGTCAGCAACAAAAGTCATCAATCATCATACACCCATTTTTTGAAGGTTGTTTAAATTCTGTTAATTTGTACTATATACATAATTGATTTTTTTGTTTGCTTCTGATAGCAAATGAAATTATGCGTCTAATAAGCCCAAGTTGAAGGTGATATGTTGATTGTGTGAAAAGATATCGTTAAAAAAAGTAAAACTGCGATGATTCCAAAAAAACGTGAATAACTCCTAAAAATATTAAATCCTTTTCAAAATTCTTAGACTCATATTAAGAGGAAATCTTCAGAGAAAGTTGAACCAAAAACATCATTAAAATTCAAAACTCTACCATCCTTATTATAAGTTTCGTAAAAAGCACTGATCATGAAATTTCAATAAAACACAGCTAATTGTAAAGGGATATTGATCCGTTAATTTTTTTATAGTTATGTGTGGCTTACCGGACATTTTTTAATTGTTATGATATTTTTGGTTCAACTTCTTTTCATTTTCTAGGAATTTTTCATGTCTAGGAAATTTTTTTGCAAAATGGCAGCAAAAATTAAGTCATAGATACTCTAAAGATGTGAGCAAGAACTTTGAAAATAATTTATATTTTAGGAGTTATTCACGATTTCTGCTTATTGTTAATAACTTATTGTTGATAACTTGGGGTTATTAGTATGATGTATGTAAAAAAGACTGTAAATGTGTGCCTATATCCACTATACAGCGTGGAGCAAAATTATGGAAATAAAATAGCACTGCTATGCACGACTATTTTCTAAGAAAAAGTCATTGGAGTTATTCCAGGAAAACATACTTACATACAAAGGCTTTTATTTCTCATTGCTTTATTTTACTTGTAATGCCTCTAAATATACATATCAATATCAACTCTATCTAAGAATTACACTATCAAATACAAATTAATGTAAATCTGTATATATATTTGTGTAATTTACAAGTTACCTTTACCTTTACTAAAAACAAATGACATAGAAGTCGAAATATCTAGTTCGAGCAAACAATCTTAACTCATGATTTGCATATCGCTCATATTGCTTTCATTAGATTTGTGGATAGGATTTTGTAATACTGATGAAATATTCGAACATTTATTTTTCATAATCTGGAAGATGGTGAATGACGATGAATTAAATCATTCTTGCTCAATGAATTTGAACAGGCTTACTCTTTGAATGTGCATCGGGAGAGATATTCGGTCACTGAAGGTTTTAACTTTGTTAGACGCGCTGAAACATGTCTAGTCCTATTTAAGTACTAGAGGGCGACACCCACTACGTATCACCAACAGCAGAAAATAGTATACCCCGCAAATGCCTGCTTGAAGAAAACATGAATATATATATTTAAATCAATATACGTAGGTGTAAAAATTATATAAATTTTTTAAATTATAAGCATCATGGTTTTACCGATCTTGCTGATTATTGTACTATTAGATAGGTCCTCAGTGTTATACTTACTTTCTCTAAAGTGCTTTAAAAAGCAACCAATCCACGTTTTCCCTTTAAATTATATCTTCCAGTTCTGTTACTATGTTTTCTACTTAATAACCTTTAGAAACGCATTCCTCAGCATTCCGCTATGATCCTGTTCGTGGGAACTCCCCTTGTGGACATTATAGTCAACGTGGGCCACGACTTCCTGGAAAAGTATAAGCTATCTCCAGACAGCGCCACCAGGTGCACACCTGAACTCGAGGGCATCTTCAAGGTACGGAAGCACCAAGCACCCGGTAAAACATCTATTTAAATAGTCACTGTTTTGGTTATTAACAGCTCATTCAATAATTATGTTTTTAGCATGTCCAGGTTTTAGAAATATTTGTACATGATTATTTTAAGGACATTCTCCTCTACAACCCCATCCTCCAGCCGGGCGGCAGCGTCACCAACACCGCCAGAGTCTTCCAGTGGGTTTCCAAGAGGACCTACCCCATAACGTTTTTCGGTGCCGTAGGAGATGATCAGTTCGGTAACATAATAAAAGATACATTTAAAGTGGAAGAAATACACTCGCACTTGGTGGAGATGAAGGGCCATAAGACGGGGACTTGCGCCGTTCTGCTGACCGAAGATTATAGGTCGCTGGTGTGCAATATGGGGGCCTCCAAGCTGCTGTCCGTCGAATGTTTGGACGAGGCACTGTGGAAGCACGTAAACAAGGCGTCCTACCTGTATATGTCTGTTAGTATTTTACTTTTTCAGTTAGTTGCTTAAATTCTGATAGTTTTGGTGTTACAGCATTTTTTTTTTTGCTTCTGATGGGATTTCAGCTTGTGATATTCTGGGTCTAATAAGCCTAAGTTTAAAGGTGGTATCTCCGAAAATATTAAATCCTTTTCAAAGTTCTCTTCATATTAAAGGAATATTTGGAAAAAAATTCCCAGATATGAAAAAAGTCTAAAGTAGAACCAAAAACATTATAATCATTATTTAAAAAAAGCCCTGTACGCCACACATAATGAAAAAAAAATACCGAGTTTATATCCCTCTAGAACTTGATAAATTATCTTATTAAAATTTCGTAAATAGTGATTTTTACAAAAAATTCTAGTAAGGGTGGTAGAGTTTTGAATATTTGTGTTTTGAATTTTTATGTCTAGGATTTTTTTTTCCAAAATGACGGTCAAACAGATACTCTGAAGATTTCCCTTTATTATGAGACAAAGAAACCAAAAAAAAAAACCTCCCTTTTTTACTTTTCTGCGATATCTTCACACAATAGATATATCACCTTCAACTTGGGCTTATTAGATGCAGAATTTCACAAGCTGTAATCCTATCAACAGCAAAAAAATTCAATAGGATTGTACAAAAATTATCAGAATTTAAGCAACCTCCAAAAATTGGGTGTAGGAATACTTTCACTGTTGACCATATATTGGTTACTGGTGACTAAATTTCGAATTTGAAGAATTTTGCCTCTTACTGAATATTACTACAACATCACGTGCTTTCAGTGGTCACCAATTAAAAAGGAAATATGAATTTTATACCGTATTGTTGACTTGTCCAATATTTACGTCACCAGTAGATTCTAAGGGAAACATTTTATCTAATACTTTCTTTCAGGCATTTCTTCTTGGTCCAGTAAATATGGGCACCATCAAGGAACTTGTCAATTATTTTCACAAACACAAGAAATTCATCTTCCTGAATTTGGCTGCCCCGTTTTTATGTGATAAATACCCGAATGAAGTATTATTCCTTTTTGAACACGCCGATATGGTTTTTGGAAATGAATCGGTAAAAAATATTTACAGCTACTTGGTCCTAACATAAGATGTCATATATGCTATGAAGGTAAATTCGATTAAGTACTTTCCATTTTTTTTTTTATTAAAATTTATACTTGATTAATTTTTTGCAAGAGTACAGACATTTTATAAATAAATTAATATACTCAAAAAAGAGAACCTCTGACTGGCACATGTAAAGTCGTACAATAAGTACATTTCTTGAAAATACCTCCCTTGATCATGTATTTGGCATCTTTGAAACGGCTAAGTAAAAGTTTTATATTCACAATGTATATATTTTTAGGAATATAGAGCTTTAAGCAATATTTCCAAAGTACAAAAGAGCGATCTAAAAGACTTACTACCCGACCTTAACAAACGTTTCAGCAATAAACCACTGAGGACCTTAGTTATGACTCGAGGAAACAAGTCAGTTTTAGTTTTAAACAATGGTCTTTTAGAACAATTTGAAACGGACCAGTTGGAGGAAGAAAAAATTGTGGATACGAATGGTGCAGGGGACGCATTCGTAGGTGGATATTTAACTCAGTATGTAAGAAAAAAAGGTGTCCATGAATGTGTTAAATGTGGAATGTGGGCTTCAAGAGAAATTATACAAAATCATGGGTGTAATTTTGATAATAAAAAAGTTTATGATTAATTGTTTTTCATTTATCTACTTAGATGAGATAGGTTTCTGTTAGATTAACTGTTAGATAGGTTGTAAATAGGTGTAGATAGGTTAACTGTTAAACAAAATGTTTAAAATAAACTCTTATAATTTCTTAACTATTCTTATTAAAACATTCTTTCAAGTCAACAATCTAAGGAAAATAAGACATATAATTCATTCAATCTTGATTTGCATCGCTACTTTCTTGGGATGCCTCTCTTTTCCTCTTTCCTTGGTTCCTTTTACTCTTCTTAATTTTGTTTTCACCAACCCTAAAAGCTCCCAAAGTTATTTCAACACAATAAATATATCAAGGATGCTCACATTGCCGTAGCTCTAGTACCCGGGCCCCAGTGGGGCAAAGGATTCGCCTGAAACCTGAGGAAACCCAGCTTCTTAGACTCTGGATTAGCAGCGGGATGCGCCGCAAATGAATAATCTTTTTCCAGTTGTTTAGCTAATATATTATAGGCAGGCGTGTTCTCGATTAATCTCTTCTTTGCAATAGGATGTTCTTTTTCCCAACACCTCATAATATCCCATATAACATTTGCCGGGGCATCAGTTTTTATCGACGTTCTATTCATGTGCGTAAAGGACACTTTATATCCTGCATTCAAGATAGCTGATCTATAAATATGTCATATTAAGGTAGGTAAGATATGATTGATGCCTCGTATTACAAATTTCTTATTGCAGCCATAAATGAACAGAAAAAATATCTGCAGTAGGTAATACATTATAAATGGATCATATCACAGAGTATCTTCATAAACATAATAATACAACGAGTAAGGGCGCAGCCGCATGATTTACTGCACTATTGGTTGCCTATTTTTACTGATTTTAAATATCCCACTGCACGCTGCTGTCAAAAAATTCACCATCGCGTTAGTGCGGGAGCTGGATATATCCGCATATACATATGTACTCGTATATCATCACGCACTGTCAATTCAAAATTGCAGTTTTTCATCGGTAGAAGTTGTAAGTGCATTATCATGTCGCGTAAACTAAATTGTATGTCAAATTAACGTTCTTGTTATAATACATGTGATGCGTTACCTCAAACTTAAAATTTCTAGATAAATCAGATAGAAACATTATTTAAGTGTGGGAGACGGCCGAACCCGCATTGGCTATATAAAATCACAACTACTAAAACATGGTTAGTTGCGGGAACCGTACGCAGCCGCGCGAGGTTCCTGGCACCTCACACTGTATTATCCTATTTGAATCAGGTGCCACAGTGAAAGGGTTACGAAGCACTTTACCTTATGCTCATCATAGGAGGTGTCTCCACGTGAATAGTTCCACTAAGTTTTTCCAGTGCGTAATACAAAGGAACATCCAATAGTTCCTCCTTAATAACGCTGAGAACGCCCTGAATTCGTTTGAAAGTGCATAACTTTTCTGAAGCCGTGTCGAGCACCTCTTGCACAAAATCTGGGGAATGTAAAGGGCCAGACCATATTGGACCACCTATCTATGTAAAAATAGTGTAATTTTGTTCTTACTGCCCTTAAAACAATATGCTCTTACATGATGCGGGTGCCCACAATGCTCACATCTGTGCGATACAGGGGGTCCTGTGGGTATTCCGAATTTCACTAGTTTGCTATTTTTTTCGTTGGTTTTTAGAACACCGAGCGGATGGAGAGCAAAGGTTCCACAACCTGTGCAATGGTATACTTGTGACAACTTGCTAAAAAATAGTTTAAACCAATGCAGTCATTGCAAAAAATGAAAAATACAGGAGGAAAAGGAAAACAAAATTTAAAAATAATTACTGAAATAAGAGAAATTTATAATTGTAACAAACTTCAAAGAAAAACTAAGTTTGGGGCTCTAACTCATCGTGATAAAAGTAAACTTGTATTTTCAAACCTGGTGGTGTGCTTGCACTTTTGTGCCCCAGAAAACACTTGGACGAATACTCTGATATAAAAAATCAGCTGATAATGAGAGAAGCGGCACAATATATCGTCCATATCTATTAGCATGTGCTTCTATACACTGCAACAAAATACGTAGTGCCATCTCATGACAACTTTTCATCCTTAGTGATATCGCTCCATATTTGCTGTAACAAGTTTCTGGTGAGTTCCCTGCTAAAACGGCCATGTCTGTAGCAGTAATAAGAAGCAAACCACCTTCTTTCACTGCCTGTACTGTCGAGTCCAAAAAAATTTGAAGGACAACCATATGGATCCAAGTCTATAATGTCAAATTGGTTTTCTCTACGATGTTGATACATTAACATCCTAAAATTAAGATGTGCACTATTTTAAATCAAATTTATTGTGGAACCACTTACGTAGCATCACTATGAGAGGCTTCTACAATATGGTCTACCTTATTATCTACAATATTGATTTTAATATCATCCACAGCCTTCTGACTAATGTCGTTGGCTATGACTTTTTTAACACCTGGTATTTCCTTTGCATAACGTATACTACGCAACCCGGTAGCAGACAGGGCTTCTAAAATTGAAACTCCGTTTTCATACGTGGTATCTATTTCTTCTTTCTGGTTTATATTAATTTTAATATTGTCAGCACGTTTCTTTTGCTTTAATAATTTCTCTTCATTGTAATGTTTAATGAAGGTAGTAATAACTGAAATGCTAGTTTTATATTGAAAAATGTTGTAAATAACAATTTGTTCCAACCACAAACCTTAAATCCCTATTAAATTCTTGCACAGGATTATAAAAAACTTTTCCAGATGTCTTTATTTGGGCTAAGCCTTCGGTAATTATTTGTGTTTCATCAGAATTAGTTATACGGTCTTCCATTTCCATATGTGGAATATTGATAGTCTACAAAGTAAACTTAGGTTATTTCTTTGAACACTATTTGTTTAGTATTTCTAATCGTTTTCTTACTCACTCGGATTTGAATAATCTGAGCTGGTTTTGGTAAATATTTTTGTAAACGGCAGGATTTAAAAAAGAGTTTCATGTATACGCTTTCAATTTGGTTATGCTTATGTATTTATATCACGTGCGTTGGTATAGCTGTGCAATTGCAATACACAATTATTTATGTACAAAGCACAATGCACATTTGTAACGCACATAGAAACATGATAATAGTGAGGTTAGTTCATGCTATGAAAAAATGAGGTTATGTGCAAAGATTTGATGATCACTTTTTTATGACGAAAGATTTCAACCACAGAAGACAGAGAGAAAATACACTCAACATCCACATATCCGAACTCCAAATTTCCGAACTCACGATATTTCCGAACTTTTTCACGATATTTCCGAACTTGTACTTCCACATAACCGAACTTGTCGCTGATTGGGTGACGACAAAAAACCGCGAAATTTGAAATGAGAAAAAAATGTACACAATAATGCGATTGTTATCAAACATTTCGATTGTCACAGAATTCAGCAAAGAGGAAATCGCACTCCCTCAGCAGCACACCTGAGACAAGAGTTCTTCGTTGTACAAACCAGTGAAACACACTTCTTTCAAATGGCGTATCATAAGTACCGGTGCACTTTATTTTGTCAATCCGTCCACTCAATTTTCGTCTTTTTTTTCAGTTTTTTCAAAGTAAATTTCTTTTTTTTCAAGAATTTCTGCCACTGACGATTTATAAATATTGTACATCTTATATAGCAACATTTTTAACACCATTTTTGCGAGATTTATCAAATTCAGATTTTGCTCCAAGGTTAGCCTCTTAGCAGGCTCTTTTCTCTGCAAATAAGCAGTACAATAATGTTTGTTTTGTATCACGGTTTTCTTAAAAATACATATTTTCTCATAATTTTTCATTTCAGTTTGAAATTATTATAGGTTACGTCAACAAAATGTTCAATAAAACAAACCTTTACTTTGAATTATAAAATAATTACCTGCATCACTCTCTCCTTTGCACCTGACATTTTTTTGTTTAGAAAAACGTTCTTTTATTAACATGTACACATGTATGTATGTATTACATTTGCATAAAAATCTCGAAAAACAAAGGATAGTACTAGAATGAGCCAGAAACCCTTTGCGCATGCGCCAGCAGTTCGGTAATCCCGAGGTGACGAGAGTTCGGAAATGTGGAAGTCTGCGGAACGTTAAAGTTCGGCAATGAGGACGTTGAGTCTGCACAGTTTTTCATTGGTGGCGTTCATCACATCATGTCTGAGCGATCAGGGAGCAATAGGGTATGAAATATACTACCGAGTACCGATCACTGATCACTTATCAACATATAAATTTTCTTTTCTACATAAAATGTCTGCTGATAAATGAACGATTACTTAAACCTAGTCCTCATAAGGTGAAAATGTGAAAAGCTAAATTTTGGCGGTCCTCTCATGACGTAATCACAATGAAATTAATTGACATCTTAATTAAAAAAACACAGACAAAAGTAACAACTGTACATTATAAAACATGAATGCTCCTTTTACACGAATTATTTTTACATTTCTTTCTTCTCTCGTTGATGTGTATTGCTACCATTGGCAATACTGGGTTGACGTTGACATTTCCAGATACTTAGGCTGTGTTCAGCGAATAGTCCGACCACGGTAGTCAGACATTCAACGTCGAACAATTGGCTGAACGGGTTTTTCTACTTTGACAAATTACAGCACACATAACCTTAACGTAAAATAACTAAATAGGGACCATGAAGGCGAGGCTACACAAAAAAGAAATTCGATAGCATATTCATATATGAACTAGAATATTGTTTATGAAAAATTTAAAATTGCTTATAAATAAATGTAGTTAGAGTAGGTACAGAGTAATAGGAACAGAGTTCCTTCGCTGAACGATCTCGACCACCGACGTTACATTTCAAATTCCGACCAAATTTCCCAATCAGCTGATTGGGCGGACCACTGAAGTATCTTTCTCGTTGAACGAATTCGACGAGTCCGACCATTCGCTGAACACAGCCATAGACAAAATATAATATACACTCGAACCCCTCTTAATTCATCAAATCCGTGCATCATCACCTCGCTTAAGTAGCGAAATTTAGTCTCGCTTAAGTCGCGATCATAACATTTTTCGTGTTTTAGCTGCAAAAAGAAATATTTAGAGATATACCACAGCACTTGTTATAACGAAAAATGGGCCAACTGAACAAAAAAATAAACGTAAGTATACCCAGTCGTGAGTGACAAAGTTCAATTTTCCACTTGAATGAATATTTTAAAGGTTAAATATTTTTAAAAGACGCCTAACCTATTTTAAAGGTTAGGTGTCCATATTTAATGTATTATACAACCATTTTTTTTCAATAAAAATTGTATTCGTGCGAGAATCCAATTTCCAAACGTACACTCAACATCCACATATCCGAACTTTTCCGTTCCGCAAACTTCCACATATCCGAACTTTCGTCACCTCGGGATTACCGAACTGCTGGCGCATGCGCAAAGGGTTTTTATGGCTCATTGGTCATTCGACAGCGACATTCGACATTTGACAGCGACAAGTTCGGTTGTGTGGAAGTACATGTTCGGAGATATCGTGAGAAAAAAGTTCGGAAATATCGTGAGTTCGGAAATATGGAGTTCGGATATGTGGATGTTGAGTGTAGTTCTAAAACTTTAACAGGCGGCGACTTAACCGGGACGGTTTCGCGACATAATAGGGGGAAACGTGGTGAAATAAGAGAGGAAGTGAATTAAGCGAAGGTGAATTAAGAGGGGTTCGAGTGTATATACTTTTTTCCCAGATATACACTCAACATCCACATATCCGAACTCCAAATTTCCGATCTCACGATATTTCCGAACTTGTACTTCCACACAACCGAACTTGTCGCTATCAAGAGCCAGCTGTCAAGAATGACCAATGAGCCAGTTCGGTTATCCCGAGGCAAAAAGTATTTTGTCTATGCCCGAGGTGACGAAAGTTCGGAAATGTGGAAGTTTGCGGAACGGAAAAGTTCGGATATGTGGATGTTGAGTGTAAACAGATATTCGTGAAGGTAGCTTCAAGTCTGTGTTCCAGAGCAAAAGTCAACGGTCAGCGGAAACGAAACAAATTATTGACACAAATGGCGTTTATTCTGTTCGTTCTTTGAAACGTGAAATAAATTGTTACGGAAAGTGAATAAAACACTTAACATAATATAACTACTAAATATTTTGTATATTTAGTGATAGTGTCAGTGTTCAAAAGACGCTACGACATGAGTGAGCAAGTTGTAGAGGCTAGTTACGTTCCCTATACAACGTCTTTCCAATATGCCGAATACAATTTTGAAAATTCCGCGTTAGAATTAGCCCGATCGCAGTGGCCAAACTACGACGACCAACATTATCTTCGTGGATGCAGGTGGTCTCCAGACGGCACATGCTTACTCACCGTGGTGAGGGGCGCAGGTATGCATGTCATGGAGCTTCCTAGCGATTTGTACACTGGAGAGAGTGTCATGACGAGTAGACCCATAGTCGCACTACAGCCTGCTGTCAGCGTACCCGAAGGGGGCCTTATATACGACTATTGTTGGTACCCCGGGATGAACAGTGCCAACCCAGCTACCTGTTGGTAATATATTGGCAAAATAACACTGGCGTATAGGTTTGTTTATTACATTGTCTTTGTAGCTGGCTCTCTAGTGGACATGGCGGCCCCATTCATCTATGGGATGCTTTCACTGGCGACCTACGGTGCACTTACAGGGGGTACAACAGTGTGGACGAAGTGGAGGCAGCCATGAGTGTAACTTTTTCAGCTGACGGTCAAAATATATTTTGTGGTTATAAGAAGAATGTTAAAATTTTCAGTACTAGTCGTCCTGGCAGGGAGTATGTTGAATATCCTATGTCTCATCAGGCTTCCTGTTTGGTAACCAGTCAGGCACAACCAGGTGTTGTAGCCATAGGTGAGTACTATTTGTAAATCTGATTTAATGCACTAATTAAGTCTGATTTAATTATTACCTTTTAATACATTAATTAATGTACCTTTTAATATATGAATTCTACCAAAAATTATTAACGAATAAATAATGCTATTACTAGAGGTTGGAAGCACAATAATTTAGAGAATACTGACGGTTGCTTTACTCTTACAAATCCCATTTTAGTATCGAGATTTAAAGGAGTTGCCGATGACCCAAAGCCACCTATTTATATGAAGGTTGACAATCCATCAATTTAGCGTGATCGTTCTAATGGAAAATACCAAGGACACTATAATTGGGCGGCTAAGAAATGGGTGTACTCTCATATTTTTATATTACAGTTGTAACATTGTACAGAAACATGTAGATATTATTCTGCTGATAGCTGTAGTTCTTTGTTGAGATTTATCAAGATTCGGTTTAATTATCACACTAAAGTTCAGGAAATAGTTTGAAAGAATTATAATAGGAAAGTAATTGTTTTTTATCCGAATAAGAAAAGAAAAAGCTTCAATGCGTTTTAATCAAGATCGATGAAATAAAAGATGGATAAGAGATTTGCCGGAGTTAAAATTCAACGGTATTTAACTCCAATCAGATACACATAAAGCAATTATTGCTAGCACTGGAACTGCTCGTGGAAGACGGAGAGCTGCTAGCAGCCTGTAGCATTCCATGGAACACAGTGAACGATCCCGAGTTTGCTCCAAAATTGTGTTGTGAAATGCAGTATAAACATTTCTTGGTGTAGATGTTGGATTAGACGTAATTGGTGTAGATGTTGTTAATAGACGTCAGTAATTATTTTCAAATAGAGGAACTTGAATTTGGTCACACCATTTGTCCTAATAATTATTATTACTTTTCGTTTTTTACAAGGTACATGGAAGAACACCATCGAGTTGGTCTCCCAAAGTGACGGCACTTTCCGACATCTGTGCAAGTTAACTGGACACAAGGGCGGCATCACGACGATGGCATTTTCGCTGGACGGTTTCAGATTGTATAGCGGAGCCAGAAAAGACAAAGAGATAATCTGCTGGGATCTACGAGTAAGAGAACACATGCCATCATTGTTTTTTGAAAGGAAATCTATATTTTTCTGTGGTAAATATAATTGTTTACAAATTTATTTTTCAAGGTACCTGGCAGACCGATGTTCTGTGTACCCAGGGAAGTGAACACCAACCAAAAGATCAGTATCGACTTGTCGGTCGATGGTAAATGGTTGGTATCGGGGGGGAACAGATGGTAAAGTACAAGTGTGGAATGTTACGGAACAGACTTACCCTTCGGTACACATGCAGGTAAGTCTTTTGCATGACAGCGGTGATATTCTTGGTTTTGTTGTATACATGGGATTTTTTGTGTGATTGGCATATTTATGTAGCAGTAAATGCAATGCTTGAATTAATTTTTTTAACTAGATGTATACTTAATAATAAGCCTTAAAATTTTAATGTATTGAATAATTGTTTTTATTAGGAAACAATTATTAATTTTAAATTTGCAATAATATGCAACAATCTAATGTATTAGTCGTATAGTAATTGCAAATATTTTACTTTAAGAAAGGTAATTTGGCAGAATATATGAAATTAACATATTTTCAATTTATGTAATTGATTTTTGTTTATAAATACCTCTTATAATAATCATGTATATAACTTCATCAGGAGATTATAGAAGTTGAAGATCTCCATAAACGTATTTAATTGACTGTAGTTAAATAAACATAGGAATAAACTCATCTTTAATTTGTATAATAAACCTAGTTTTATCATGAAAAAAATTGTGTCTATGCTAGCGTGTATATGTGTGTTGTGAATGCAGATGCGATTGTGAGAAGATTGTTTAAATCAGGTCATTCCAAAACTCTAAAAAACAGCATAAATTGTTAAGGTCTTTAAATAATATATGTATACTATCTATAAGTTGATGTAAGTAATTCATTGGATAGAGGGAAGGGCTACAGACCAATAACATTACACCCTCCATGGTGGTGGGCGGAGCTACTATTTACCATGAATGTTATTGGCCTGTAGCCCTTCCCTCTATCCTATGAATTACTTACATCAACTTACAGACGGAAAGTGTGACATTGTGAACAGTGTATACATATGTAAATAAATTTCATATAGCTTGATTTTTTTGACGTATGAAGATGGCCAAATGAGTCTTGGAATGACCTAATTTCTCTGGATTGTACAGCAACCTCTGAATTTTGTTTGTAATAAGTAAGAAACATATTTACAGGACGTATTAGCGTGTCACCGTTTCGTGACCCAGGATTTAAAGCCAGGATTAATAATTCATTTATTCCTCCTTAACAAAATCACTTAAAAAAAATAATATTTGTTCAAATTAGAAAAAAAAAATAAAATTTTGTACACAAGGCCAGTTAAGAGGAACAGTGACATTTTTCCTCAATATCAGCTATTGGTAAATGTACATGTCGCTCTTAAATGTTTCGTTCTAAACGCACATACATTTTCCAGATGAATTTGCACAGCGATTGCTGTAACGGGGTCAGTTTGCACCCGTACCGCCCGATCCTGGCGACGGCCTCCGGGCAACACCACGCCCTGGACCCCCTGCACCATTCCAGGCATTCGTTGCAGTACGAGAACGCGCTGTGCATGTGGTGGATCGGAACGCAACAGGAGGATCCCGACTTGCTCACCACCATCATCAGGGCCGCCACTAATTCCTAAGGTTTAGCATAAGACTAGCGTTACATTTGTATTTGTATTATCGTACGAATAAATAAAAGATATTTTCTAAATAGCAGTTTTATTTAAAGGACTCTGTCCATAACGTTTATATGTTCGAGCGGAACGGTTAAAACTGCCTGCGGGCACAACAGGAAAATACACTTGGAAGTGAAATAGTAATAATCACTTTATAATGGAGAGTATAAAAATAGGTATGGTTTGTTTAAATTGGACTTTTATGGTCCCTAAATAAAACCAATGCTGGTGAAAATCGCGTTCAATATTTAGAAGTGTTGAACTATTTTAATCATATTGAATACAATTGTTTGGTTTAAATTAAAACCCCAATGTTGCGCCTCTGGTTAGTAAAAAAAGGGGCGTTTTTTTGCGCGTTCAGAGATTTGTCACCGATTGGCTAAAAGGCGTTAGGTCACGTGTTATTATCTACCAATCACATATCGCCTAACTATGTGGTGAAGAACAGACCTGGTGACAACACCTATCCATTATACTTTCGAATGGTTTAGGGCAACTAAGAGCTACTACGGGTTTTTTCCCTTCTACGCCAAAATTCGTTTTCGAAAATTAAAAAGTTCGTACTTTGCCGTGGTGGGAGTTCTGAAAAATAAGTGACATTTTTATTAATAATAAAACTGTTCATTTTTTAAAATTCGTGTGAAAATTATTTCCATTATATCGAAGAAGTAGCCCATTTTGAAAACGTTCTTCACTATAGACTTCTGTGCCACTACTGAGTATCTCAACTGTTGTTGACAGCAGCAGAGAAATGTAGAATTAATAGAAATGAATAAATTAAGTATTCAACTAATAACACAATATCAATGGCTTTTATTAAAATTTTGTGCATATAAATCTAACAGTACAAACTTAAAGATAACGTTTTTGAGATTCTGTATAATAAGCGTTATGGTCAAGCATATCTAACAACTGAATTAGGTAGGGCTGGTAGCCGCTTTTTGCTACTTTCCGGCCCACTTTAAACAAATAAAGAACAAACTCTTCGAAATTTTTGAAAATGTTTTCGAGTTTACTGAAATTCGGATGGACGTACGACCCCTCTACGCACATCCAACTCCTCGATCTTAGATAATCGAAGAATTTCAAGATCACGATGAATATTTTTTTGGATTACGTTCCTTAGAATTATCGTCTTTTGATTCAAAAGGCACCTGGAACAAAAATCAAAGGTATTAATTTTTTAAAATCTTTATATAACACATTTACTCACATAAAAAGAATATTTTTGATATAAGCAGTATGTGCAGAATAAAGCTCATCGATTTTGGTGACATTGGCCAAGTTTTTTTCGAAGATTTGCCAGCTAGTCTGCAAGACCTCCCCAACAACATAATTTTGCAAAGTTTGGATGAAGTGACTCATTATATGACGGCACTGATGTAACCGCCTATATTGAGGAGACGTCATCAGGTAGGTTTCCTTTTTCCCAGTTTCTTTTGCCAACACCTTTAGTTCCTGTGAAAAGAATTCAAAACTAACTGATTCTGCAAGTACTGCAATTCTTCTGTATTGAAGTGTAAGAGGAAACTACAAAATAGAAATATATGCTACTCATAAACACTCACCAAAAAAATTTTTTTCAGTGCCCACGAAACCCTATTAAGCTTCAAGAGATATTTAAACACCTCGTCGTACTTTCCAATGGTGTCAGTCGGCAACAGGATATTTAACGGCCATTTAACTTTGTACGTAAGCGACAAACAGTCCAGCACGTCTGGATCCCCCAGGTCAAAACACTTCGGCAAACTGTTAATTTTGAACGACAAGCAGTTAGAATTGCCCTGATTCTTACTGGACATGTCTAGCGCCCCAAACACCAAGTCCTGCAACGTTCTACAATTTATCAGCTCTACGGGAAAGTTCGCGTCGTACAATTTCTCGAATAAGTTTTCGGTGATGTTCCTGCCAAACTCGCCGTCCTGCAGGAAGAAGTAGTCCCTCAGGCTCGTCAGGTGTTGCAAGTAATTGAGATCATCGATAAAATATCGCAAGAGTTCATTGTTGACTAGCTCGGTTTGTGTCATAAGCGGTATTTGTATACTTTCATGCAAAAATAACTTGAGACAGTTTGTGGACACTCCGGCGGCCTCTTGTAGAGTAACACGTTTAGAAAATACTGGCCTCGGTAAAGTACTTTGGTTACGGTTGTAATAAATTGGAATAATCCCTTCGTTCTTATGCTGAGTAAAATTGAACTCTTCTTCGGTTTGCTGAGTATCCGCAGTGTTCGGAATACTCTCCAACATATTTGTATCGACGCTTAGAAACATCGTGCTTGGTGTTGTTATGGAGCTCTGTGGTAATTCACTTAGCGGTGTCGAGTCGACAGACATAGGGATCGGCTTATCGGACTCGGACCTGTGACTTTTAATGCTCAGTTTATCAAGATCTAATAAGAGAGATTTACTTTTCTTAACAGTACCAATTTTACTGGAAGTTTCTTCCAGATTCCGTACATTTTTATTCACAAAACTTTCGTTATCTAAACGTGCGAGATTTAGACTGTCACTGACACCCATTACTCTGTTTCTGTTTATGAGACCGACGCTCGTTAGCCTGTCCGTTCTTTCTGGTTTTATGTCTATTCCAAACTCGGAAGATAACATGCGTATTTTATTCTGTTGTGCGTCAGTTAAGTAAGAAACTATAGGAGTTTTGGAGACTTTTCTTTCTATCGTGGGACAATACTGAATATTCATCTCCACTTCCATCACTTTCTGCTTGTTCCTACGGGCCATTTCAAAATTGTCTATAGCTTGTTGTACGTTTTTACTTAAAACTTTGGTCTTCTCCTTTACTTCTTCTTTTTTATTAGAGTTTTCATCCTCAATTTCACCCTCTTTGTTAGCATTAATTATGTCCATGGACAAAGATGAGTGTAAGTGAGTTGATGTTGTGGAATGCATCTCATCAGATCTCTTTTCTTCATTTTCGCACTGTTCTGCCTCTTCGTTTACAGAATAGAAGCTCTCAGTTGAGCTGTCAGACTTCTCAGCTAAGCTTTCCACTGTGGATAGGTAGTCTTCTTTGTCTCTCTCTCTCTGAGTGGGACTTTGGTCTAAATGAATGCTTTTCATTTTTTTTAAGTGGTTTTCAATTTTCGATTTTCTCACTTCTGCAACCTCAATTAGCTCTGAATA
This sequence comes from Aromia moschata, assembly GCA_029963805.1. Classification (NCBI taxonomy): domain Eukaryota; kingdom Metazoa; phylum Arthropoda; class Insecta; order Coleoptera; family Cerambycidae; genus Aromia; species Aromia moschata. Next base: position 238,517 of record JAPWTK010000124.1, on the reverse strand, counting down.
ATACATGACTAGTTTGTTTCTGAAAGAAAGAAAAAAAAAAGAATGAAGTGAGGTGGTCTATATGTATTTGACTTGTATTCAACATAAACACTGAATTTCTTAAAAAAAGATCTTCTACTCCACTTGATTTTAAACCCAAATTTCCTCTACCCTAACTAACAATTTTAAGATGGAATATTTTGTACTCACGCCTCATCTTTTATCAGTTTTTGCCTCTTAAGTTCGACATCAAGATTTTGTTCGATCTGCTTCATTTCCCTTTCCACTTCCATGGCAATTCTTGTTTGCTTTTCAAGCAGCGCCGTGTCATATTGTTCTCTAAGCATTGCAATCTCTTCCATTTTCTTCTCATTCTGTTCTTGTATTATCTTCTGTCGTTCAACTAAAAATTAAAATTGTAACAAATCAACCTTCTGTAAAAATATTTTATACGTTATAAACCATACAAACTAATTTAATTTCTAAAGCCATATTTCTTAGTATTCCCTTTCATTTTATACACATTTGAGTCATGCACCTTACTTACTTACGTTCAAGTTTTCTGAGAGTTGTTGCTCTCTTTTTCGCTATTAAACTCATAAGAACGGGATCTTGCTTGTGCCATTTTGTAAGCACATCGCTGAGATTAAATCTTGGTCCACATTCAGTGCATACTTCCAAGTAATACATTGTAGTATTTTGCTTTAAAGCGAGCAGATGTTCTGAAGTTAGGCAACAACTTATTACCGATGGTTTTCGCCCCATCAGATAAAGGCAAAGCTTGCTCTAAAAAAATAGAATCAAAATAAAAAAAATATATCACAACTAACTTTAAAATGGTTACCGAATGAACACACAGTTTTAATAAGTTCATTGTTTTACCACAATGCAATAAGTCCATTCTGAGATCTATTAAAAAGTCTGGTACAATATCTTCTCTCAAAGTATAACTTCTTGTCCAGTAAGTGCGCCCTCTAGTTGAAATATACTTGGAATTTGGTTTAATGAAAAATTCCCCATAAGGGTCATTTATAGTCCCCTCCAAAATCCACTGGTTTAAAAAACGACTAAAAGTAAATTATTATAGAATAATTTATTTTTTAAATGATATTACGTACCCAAAATATACTTGACAACAAGCGTATAGAATGGAATACAATGCTGTTATTACTTTTCCTTCTGTCAAAGTAAGTACTTTCTGATATAGGTAATTGAGTAAAGCAATACCATGGGGTATCTCCTCGGATTCCATATAAGGACCCACTTTACAGATGGAGGCTATGGCAGATATTTGTAACCGTAATTGGTAAGTGTATTCGTGGAACTGAAGATAGTTTGTTGTATCCGAGATGTCAAATATTGCCGTTCGATAAAATGTCAGATATCGGTTGATGCTTTCACAAAATTCCTATCGAGAAAGAAGCCATAAGACGAATCTTTTTGATTAATTTATAAACTTACAGCAAATATGTAGCCATCATATTTATACTTCCCAGTGTGAGGGTCTGGAATGCTCATTTTATGCAGTGCCATATAACAGGTACCAGCAAACATAAGATCGCTGCAGTACCTTTCTAGAGAGTCAGGAGTTATACCATTTACCGTTACACGTGGTAAAAGATAAAATTCACCCCTTTGATCAACACCAAAGGAGTCTGATGACATACCGACTGTAAAAAAAGTACAGTAATGCATAAGAAACTAAATAAAACCTTTGCAGTTTTTGGATTTCTAACAACCCCTCGTAGAGGTCTCAGTAGAAAATCAAAATAGTTACTTTTTCAAATGCCCGTAAATATTCGGATTTTGTGTTTGATTTCTTTAATTGTTTTAAATTTAATTGCAAAATACATGTCTACGAAAATAATTTTGCGCACGAATGTAATATATAAATCATTAGCATAATGAAAATAATATATCGATAACTTACCAAGTAAATACTTCAAGTCTCCTATGAATATCCGCCTAGACTTCATTGTTGAGTTGAAGATATTTTCATCTCTGAATAGCTTTACTATATAGAGCGATTCTAAGTTTTCAACCCATAATGACGATAGATCGCCTAGTTCAGAGAGGAAAGGTGGTTCCTTGTCAGGCTCAGGATAACCAAAGTTTTCCCAATTTCGTCGGGCGCTATATTTCATTTTAGACGCAGTCTCCCAGATATCTTCTGGGGTCTTCGGTGTAGAGTGGTATCCGTCATCTTTGAAGAAATCATTCAATTGAGTCTCGGACGTAAGACCAGCTAATGGGTTATAGTTTGATATTTGCTTCTTAAGAGCTTTGCATCTTGTGGACAAATTGGTTCCGCTGTTGTGTCGTTCACATTCATTTATGATACTTTCTGGTAATTTGAATAGATTGTTGAAGTTCTCAAATTCATCTATGGGTGGCAATGAAGATAGATCCTAAAAAATTGTAAAAATTATTTTAGAATTTGTATTTATGAATTTTCTATTACCAACTTACCAATTTTGTGTTATCTTTGGTCGGGACGTTTCTTAAACTCAGCAAAAATTGTAAGACATTCCGGCAGTCATTCACATTTTCTTCATAACACTGTTGAACAGCCTCTGCACATTCTTGAATACTATCAGCATGATCTCTTAAATTATGATCATGTATCAGAACTAATTGCCAAGAAAGCAGGTTACAAAAAGGATCGATTGTTCCTTTTAAATCTTTAAACGCTGAAAACAAACTTATAAATAACGTACCTCATCATGAAATTTATATTTTACGTTTCTGATATTTTGGTATTCTTTTCCCTAACAGTATTTCATAGCATTTCGATCTGGATTTTTTTATTTTATCCGGATTATCGTGAAATTTTTCACATAAATTTGTAATTAATTTAAAAACACTGTCGGCATTATTTTCGTCCATAATTTTAAAAGGTTAGGTCAAAACATCACAAACAACTAACAGCTGATGTGTGACGTATGTGTTCCTTTTCCCCCAAATTGTGACTTTTAAAATGATGCGTATTTAGGCATTTTTTTCGCGAGTAACAACTACTAACGTTGTTAATAAAATTTTAAAACTTCGTTTTATGGATAACCAGTAAGGCCTGATTTGTAGATTACCGCCCGCCCGGTCGCATGTACGCTCTCCCGTCCATAGAAAGTTCAACCCTAGCCACAGAGTTTGCTCTGGTTTACTCTGTGCCCCACAAAACATATAGGACTGTGCCCTAGCACGAAATGATGAAAATTGATAAATACAGACCCAACCTGCCATACATATAACACAAAATTAACTAACATTAAAATTGTTCACTATTGTCATCTCTCTTGCACATATGAGAATTGTATTTCACTATGCTACTTTACGGTCATTCTTTTTAGCAGTAGGGCCAAAGTTGTCTACACCAAACATTACTAAATCAAGAGACAAGGTCGGGTGGCATGATTTTGCGATATCAGCTATCCAACTTTCAGCCCCGTGCCTAGCACATTCCTTAAAGCATTATAAATTGCCGTACACTGGTACCATATTCCGTCCGCCTGTAAAAACTTTACCAAGATTTAAAATTTACGGTACGGGCTTACGGATAACCAATGGCAGCACCTGATTCCATTCCTTCTGTTCATGCGCAGATTATCCATATTGTCATTGTTCTAATGTAATAAATAAAATAGGTAATTACATCTTCACAACTGAAAAACATGATTTTTTAGCAGTTTATAACAAGAAAAAATGTATTATAATAAATTTCCTATGCCGATAACTAACAGATGTATTAATAACTATTAGACAATTTATAAATGCGCATGTATCAATATCTACCATGTTACGGAATTCTATATGTTGGTGGTTTGTAAAGGTAGCGGTATTGGATACGGAATACGGGCGGCCGAGCGGGCGGTAATCTATAAATCAGGCCTAAGAGTAGAGGCCATAAAGGAGTATGCTTATACTATACCTAAGATAATACTAAAAATAATCTAGAGAGCGTCAAGGGAGAGAGTTGCCAACTGCTGCGCGCTGATAGGCCCGTGGATGTTTCTCTTAGCTCGGCGTGTGTTTGAACAACGCCAAAAATTGCCTGATTAAAGCCATGATGTCATTTTCTTGTTGTTGCTATTGGCAGCATTGTTTTCGGTAGCTGTCATTTTAGGAGAGGTTCAAATTTCGACTAAAAAGTAAAAATAACATTTTCATAGATCATTTTATATTTTTATACTGAGTACATATATTAATTTCAGTATATTCTTAAAAATGAGTGTCATTCCTCTTAGGTAGGCCGTTATGTAACGGTTTGGTTAAGTCAGAATTCAGGTATGGAATCGGAAAGAATTCTTGTTGCTGCTGGTTTAACAGCAGCAGCAGTGGTTGGAGCCTTCGTTTTTTGGGGCCCATCCACGGGATCTGCCGGTCGACGAGGCCGACTCGCCGGTCTTGTGAATTTGGGTAAAACATGCTTTTTGAATGCAGTATTGCATGCCTTGGCAGCATGTCCACAATTCATTACTTGGCTGGAGAAGGACAAGTATATCAAAGAAACTAGTTTGCGTAGTACTCTGGCCACAGTGTTATCGGGTAAGAAGTCCAGTTTTAAAATACTTGCCAAATATCATTTTTTTCACTTTTTAGTTGTAAATGGCACAAACAAATCGGTACAAGACACGTATGCTCCTGCAGCAGTTATCAATGCTTTGAAGAGACTAGGATGGGTGATACCTGCAGGAGAACAAGATGCGCATGAGTTGCTTAACGTTATTTTAACTACTTTAGATGAAGAGACGCAGAAAATTGGAAGAAAGGTAGCTTCATTTTACCAGACGAGATAGAGTATAGAATGAGTTCATTTTTAGGCGGGATGTTTGTCGGACGCCCTTGGTATGAATGAATTAGGTGACGTGACTTACGAAGACGACGATCAAAGCGAGTTTAATTCATTAGGCAGCGTGATGTCTCTCAACGAGTTATGCCGACCCACTAGTTTGTCGTGGCGCGGAGGAGCTATAAGGAGGAACCGCTGGATCTCAAGATCGTGTAGGGCACTGCAGATGTCTGGGCCCCCTCCGCAGCCCGCAACGCATCCTTTCACTGGAACTTTAACTAGTCAGCTTCGATGTACCGAATGTGGATATAAGGTACAGTAAGAACATAATTGTCAAGTTATTTTTTGTAGCAGACAAAAAGAGAATTTTAGCCTTTAGTTTTACTGGTTATGGGTTCTTCAGTTCACTTATTTTTTTGATGTTTTATTCAAAGGAAATGAATTTCTCACGTTCTTGATTTGTGAATTTCTTTAACTGATATTTTTTTTCTTAACAATCTGGCAAAACAAATAGGCATGTTGCTGTTGGAAGCGACTTTTCAGGCTAGTGTCCAAGAGGTATGCACTTTCTTGTGACAGTCTGTTCAAGAATATTTTGTTATATTGAAATATTTTTGTGTCGTATTACTAAAAATAGAAATGGCATGACCTATTTTTTCATTTTTAACCCGTCTACACTTGAAGTTCAGCATAGAGGCAATATTTTTTTTAAAAGATCGATTTTTAAAATCGATCTTAAATGTCAACTTTTGTGTTAAACTTATTTGTGGATTTTAGTCTGCTGTGCGATACGACAAGTTTGAGAGTCTATCTCTCGCCTTACCTACCGGTGCAGGAGATTTGGGATGGGGTAGACATAAGCTTCACCAACTGCTAACTAACTTTGTCACTCCAGAAATGGTGCAAGATGTTCAGTGTGAAGGTTGCAATAAAGATAGGGATCCAGCAAGGCCCCCTGTATTGTCAAGGCAAATTAAAATACTTAACTTTGGCAAGGTAAGATTACTTACTGAATATTTTACTTTATGATGTTAATTTGTTGTGTTTCTTCGTGTTTGTGTATTCCTTATCCTGTTGATACTCAAATAACTATCATGCAGCAAGCATAATGTGCAGCAAGCTATGACTGAACCAAAGTTCACTGTGGTGTATTGACTTCATAATAAATAATTTTGTAGTTACCAGTTTGCCTGTGCATCCATATTTCCCGCAATACCTGGCAACCTGGTGGCATGTCTAAGAGACAGGATTACGTCCAGTTTCCTATGAGACTATCGATGTCGGCTTACACATTCATACAAGTGCACTATCAACGAAAGTTACCTAATGCAGTAAGTAATACAGTTATTTCAGTAACTTTATTAAATACATTCATTTTGCCTCCTTAACCCATTTCAGCCGAAAACGCCACTACCGGTACATCGCTCTTCAGCGCCTCATAACTAATACTATTTGCGACAGAAAAATTTGGCAGGGACATATTTTTAACGTTTAAGATGTGCCCTTTCCGATGGTGTCCATAAAATTCCTCCATAAAATTATAGATTATGAAACAAAGCTTTTTTTTAAAAAAAAAAACGATTTTTTTTGCACATTTTTTTAAATCAAATTTTCAAGGGGTTTCCGGTCTACAATGGACCTGGAACCTCACTAACCGGTGGAATAAATGTTTGAACTTTAAGTATACGTGGTTTAAAGATCGATTTTTCCATTATGCGTTCAAAATGGCGCCTGAACTGAACTGCAAAATTTTTGCGTAAAAATTCAAGAATTTTTTATTGGAAAACACAAAATTGATGCACTTTTACAAAAAATTGTCAAGAATAAAAAGTTCTTAAAATCACTCAATGAATGCACTAAAATTTTATTTTTTTGAGCAATTTTTTGGATTTTGAAAATGACTATTTTTGCAGAATTTAAAAAATTGCTGAAACAAATTCTGAAAAAAATCTAGTGCATTCATTGAGTGCTTTTAAGAACCTTTTATTCTTGACAATTTATAGTAAAAATGCATTCATTTTTACTCTAAATTGTCAAGAAAAGATGTTAAAATCATTCAGGGAATGCAAGGGAATTTTAATTTTGATAAAATACTAGTGCATTCATTTAGTGATTTTAAGAACTTTTTATTCTTGACAGTTTTTTGTAAAAGTGCATCATTTTCGAATAAAAAATTCTTGAATTTTTACGCAAACATTTTGCAGTTCAGGCGCTATTTTGAACGCATAAGGGAAAAAAACGATCTTTAAACCACGTATACTTAAAGGTCAAACGCTTATTCCACCGGTTAGTGAGGTTTCAGGTCCATTGCAGACCGGAAACCCCTTGAAAATTTGATTTTAAAAAATGTGCAAAAAATCGTTTTTAAAAAAAAACTGCTTTATTACATAATTAATTTTTGGAGGAATTTAGGAAGGAAGGGAGTTTAAACTTTAAAAATATGTCCCTGTCAAATTTTTGTGTCGCTAATATTATTAGTTATGAGGCGCTGAAAATGTGCCGAGAGTGGCGTTTTCGGTCGAAACGGGTTAAGAAGTCATACACTTTGATTTGTATCTTTTTTTTTTTGAATACGTTATTTAAGATTCTGTGTAATTTTTTTATTTCTAAGAATTACATGAGCACTAGTGAGGGCGGCAGTCCCTTGTCGAGCAGCACGCCACTCTGTTGGACTGGAAATTCATTAAGCGACATGGCTAATGAGTTCAGGAACGTTTACCAGTTAGCGGCCGTGGTCGTACATGCAGGCGATGCCCATTCCGGTCACTTTATCACATACAGAAGGGGACATCAGAATAGCAGGTAATGTCTTTCAGCCATGTTGTATCTATAGCTAAATGTGTACTTGCGTAACGTGATCTGGCCTTTACCCGAACTTCATAATTATGATTTTTTTAATCATCCTCAATAACGTATGTCATTTATTTTTCGGTCGTTAAGGCTTTGGTTGGTCACATTTAAGCTGGATTTATAAACTTATTGCCTGCGTTGGAGTTAAAACGGCAGTTTTACGTTATAGTCATGTATAAACTGTGCTGGCGTCGAATTCTGGCGCTCGCTGGTGTTCCAGATAACTTGATTTTATGTTTTAGATTTGGCATTTATAGCAAACCCGTAGCACAAAACATAAATGTAGGCATGTTATATGACGTTTTATTATATGGCATTAAGCATATGATTAGACATTTTCCTTGTTTTGACAGTAACATTTTGTTTGTTGAAATAATGAAAGCCTCCAGAAATTCTAGCCCTATTTATAGGTCTAACATTAAATCTCTTTTGCTTCTAACACATTGTAATTTTATATATAATATAAATAATATTTTATATATAATTTTATATATACATCCAATATTCCAAATTTTGGTATTATTGTTTATCAAATTCATGTTTCCAAAGTGAAAAACACATACAAAACAAATTTAGGTTATGATATGAATATGAAGAACATAACTTAATTTTTGAAACAAAACAAGGGAAATCTAGTGCCAATGACACTTTGAATTTGACAACGAACTTTGTCGCATTTTTTCTCCTTGCGGTTTTGGGTTAAAGTTTAACCTACAACTTCATTTTTAGTTTACTTCAGTTCAGATTACGTTGAAAGCTAAAACCAAAACACCTAAAATAGACGTGTCGTCTGGAAATATTACGAAACAGTTCCCATAAATGTCAGAAAACATTGAAATTGTATTTTTTGCAAGAAAAAGTATCAGAATCATGATTTATTTGTGTTACACAACATGTTCGTGTTTCGTCTTAAAAATGATCCTCTAAGTGTAACTCCAATATGTTCAAACAAGTTTCGCTCCAAAAAATAGCCAACCAAAAGTAACCATTAAAAATGATGGTCTTTTATGGGTCATTAGGCATTTATAATAAATGACCGTAATATAACACTACGATTCTTATGTCACTACTGAATATCGTAGCTATTGTGAGAGGACATGCTTTTCGTGCGTGATGTGTGATAACTTATTTTGTTATTTGTTTGTTATATTACTAATTATATTGTTTTATTCACTCAGTGTTAAGATGATAGACAAGGTGTTTTTTTATACCTTGTTTCTTTTCTAGGTGGTATTACACCTCTGACGTGGAAATAAGAGAGGTGACGGTCGACGAGGTGCTACAAAGTACAGCTTATATGCTTTTCTATGAAAAAAACTGTATCAATGGCCAGCGCGTTTTAGTTTGCATCAGTTTCCTTGTGATATTGTTATACGTGTTCCTTGTTTTTTCGAATTCAGTACCTCTTTTGCAGTTTAGTCGATACACATACATCATTCCACTGGTGACACAATACAAATCATATTTATAAAGATACTTGGTAAGTACATAAATTCAAATATAAATGAGTAAAACTTTGTTAATCCCTTATCAGTCTTCGGCGTGAGATTTGGTGTTATCGTTATTGTAAGGTTACTAGTACGGCTGGCGACTGGATACCTTCGCTGTAAATTTAAACTTGCATATGGGAACTAGAGAGGAGGCAAAAAAATTCACACAATTATCATACATTATTTACAACATACAAGTAAATTATTTACAACTGTTTCATAACTATTTTCATTAAAACTTTTTTTGTAGAGAATATAGACGAGAATTAAAGAGAATGCATAAAAATATGCAAGAAATAATTCCTCGAACATATCGGCGTTGCAGGTATTTTCGCTTCATATCCTTTTTTCTATTTGTCAAATACAGAATGATGTCCTTGTCTCAAGTTTCCATATTTTGTTGGCATTTGTTTTTTGCATTTTGGATCTTACGATATTAGAAATGTTCTGTTTTAAAACCATAGGATTTTGGTTAAAGTTATTACAACTGCATTTTTTTAAATATGTCTTTTCAATAGCATTCGGTGTTGCATTTATTTAATTGCGAATAGAAATGGTATTCTAATTGTATATTAGTAATACTTGATATTTTATAGGTGTTGACAGAATGTAGAATGTATGAGAGTTAAAAAAAATATATGAGGTGTAAGGATTTCCAATCATCGATCCTATTTCTTGATGTGGTAGTGTCAAATGCGTGATATCTCCTATTTACATGTACAAAATTGTGTGATTTTTGCTAAAAAAAATCTGATGCTTGAAAAATAATTTTGGAAGTGTTTCGCGATACTTTAAAGAATTTGTCATTAGGTGTTGTGATATTATTAAAATTATCCATTACAAAAACCAGGGTTTGCAACGTCCTTCATATCAAACTACGTACAAAAGCCTAGTTTGATGCTAGAGTGGGTTAATACCAAGTTAATGCTTAAGATATGCTATGAATATTGTAATGTTAATTGAACCTCATTACATTTTAGTTCATTTTACACTCTTTAAACTGCATCTTTTAAACTGACTGCAAAAAATCATGTCACTGTAGTTATACGAGTAAAATCCAACTTTTGTAAAAGCGTTACAAAGTTTATGCGTTTATTATGTTATACTGTCAAGGCTTATACACTGTTGGTAAAGCCAGACCTTCCGTCACCTAAGTAATTTATTGGGTTCAGCTACAGACCAATAGAATTACACCCTTCACAGTGGTGGGCGGAGCAACCTAGAATGGTGTAATGTTATTGGCCTGTAGTCCTTCAGTCTAACCAATAAATTACTTACATCAACTACTGAAAGGTCTGATTTGTGTATAAGGTCAAAGTCCATGACAACCTAATTTAAATTTCCCACAATGCACCACAATACGCATCAGTTCATTTAAATGTAAGGCTTTAGAAGTTGCTGGCTAACTAAACAGTCACTGAAATCCTACATATTCCTTACAGTTAATTTTGTTCTCTTGAGATATACTTTATGTGCATGTTGTTTATTTAAAATTGTGTACCTCTGTTATGCGGATAAAAATAAAGTTTTGTTTTATAGTTCGTTGTTTTTGTGGCTTACGATTTTTGTCAACTTAAACGGATTAAAATTAGAAAATGGAAAAAACTGTGACATCATTATTGCTGCCAGAAAATGTCTGTACAAAGGACAGAAAAGTTGTGGCAAAAGAAAAGTAAAGAGGAAGATATTTTGAGAGACCAAAGAATTCCATTTCAAATGAACCTGATTTTTATAAGTTACTTTTGTGATCTTCATTTATTTTCTTTTTTTTAGCATATACGAAAAGTTGAGATAGACTGAAACCTGTGCATAAAATATTTTGATACAAACTATGTTGGGACCATTTTAAACGCAGGCTAAACTATATGAATTTTTGAATATCATTTTTATTTAAATGTTTTGATTTTCAGTTTAATATGTATCAATATACAAGTTAAGATATTATATTCATGTACAAGTAAACGAAAGATATTATATTATTTTCCATTTTGTATCTTTAATTCATATTGCTCAGGTGTTAGCCTGGGGTCTATTCCATGTAATTTCATCTGGACTACAATGTCGAAAAGGTAGTCGTAACACTCTGTCATAGTTTTAGCTTGTTGCCAAGTATCTCCCCAAACATAAACCTGAAAAAATAAATTTAATACTTATAGTTTTCTCTTGTGTAAATTTTTTCCTTAAACATTACTTATTGCAAACAGCACAATTTCTCCATAACATTATAAATCGATTTTTAGACTAACTTCATTAAAAAATAAACTAAAAAAAATGTTTTCTTTATATGCAAATAATAAATATTTTCTTTTTATCTTTTGTTGTTTTATGTTTTGTTTTATCTTATTCTTTGTATTATCACACTGACACACCTAATGTCAAGGGTGGCGAAACAAAGTGTTTTTCTGATTTTATTTGGTTTCGTATGTTAAAATTAGCATTTGACTGTAATGGTTATGTGTCTTTTTAAAGGCTAAACACTTATATATAATAATACTATATGTATAGTGGCCCAACAGCCAAGCAAACAAGGAAAATATCCCAGGAGTGACATTTCATAGATAATTTGACATTTGACAATTTTGGACTTTTATATAGTTTCAAATTGTTACAAAAACATTGTTCATTATTAGGTAGTATATGATAATAAATGCTCTTGAGGATATACTATGCTTTCAGGACCAATTTCAACTTTGTTTCCGGCAAAGCCGCCATATTAGTATCACTTTGTTTTTACCATTTTTCACGCATAGGGTAAATGGGACGCATTCCCCCTAGTCTGTTCGAAATCTTGATGATTAAACTGAACGTTTTTTATTTGACATTACATGACATTGCGAACATTACCTTAGAGAAAGACAAACGACGGACCAGTTTTAAAACTATGTAACTACTCTTACCCCATGTCGGCGAACTAGAACGGCGCACGTATGTGGATATTTCTCGATGGTTTGTGCCAGCCTATCTTTCAGATCTTCTTCGAACGGCGTGTTCTCGATAATGGGCACCACCAGCTCCTCATCGTATCTGAAATTCGTACCAGTCGCTTGATTCCTTATGCCCTTGATCATCTCCAAGTGGGTACATTTGAATTCGTGGCCGGGAAACAGCAACGTGGCCATAACGGCAGACTTCGAATGGGTATGTATCACTGCCCCCGCATTTCTCATGGTATAGGCGCACATGAAGAGAGGAGTGCACTGGCTTTTCTTCAGCTTTTTCACCAGGGGTGGCATTTCCAGGTCGGTCCCGTCGATGGTCTGCACAAACATGTCGTCGGGTTGGATCCGCTCCTTTTGGACAGCCGAGGGGGCGATGTAGATCTTGTTTTCATGTTTTATGCTTATTCCTCCTCCTGTATGTGTATGAAAAAATAAATTATTTGATCTATTTGTTAAAAATAACTAACACGGTTTTTAAACAACTTTCTATACAGTAATTCTGCATAACTGGTTGCATAAATGTAAGGTATACAAATATATGTACATACATATGTATGTATATACAACAGTTATCACAGCGTCTTCAAATAAAAATTTATTGATAAGTGTAATCAGTGATCATATTTATTACGAATAAATACAACATTTTACCTACCTGTACCAGTAACCCATCCTAAATCGTAAAACTGTCTGCACAATTCTGGTATTAAATTTTTAGGGTGTTCATCAGCGTACGATGGGTCTTTATAAGACATTTTTACAGTGTTGTTTAATTTTCTGTCGGCACGACAATTCTTTATGGTATTTTTATCTAATCGTGAGGTTGTTTGACCTCGTGAACGACAAAACACAAAACGCAAAGAAACTTATTTACATTCTCCATAATACATTCCTAAATTCCTAACCTCAATCTTCGTATTTACATTTCGACAATTTCGCCATAGGCGTAGTTAACTTTTTTTTTTATAACAAATTTATGTGAAATTACTGAATATTTTTGATAACAGTCCCTCACAAATATTAGAGAAGAAAATATACACATACTCACAAAATAAGTGAGTATATATCCTTCTCAATAGGAATTAGTTCCGACAATTTGATGGCCTCCAAATGATCCCATCAAGAACCCTACACACTGACATTTTTGTTGACTTTGTCATCAGCTGACTGTTTGCTGTTGAGTCCCTGAGTCCGTCAGTGGAAACTTTATTTTTGAAAGCATGTGGAAAATCTTAGAAAGTATCAATAACGTTGAGCGTAGTATTAACTAGGTACATAACTTTTCACGTCGAGTACAAAAGTAAACTCTACCAGTCACATATTAGGCAAGCTTAGCTGGATAAAAGATTGATTTACAAATAATGGCAAGATCTAGAGGAACTGCCATTTATTTTTTGTAGGTAAGCAGTTGCAGTTTAGTTCAGTTTAACAATAATTGAATAGTCAGCAGCGATATAAACTCGTTTTTGTCTCAATCGAATGTCTATCTATAAAAATACGAGGTGTGTAAATTAAGTAATGAAACCAGCAACGTAGCGCCTGATCTAGCAGCACTGCGGAGACGGGACTTGGAAGGGCGGTAGGTTAACATGTAATGCATATTCAGTACAAGTTAGAACTTGTTAGAGTCATTTGTTTGTTCTTTGTGATACCGCTTTTTTCTAGTGCGTCTTAAAAATGAGTGACATTAATTTTGAGCAACGGTGTGCTAACAGGTTTTGCTTCAGACTTTTGTAAAACATCAACACGCCTACGGAGACAGTGTTTTTTCAAAAGCCCAGGTTTTTCGGTGGTTAAGGCATTCTCAGAAGGAAGAGAGTCGATTGAAAAAAAACACACGCAGCGGAAGGCCTTCATATTCAAGAACTGATGAAAATGTCGATAGAATACGGGATCTTGTGTGTTCAGATCGTCGGTTGCTGATGTTGGTTACATTTACATCACACCACTTTCATCAAATTTTGACTAACGAATTGGGGATGAGAAAACTGCGCAAAAATGGTTTTAACCCGTTTCGGTCGAAAACGCCACTCCCGGTACATCGCTCTTCAGCGCCTAATAACTAATATTATGTTAATTATTTGTCTCATAATTAATATTATTTGCGACAGAAAAATTTGACAGGAACACATTTTTGAATCAAATGGACATCAAAAAAGAGCACGTCTTAAAAGACGTGCCCTTTTTTGATAGTGTCCATGACATTCCTCCAAAAAAATTATTAATCATGAGCAATTAAAAAGAAAACACGATTTTTTTTGCACATTTTTTAACAATTTTGTCCCAACCGCACTAACCGGGGAAAAATGACTTAGACGGGTTTAAAAAGTTCTACTGCAAATTTTTGCGTAAAAATTCAAGAATTTTAATTGGAAATGATGCACTTTTACAATTTCAAGAATAAAAGTTCTTAAAATCATTAATTAAATACACTAAAAATTTTTTCAAATTTTTTTGAGCAATTTTTTGGATTTTGCAATTTTGGAAATAGTCAATTTTTGCAAAATTTAAAAAACTTCGATTTCGATTGATAATGATCTCCATTTTAGGGAACGTCAATGCGCTTTTTAGGCTCACGACAATGCGCCTTGTCACACAGCCATTTCAGTAAACGAGTTTTCAGCCAGTAAAAAACATTCCTGTGGCTCCTAAGCCTCCTTATTCGCCTGACTTGAGTCCTTGTGACTTTTTTCTCTTCATGAGATTGAAAAAATCACCTCAAGGACGTCATTTTGGGACCATAGGAAACATTCAAATTGCTGTAACCGACCAGGTGAAGGCTATTCCAGTATCCAGCATTGCTATGAGGAATGGGAGAACTATCTCCAGCGTTGTGTGGCTTCCCAAGGAATTTATTTTGAAATTTAAAAACATCAGTCTCATTACTTAATTTACACACCTCGTAGATATAGGGAATATCTTGAAATAGCCTGTTTAAATTCCACTGGGACACTGATTATTATATTATACTATTTTATAATATTTCAGGTTCGTGTGGAATTAATCACGCACTTTACAAACAGGATTCCACGATAGTTCAAATATTTGGAGGGGGCGTAGGTATCTGCTTTATTTATGGAAAATAAATAGTGGACGAAAATGTAGTTAAATACTACATTTATAATACTAAATACTTAATTCGTACAATAATTCAAATTTAGTCACATAAACTAAGAAATATTCACTAATCACTAATAAATATCAATAAACAAACCATACCTCATACCTACCTATTTTCATTCTCTAAACTATCAGTTGATAAATTGTTACATTATAGGTACTCTTTGCAATTATTCGATTGGGATAAAAATGAGTTTTTGTCGTTACTGGCTTTTTATTCAATCATTTTTTTGAAATTTGAAATCAGTCTACAAAACCGAGAACTCGCATTTTTTATATTTAGTTAAGACCGTGTCTGAAACTGAGCTAAACTTTTTGCAAATATGTATCTAGTAGTTTCAACTTTGTGATTTTTTCATAGATTTTGTCTACAGAAATAATATTAAGTCATATAAAAATAATCGTGGATTATTAAATGTTTTTCTTAGAATTGACAGCGTATTATTATAAGAAGTTGATGCTTCGTGGCTTGGTTAAACAGCAATTTCCAATACCAGAAAGAAGTAAATCACAAGTGCGAAAAAAGCAACGAAAACTGAACAGGCAAAAAAAACATCCGATTCCAAACCGAGAACCAACGTCTGGAGCAAGCGATATAGAAATAACTCGCCTTTAAGTCTCATTCAATCTGAATATAGCCTTTCCCCGGGATTAAAAAAATCTCTCCTACTCTACTTTGCGTCTGAAAAGTCGGCCGAACTGGAATAATTGGGTTTCTTTGTGAACCTACACATTTTACCTAAGTGACAAATGAGATCGTCTCCGCATTTTACCACTTCGAATAACGACGATTAAAAAATAAAGACGATTCAAGTTTAAGTAGATGTGCACAGTTCTGAAAAATCGAAAAGTTCACACGAATGTTCGCCATCGAATTTGCCATACTACATAGTTTGGCTTCTTTGCCATCAAAATACATCGATTTAGAATGACTTACTTAAGTACTAGTTTGCTCTTTAAGAAGTTATGGTCCTTGGAAGAAGACAAAATAAAATACAGATATTATGTGTATTGCCTATACACGGTGGAGACTTTAACTGGAATATATTCGCTAGCGGGGTGGTAATGAAGTTTTTCAAAAAATTCCCGAGACACGTCAACTTTTAAATGTATTTACCTACATTTTGCAAGTAATGTGAAAAATATAGCCCTTCAGGGGTGGCTGAAACCACCCTCGACATGATTTTTTCAAATGCAACCCTAAGGCTTGTGACCCCTCATTGTAAAGCTGATGGAAAGACGAATCCAACGCAATGGTCAAATTTTAATTTTTAGTATGTTTGTAGGGTTGCATACAATTAAAACGTAATTTTATAGTTTAATTTATTTTTAACGCAACAATTTCGTACTCAAAATGTGTGTTGTTTAGTTTTGGAATGTAAACCTTACTTTTCATATGTCCCCACAATACATTCCAACCAATTTTTTGCCACAACTGATATTTCTTATTTTTTGCTAATGTTTTTACACGGCCGCAAAGAGTAATTTAGTTTGTATGCTGTATTCAGAGTTTGAAACGAAGTGTTATTTCAAATTGGTGAAAATGTCTTATTTAACTGAATCACTAAAAATCGAAATTATGATGGTGATTGGATATGGTGATAGGGCGCGTACTCAATGCGAAGTTGTTCGCTTGTTTCGAGAAACGCATCCTGACTTGCCACCACTAAATCAAGGTACCATTAGTAAAATTGAGGCACACTATCGAGAGATGGGTCATATCAGGAAAGTACC
This sequence comes from Aromia moschata, assembly GCA_029963805.1. Taxonomy (NCBI): domain Eukaryota; kingdom Metazoa; phylum Arthropoda; class Insecta; order Coleoptera; family Cerambycidae; genus Aromia; species Aromia moschata. The sequence goes on along the minus strand of JAPWTK010000124.1, from coordinate 221,619 downwards.
GAGTAAGAGGCAGGCTGTTGTTGATGACGACACGAAGTTGAATTTGTTGCTTGCTCTAGAAGAAAATCCAATTACTCCAGCCCGTCAACTGGCCCATGATAGTAATCTTAATCACAAAACAGTTTTAAAAATACTTAAATATGAGAAAAAACGCCCATATAAAATGCAAGCTGTTCAAGAGCTACTTGAAGATGATCCAGATCGACGAGTGGAATTTTGCGATTTATTGATGACTTGTATTGATCAAAACCAGTTATCTTTAGAGTGGATAGTTTTCTCTGACGAGGCTACTTTTACATTAAATGGGCACGTAAATCGCCAAAATTGTCGATACTGGGCTGAAGAGAACCCCCATTGGATGAGGGAACTTCATACTCAGCACCCACAGAAAACTAATGTGTGGGCCGGAATGATACAAGATAGAATTGTAGGACCATTTTTCTTTGATGACACTCTTAATGGAGCAAGATACTTGCATTTACTCCAGCACGAACTAATGCCAGTACTATGTCATTTATTTCCAAACCCCTTAAACCCTAACTTGACCGACGAGAGGTTATGGTTTCAGCAAGATGGGGCCCCACCACACTATGCTGCCATTGTTCGTCAGTATCTGGACAGAATTTTTCCCGGTAGGTGGATTGGGAGGCGAGGTAATATTGAGTGGCCAGCAAGATCTCCAGATCTTACACCACTGGATTTCTTTTTGTGGGGACATCTTAAAAGTAGGGTTTACACAGAAACCCTCCACGGCAGGAAAGTAGGGTTAGGGCAAGAGCGTGCAACATGTTGCATAATGTAAGGGACGAAACCTACCACAGACTGGGATGCTGCCAACAAGTGAATGGTGCACATTTTGAACAATTGTTACGTTGAAAATAAATTTAATTTTTAAATTGTTTTAATTGTATGCAACCCTACAAACATACTAAAAATTAAAATTTGATCAGTGCGTTGGATTCCTCTTTCCACCAGCTTTACAATGAGGGGTCACAAGCCATAGGGTTGCATTTGAAAAAATCATGTCGAGGGTGGTTTCAGCCACCCCTGAAGGGCTATATTTTTCATATTACTTGCAAAATGTAGGTAAATACATTTAAAAGTTGACGTGTCTCGGGAATTTTTTGAAAAATCATTCACCACCACGCTAGCGAATATATTCCAGTTAAAGTCTCCACCGTGTATGTGTACATATGGTATGTAAACCGCGTCCCTTGATTTTAACACAGTAAAACTGTGAGGTGTGATGCTGATTATGAGGTGTGATTTTATTATTAGCGATAATCGTCTAGGTACGTATGTATGTATGTATGTATGTATGTACAGTGTGGTCCGAATTCAAATACAGAATACGTATCTAAAATGCTACGCCCTCTTAAAGGTGGGGCCCAAAAATATATTTTTAATTAATGACTTAAATAACTTAAGGGGGACTTCTACTTTGAGATGTAATTTTTTAGTCATTTTTGTATTATTTTTTTCGTGGGGGAAGTAATTAACATTAACAAATGCGGTTTTTTGCGAATTATAATTCAATAATTTTTACATGAAAAAACATTTTTTTAAATCAGAAAAATCCAAAATGGCGACCGCCAGAACATTGCAAATTGAAGGCCGCGAAAATTTCCGTCTAAACGGCTGACATTGTAGCACCCTCTGTGTTGATTTGAAACAGAAATACAAAATATTTTCTTAATCAGTTGTGTTTTGGTCAGGGAACAACGAGATATTTTTTCGATTACTGCAAAATTACAAAAATGGCGGTAAATTTAAAAAAATTGTGTTTTTTTGCAATTTTTTTCCTACAAAAAGGTTTATTAAAGTTTTTTTATATGTTTATCGAAAAAACCGGCTCGTCAGACCCTGGAGAAATGTTTTTTACGCATTCGTGCAAAATTTCAAGTCGATAGCTTAATTACAGTGGCCGCTAGAATGTCAGCCATTTTTAAAAACGTGATTCTTAGAAAAACGCGTTTAAAGTTTAAAAATGGGAATTATTCAAAGGGGCTTATATTTACCGTCAGTCTGCAATGCCTGGTCAGTAAAGACATCCCTCTCCTGACACACAAAAATAAAAAAAAAAATCGATTTTTTCTAATATATCTAGGTAGAAGTCCCCCTTAAAACGGGAAAATACATATATGAAAACCAGATCCAACTGTCAGGGTCGTCCCAACAGGAGCGATGGAGCATACATTGTTTTATGACTTTCTATATACGTCTTTCAGAAATATTCTCTTCTAGATGATGTGCTATACAGTGTGGAACAGCCAAATGGAATAAATTCAGTAGCTCCATTATTATGCATTCATTTGAAAGGTCACGTCAATTTCTAATTCTAAAACTGACATCTTGGTCCTAAAAATTTCATCCAGAAATTCAACCAGATGACAGTGTCTACAACTCCTAAATTTTCAAATTGGAAGTAGGGGCTTGTGAACTATGAATCTTATCAATCTATTAAACTGCTAGGTTTAAATTTTAATGAATTACGAAAAGTATCTCAATTCGTTACATTGAATAAAAAACAAATCATTATAATTATTAATGCAGCAATGTTCAAAATGTATGCCTCCAGCATCTTGGCAGCATCCTAGGTAGTCTTCTAACGTTAGTTAACAGCTGCGGGGTAATCGACCTAATTGCAAGTGTTATTCTTCTTTTTAAGTCAGCTAAATCGTCGGGTTTGGTTTTGTAGACCATACTTTTTACATATCCCCATAGGAAGAAGTCTAACGGCGTGAGATCAGGTGATCGTGCAGGCCATTCTACAGAACAACGTTTCCCTATCCAGTGATTTGGAAAGATTGTGTGGAGATATGGCCGGACATTGACTTCGTAATGTGCTGGTGCACCATCCTGCTGGAACCATATTGCATTACCTGGAAGTTGTGGGTTTCCTTCAGCTGGATACAAGTTTGCCATCGTCGGTACATTATTTTGGAGCAGCGCTAAATAAGTCTCTCCATTCATATCGCCGTCAATGAAGAAGAGACCAATGATATTTTCTCCAATTGAGGGTTTTTACAAAAACTGTAGTAAGGATGATAGAGTTTTTTGGTTCAACTTTTTTTTCAACTCAAAATTTTTTCCAAAATGTCTGTCAGTCAGACATATACTTTGAAAATTTCCCTTTTATATGGGTCCAAGGACTTTAAAAAAGATTTAACATTTTCGGAGTTAGTTACGTTTTTTTTTAAAACGTCATAATTTTACATTTTTAGTGATATCTTTTCACACAATCGACATGCCATCTTCAAATTGAGCTTATTAGACGCAGAAGTTCACAAGCTGTAATCTTATCAGAAGCAAAACAAATCAATACTGCAAGTAGTATTAAAATTATCAAAATTTAAGCAACCTTCAAAAAGTGGGTGTTGATGTTGACTTTCGTTGCTGACTGTATATGCTTATTACAATTTCAAAGTTTTCCTCATTTTCTTTACACTTTGTTTATAAGTGGCTCGCGTTTTCTGTTCTTTTCTTTTTTCGTTTTATTTCGACCTACGTGTCTAATATTAATAAAGTAGATACAGAACACGGTAATATATAAATAGATCATTCTCTTTTGATATAAATAACTCTCGTTGAGCACTTTCATGGGATGAAATAAATTCGTACAATTCTTTCATGTTTAAATGCGTTCGAATGGTCTCAAAAGGAAGGTAATGGAAAAAGCGAAACCATATGAATATACTTTAGGGTAAATGTTTTTCTTTGTCGTTGAAATCAACCTACATATGTGGTGTTACACAGTGTAAAATTTAAGAGTAAAATATACAGATATCTGAGGACATTTTTATATAATATGTTAGTGAACATTATTTAATTTTTTAGAGAGTAACATTTTCGACAACATATTTACCTAATACGCAGATTAAATGTTACTTCCGTAAAAAATATAAATGTCTGCTTAAAATCTTAAATATTAAATCCGTTTTTCATTACCATCATGAATTTCAAAATATTTTTTATTATTCACAAATAAGCACAGGGTACATAAACATAGGTATTACAGTCCTCTAAATAATGTTGCAGATGCTCCCTTGGTATAATAGTACGTATTTATATCCTGTGTGTATATTAGACATCGGCCAGTTATGAAAAACAGAAGTGAGACAACAGATAAGAAGCAACGGCATACGCATCGAAGGTAGTGAGGGAATAAGACCGGCCCTCTCAACACCTGCGCTAGTCGTTAGAACGAGAAGGGTAGCATTTTCTTTTTTTGACAACCGGCTGATGTCTGCTGTAGACATACTGTATAATTGTGTCCAGTTTGGAACCGCGTGGCACTGTCAAACTAGTACATATTCGTTTTTTTTTTTATTTATAAATAACGACAATATTTGCAGTCCAAGATATGAATTTCAAATGCTGGCAAATTAACAATTTTTAACTTCATTCCCTGAATAATAGAAGGTGACCATTTAAACGTATCCAAATCACTTAATAAAAAAAAGGTCAAGGATTATTTTTGCATTGTATTTCCATTTTTTATTCTTATCTCTAGACACTTACAAATAAATACGTAATACTTAATTTTTGGCATGAATTAATACTGTGTGAGCATTGGCTGTGGACGCCTCTGACCTCCTCTTGTGGGTGTTGGTCAGAAATTCTGACAGGCTGCTGCTCTGGGTGTTGGTCGTGGAGTCAGTAGGTTTTCGCTTTTTCTTCTTGCATAGCCACTTGAAAGGCGGAATCAGCCTGAAAGCATGACATGTTTACACATTTTATAATGTATATATTATAATAATAAATAATACATTTTATACTTCATACTACTTATTCCTTTCATGTTAGAATAGCTCTTATTTAATAGGTCCTGCCAGTAGAAAGCGATTGGTATTTTCTGTTAGCGGAAACCGGAAACGTTTCTGATAATTTCCAATAATTAGAAATATTGGACCAGTTGTATTTGACCTTTTAACTCGTTCCATTTATTATATAACTCAGATGGAGAACTACAAGTACTTCTGATGGTTGGAAACTAACACAAACTGGGTCTACGCAAAAAAAGTCTTGGCATTTTCTCATTGCAAATTTAAAACATTTTTCCAAAACTCTCCAGGTGTTCAAAGATAACCAATACATTATAGTAGTGTTGGTATATGAGGCGTATAGATCGAAAATGCGACATGTCACAAATTTTAGGAAAACAAGTTATATACGATTAATGAGGTTTTTAAACAATGTCCTGGGAATAAAGATCAAAGACTGTTGTTAATAAAAGCGGAAATAAAAGGGCTGTAGCCAAAGCACTTAGGTATATTTTTATTTTATAATATTTATTTATTCTATAAAACTAGTCGACAGTATTTACGCCAGGTATTCGCCAGTCACTACTGGAGTTTCCTACGTGTGGGCACAAAGGCAGACAACCTGATCAAAAGGCTTACTTCAGTATGCAGATGAACTTTTATAACTTTACTGTGGTTGTTGGAACTTCAAAAACACTTCAGTTAACAATGGTTATAGTTTTGTTTAGGAGGCAAAAAGTTCAAATGAAATTGCATCAACAGTTCAATATATAGAGACATCGTCGTCAACTCTGGCTATGAACGAGAGAGATGGAAATATCGGTCATGTCTAAGCTTTTTAGTTATATTAAACTTTTGACAAGTGACTGTCACAATTTGTAAAATAAACAATGGCTGTCATATGATATGGCAGTCTTGACAAGTAAATAAGGTTATAAATTCGATTAAGGATAGAAATACGTCTTTTTTTCTCGGCCAACTTTGATGACGTTTTTTTTTGATGTCTATATTTTAAGTATGTACATACATACGAAATTAGTGTTGAGCTATTTTACAAATTTATTTCAAAATAATGATATTAAGCACACGTTTTCAGAAGCCCCGAGGATTAGGAAAGTCGGTGATGAAGTTGGAAAAAGTTTAGGGTTGTGAAGTTACAATTATTGTTTCATTACTTATTTTTCATTAATAGTAGGGAATAATTTCATAATTTTGAACCGAATGCATATTTTTGATCGTTTGTACTTCTTTTTCTATGCATTAAAACAATTGGTAACATTTTCCATGCAAGTGTAAAGTGCGACATGTCCGATTTTTTTTAAGTTTTTCTTGAAAACCATTGCCTGAATATATTTCAAACTTATAAGATATGTTACCTAAAACACTTACAATGTGTATGCCAATTCATTACCAGGCAGTGGCGGTGCGTGATATTTCCATATCACGCACCACATGAGTTAGCCATATCTTGAAAACGAGGCATGGGACCCACTTCACTTTTTAGGTGATGACTATACACCTCTTATAGAAAGGATTTATAGTGAAAAAATCGTCAGCAAAGTTTGCGAAAAAATTTTCAAAAACACTGGAGCACTCCCTGGGTTCTCAGTAACGCTCGGTGGGATATTTGCAGTATATTTTTTTTCATAATCTAGAAACAAATATAAGGAGACGTTTTTCGATTTGTTGCAAAATATTTTTTTTTTCAAAAAGTTATGGCCATTTTAATTTTAATTTTATAGGAACATTTTGTTTCCCAAAATTAATCACCTAAAAAGTGAAGTGGGTCCCATGCGTCGTTTTCAAGATATGGCTAACTGAAATATCACGCACCGCCACTGTTACCAGGTAATCTCAACAATTTTCTCTCTATACGTTTTTCGCGGTTTTCTCAAATTTGTTGATCGGTTTTCTCAAAAAAAGTCGCACTTTGCATCTATACGCCTCATATAGCGGTTATTAGTAAAAGGATAGAGTAATATTTAGTTTCAGTTTTTTTTTCATATTCATATTGCAGAATTTAATGAATATTCTCAGCATTGTGGAACGAGCAGTTTCCATCCGTTCGCTTCTCCTTTTTATCGATATACCGTCGACTCACTATGCAACAACACCCGAACAAGCTGTTGCCCCAACCCGCGTAATCTGTTTGACGCCTAGCCCGCTTAATCTGCCCCATCGTTCGCTTACCATAAAGTGCGGCAGAAGTGGGTGGAGAATATGCAATAAATGATGGGGTTGGCGGCAGAGTTGAGGGGCGCCAGGCTTTGCACGAAGGTCGCGATGGCGATGTTGGTCTGCGTGTTGGGAATGTGGCCGTACACTTGGAGCAGGTCGAAGAGGATATACGGGCTCCAGCAGATGATGAAAACTGGAACAAAACGTCAGAATATTCGTTTAACGGCACCGATGCCAGATTGTCATAAAATTATTCAGTATTTGGAAATAATTTTGACTAGCATGTGATGGATGTTTGTGTTTGTTTATTGTTAAATAACTTATTTTTCAACATATATTTTAAAAGGCATTGGTTGCTGCATATATACAGAGTGTCCCCGGATTGAGTTACCTATAGATGAAATTGACAAAAAAAAATAATTTTTATACATAAAGTCATTCTTCATAAAAAGTTTTGCTTGTCTTGAAACGTCCAGAAAGTTCGTTGTTTGTACAATTTAACATACAAGGTGTTTAAAAATAGCAAAAAGTAAATAATAATGAAGAGTAAAGTATCTTAAATATTAACGCTATATAAAGAAGTTATTAAGAAAAATTGTTTGCAATTTTTAATACTCAAATATGAAAGCATGGCCTACTAGTCAATATTAAGTATTTTGAAGAGATTCCGCAATTTTTATCATTATTATACGTGTGAAGTATAGCCATTTTCCTTTAAAAAAATTATGTTTACTAAAGGCGCAGACATAATAAGAAATCATAAACCCCAAAAAATGTTATTTAAACATTTATTTTGAAGAAACATCACGTCCAGATCATTTAGGCAATCAACATTGTAGTTAATAGGTTGTCTTTACACTATTTCTTCTCAAAGTCCCTAATTTGCAAGTTTTCACCAACCACCTTTGGCTCCTTTCAGTAACAAGTCTGGGTTTTCCAGGACTTTTACCTTTTACATCCAAATTTCCAGTCTCGCGGTAATGCTTTAATATGTCCCCAACAGTAGACTTTGCAAAGGACAAATTCTTCCGCAATTTCGCGGATTTTTTTGATACTGCAGTATTTTTTTACAATGAGTTGCGGCAATTTTTGATCAGTCGCACTTTTATTTGATGCTTCGCTGGTAAAGTATTTCGTAACATTTAGCTAAATAAAAATAAAATTTGGCTAACAGCGAAATGTAACTAGAAAGCAGCAATGCTCTCTTATCGTGTCTTGATAAGAGAGCATGGGAGCCACGGTTTGACCACGGCCCACTTTTATTTAAATATAACGAATATTCGCATAAACTACTAGAAATCACCTGTGACTGACACATCTAATTGTGAAATTAATGGTTACCGCGGCAACAACAGATTTTTATTTATTTTTTAGGGCAGATTTCTCGATTTTCCAAACATTTAGTTCTCAGCATTTTTAGCAGATTTTTGTAATTTTGGACATAAATTCATAACAAAATTCAATCTAATAATAATTTTCAGCATAATATTATCTTGCAAATGTATGTATGTAATTTTATATATTTTAGGTTTTTAAAGCATGGTTGTACATTTTTGCATTGCAGTGAATAATTTTTTTGAAAAAAATGCGTTTGTTCGAATATGTAGTTGTGAGGACTCGTATTTTAAATTAATTGTGACAGCCACTTGTCAAAAGATTGATAACAAAGTTTCCCTTTGAGCTTCGACATAACCGCTATTTCTATCTCTCTCGTTCATAGCCAGATTTAATGACTTTTTTTTTCGACGGCTCGTTATATTTAAAAAGGAAAAACCATTATATGGTTGCGGTTTCATTCAAGGTACAGTCCTTTGGAAACTTTTATAACTCTTCTATAGCAGTGTGTACACTTAACTGTAACAATCCCAGATGTGACCGCATTAGGCTCAACTTTTCCATTTATAAAAAAGGTGAAAAAATCTTTAGGGGCTACGATGTACGAAAGAGCCACCCACATTTTACGTCATGCGTCATGTAACATACAAGAGATGCTGCTTAAAAGTTATCCCTTTTCTTTTTTTGCCCTAAAGGTGTCTAAACGTCGCAAAAAACTGAACCGATCACATATCAGATTAAATAAAATCAATAAATCAACTCCCTTTAAAATGTCGAGGGCTTTTCTTTTTTTGTTGGCTTGTCGAATTCAACAAAATTTTTACTCTGTAGTGCTTTGTACATTTGTCTTTCAAATGTACAGGGCAAAATATAGAATAAGACGGTTTATATACAAGTAAGAACATAAAAGAGCTGCAGATTACCGGTGGCGTCTGCTGGGAATAGCTTGATATTTGAATTAATGAGTTTTCTTAAAAAATCTGTTAAAAATATTAAAAACAGTAAATTTACATTTTTTTCCACAATCAAGAAACGAGTATAACATGTTTTTTTGAATCTTCCTATACCTCAATCAAGGACAGTCAAGAGACGAGTACAAAATCTTTCTTTTCCTTTTTTTTTTAAATCTCCCTTTGGCTTAAAATTGTGCGAACATGAATTTTGAAGACATCCTAACTTCAGGTGAACTGAAACTCAGATACTTGCAACTTTGAGGAAATTCTCCATTAAAAAAATTGAGAAACAAGATTTTGTGTTAATAAAAGAAAATGTTTTGCTACCATTTTTCCATTTTTTAAAGCCTTGGGTGGGCCGAACGTGTTTCTCCTATTTGGGTTTTATAATTAGGACCCCATAATGTATGGTTTGGCTCCCATGCTCTCTTATCAAGACACGATAAGAGAGCATTGCTGCTTTCTAGTTACATTTCGCTGTTAGCCAAATTTTATTTTTATTTAGCTAAATGTTACGAAATACTTTACCAGCGAAGCATCAAATAAAACTCCCGACTTTCACTAAAAAAACCGGATTCTTGATTGAAACTGAACTGCAATTTTCCGTGGCAGATACTCGAGTATTTAGATATTCGTATCGGGAAATACGAAACGATTTGCGGGTGGGTGAATTGGTTGGTTTTGGCTGGTTCTAAAAGACGAAGTGAAACCGGAGATGAGAATTGTAAATTAAGATTGATATTTACTCGGGAAAGCAAGATTTCGGATTAACAAGATCGGCTGGGAATCGGAAACTAAAGCACTATGTACAGAGTACAGTCGGGCCATGCCTTATGGATAAGTGGTAATATTTAGAAGTTTGCCAGAAGCGTCGGATATTGACATAAGATATCATTAGATGTTTTGTAAGGAAAAAAGCCTAAATCTACAAGTACGTGTACCTATCGTGTAATATCAAAGGCCTGATACTTTTAGGTAAATTCAATAACCGGTTCAATCTTCTTGTATTATATAAAAGTACAGAGTTATATTTTTCAGTTTCTTCTTTCTTGTAAGTGGGTAGGCTTAGGTTATATTATATAAAGGGTTGGAAGGTCCAAGATTTCAAAGCCGAGCATTAAAAGATAGAAAAGAATACACTCTTCAAGTAAAGGGAACTGACAGAGAAATATTATATCCATAGTTGCCAGACTGATATGTCATTTTAAAACTTTTATGAGCGTTATTCTCTGTCTTTCGTGATAGGGTAGCAATAAAATATGTACGTAGGGACGCCCCGCCCATAAATTATAATGCGCACGTGTGAATTTAATTATTATATCGTTATTGGTCTACGGAAAATAAGCACCTGAGTATTCCTGTGCGTACGCAGTATCCCGAGAAATTATATGTTTGGGTTGGTATTTTAGGCGATTCCATCGTTGGGCCATTTTTTATAAACGGTTCTTTAAATGCCAACAAATATTTAACAAATAAAACAAACTGTACGGACATGAACATGAAAGACCACGCAAATTTAAATGATTTACGGGCCAGAATTGTACAAGTCCTAAATAATATTTCCCCTGAAGTGTTAGAACGCGTAAGAACTGAGTTTTACGATAGACTAGGTTTTTGCGAAGCACAAAGGGGCGACATTTTTGAACCACTTATTCAATAGGCATTTTTTTCTTTCTTTCGTCTTATAACCGGGTTGATTTATATTCTTATTTTTTATAGTAATTCAATTTTATTTTCTTGCAGGCCAGTTAGTTAAGGAATACAAAAATTTGAAAATAAATACAATTATGTTCGTACACTTCTTTTAAGTGTATGTGATAATTGTAAAAGTCAGAATTACATAAGAATTTCGTTTTATACAGCTAAGTCGATGTACACTCTCATAGCTGCGAGAAAGTACTGAGTCTCACTCAAATTCGGTAGGTGATGGGCGGTGTCAAATACCCCTCTCCACGTTCTGTTACGCGCAGGTCTCATACGTTTCTAATACGTACACAAGCGTGAAACACTTTTGCATCTAACTGTCTTTGTCTGTCCTTACTGGTGTCTTTGCCATTGATCCTAAAGCTGTCAAATCCCAAAGCTGCCAAATAACTTGGTGTGTTGACCACCCAAATGCCTTCGCTCGTAAAATTAGTGGAAACATGTGCGCTCTAACTCAACTAGAACGTAAATGGCGTTAATCTAAAAAGTGTTACGCAAATTTTGACGAGCGGTTTATTAATAATAAATTATTGACGAATTATAGTGAAAGTGAGATCACAAGAAAACCTCTTACCAGACACAATGACGAAGGTCGTCTTGACCGTCTTCACCTTGGCCCTCGGGATGAGCCCCCTCGAGCTGGCCCTTCTCGAGTTGTCGGAACCTTAAATTGAAAACACCTGAGAAGTAAAACGCGTGTGTAATGCCGAGACCACACCGAGATGAAAGACTTCGTCGACGAGCAAAGAGACTCGCTAGAACGTTACCTAGGCGTCCGTCCGTTGAGCCCTTCTTCGGCTTGCTGAAGCTGCTCGAGCTCTTCGTCCAGATGGTGACGATGATGACGGCGTAGCAGCTGGTGATGACGGCCGCTGGGATCGCGAACAGCGTGAGCGACACCAGCGTCATGTAGAGCTTCCACTTCCACTGGTCCGAGAACTCTATCCAGCACTGCGTCTGACCTGAAGCACCATCTGTCGTTAATGGAACCAGACGTACATACAGCGCGGCAAAAAATAAAAGCCTGTAACTTTTTAATAACCTTGTATATGAACAATTGTCCTAAATAAAAGTTTTTCATCAGTTTTTTTTTGCCGTGTTTATGTCAACATAGTCAGGTCAGATGAAGTGAATACGATTTTTCCTTCCTCGTCACTCGCACGTCAAAAGTCACAGTTCCGGATTTCGATCTGAATAGATCTCGTCAGTGTACCATATTTGACGACGAGTAATGAAGAACGAGCGTGTCTGTTATATCCTGGCCAAAGGAGCATACTGTGACGTCACCTTCATTTTACAGTTGCCGACTTTGTTGGACCCCCAAATTTGTCTCGTCTCAATAAAATGAATTAGAGATAACCAATATTTCAAAAACGTTTTAACATCTTGGTGTTTGACTGTTGAATACCAAGGTATTTTAATTTTAATAATCCATTGCAATGGAATCTAATCAATTCAATATACTTACCTTGTACTATTTTTTCTTCATACAAAATTAATATCGGTATGGAAAATAATACGCTGAATAACCACGCCGCTATGATGAGGCACTTTGCTCTTCTCCCTAAAAGAGAGTGCGTGATATAGACATACATATAAAAAGTAAAATCTATAATTAACTACTTAGATGTATTTTCATTTATGTTGGCGTAAGCAACAGTAAAAAATGTTTAAAGAGCCCAAATCAACACAGCCTTTTCAGTTAAACAGTTCATTTTCTCTTCTTAAAATTAAAATATTTCGAATTAACGAACCATTAATTTTAGAGATAGACAATGGTTATTAAAGTGACTTTAAATTACCGCGTACAAACCGCCATTGTTTTAGATGTGTAGAACATTTCCAAAAACCCCCATAATTATAAAATATAAAATCTTGGCCTTGAAGCAGTTGAAAGCATATAAAAGGCCTTGAAGTAGTCTGTATAACTATGTCTGTGTAATTACTGGAAATAGACACCGTCCGGGCCAACGCTTTTCAGTCATTTTTAATTTTATTGTTAGTCAAGTTTTCACGTTTTACAAGGGAGGAGGAGAGTATCCAATGTTTCCCCTTAAATACGTTCGCTTTTAATAGCATATAATCTGATCTCGTTTTTTTTTTGAGATAATTAGTTTATGTCGTGAAGAACTAAAGGTGGGTTCATGCAGATATTTTTAGTAATAAGAATAAGAATAGTAAATAAGAATAAAAGTTAAACCTTCGTTTTATAATGACCCAGTTCATGCAGTAAATCCTTATTTTTAAAATTATTACTAAAAATTATATTTACTGCATGAACTGGGTCATTATAAAACGAAGGTTTAACTTTTATTCTTGTTACTATTCTTATTCTTATTACTAAAAATTTCTGCATGAACCCACCATAAGTTACAAGGTCGCTACAAACTTGAACGCAAATTAAGGACCGAGAAAAGAGGAACGCAGATGCTAAATGGCAGATGCAAAATAAATTCGCATCGACTATTAAAAAACGTCTACTTGCTGCAAAATCTTTACTTCTGTTTAAAAAAAGCTTTGAAAATCTCACCTTCATAACACTCAGTGGTCGAATTAATGAAAATATGGTTATGTGAGAACTAATGTCTATAAAACAATATTTTTAATCACATCTATTTAACGCTATGTGTTAAATGCCTATATTATTTTGTATATTTAATATAAGGATGGGTTTTTAGAAGAGTTTTCTATCAATTTTTATATGAAATAATTGGCGAATAAGTGTTAAGATACAATATTAGGTGGCCACATTATTTTCCCAAGTTCAGCAGCAACAAAAAAGTGAAAAACCATAGTATATTCCTTATATTGTGCTAAAATGACAAACTAGTTTAACAAACCTGTGTAATTTCGCATTATAAAGGGTGTCCCAAAAATATTGTGATTTAACCAAACCTACCTTAATCCAAATGTTGATAAAAAAAATGTATATCTAACTTGACATCCTGTATCTTGGTTTCTATTAAGTTTTCAAATAAGGTAGACCTACCTTAGTCCAAAAGTTAATAGTTTAATAGCAATTTTTTTATTAAAAAAATCTTCAGTTTTGCTGTGTCCCATTATTAATGGCACACCTTGTATCTGCTTCTTTTATACTTACAACTTCCAGAAAATTTCATGGGGTGCCTTATCGCGTCGTATCTGTCTATACTGAGGGCAACGAGGACGTATGTTGAGGCGTAGGTGACAACTACCTGGAAAATATTCTTCTGATTATACGGGGTCCGGTAAAAGTCTGGAATAACGCGCACTTTTTTCTCGTTCATTTCAGTCGAAAACGTTCAACTTTCACTTTATTTCTGGGGTATAACCACTGTTCAGATTCAGATCTGTATACGAACTGGATAAGCAGTAGAATAGTCCCCACTCCAACTATTTCGGCGGATTTGAACATCAGCCATTTTGTAAGTCAGTAAGAAACTCTGCGTCAGTGCAATCAGCTGTTCGTGTTTATAAATATTGTAATCGTTGTTAGTAATTGTTAAGTGAGAGTATTGCGGTGCTGAGTCGGTGAAATAGTCGGGATGAACATTTCATAGGTAATCTTATGAAGTAATATGATATTGACAGATTCTTGCAGTATACTGACATTTTATTTTACAGACGTATGATGTTTTTAAAGTAAAATGGCACTATGATAATTTAAAAACCATTATCACCAATAATCAATTAATTAAAATGTGCATAATATATTATGCACATGTTGAAAATAGATTGAGATATGGAATATGCATATTTAAATCTGTCTGTTTGTATATAGGAGTATGTTAATTCATATTTTTTGTAATGACGTTTCTTAATACAACTTTTAAGTCTGTCAATGTCCTAAAGGAATAAATTAAATGAATAAAAATTTTTTCTCCAACTCCTCTTTTGGACTCAAGTTTTCTAAAGGAATAAAGAAAAATATTTTTTCTCCCTTCCAGTTCAATTTTTTTTTTTTTGCACCGATATTTCTTCATATTGATACATCAATGAATACTTAACAGAAAGCAAAATAATTCTAATACACTATAAATAAGTTATAAATATTTTTTACATTCTTCATAACAACCACCACTTTTTGTTAACATCAAGAATCTACTCCATCAGATATACTGTATTAACATCACTTCAAATACGAGCCGATAAGTGATCATGCGAGAAAACTAGTCTGCTGCGATTGGGTTTCCTTATTGTCTTATAAAATGGTGAACCTTTCCCCCACTTACGTCCTACTGCCTATTCAGTTAGTATACAGATCAGTAGGTATAACGTTATTTTTTATTAATAGTATAAATTTAGGAAAATAACTTTTATGGTGAACTAATCTTCCGTAAAAAAGAACTAAAACCCTTTTAAAATGACTTTTTTAACATTCTTTTTTTAACTGCTGATACCTGAAGGAACCTGATAATTTTGCACGCTGCATTCCCTGCATTCCAACTGACAGTGATCCTCCAAACTATGTCAGTCAGTACGCTGATGAGACCCACAGATAGATCTGAAAAGAAAATATTCAATCAAATATTAAAAATCAACAATCACTGATTAATTGGTTTTTGGACTAATTTTGGTATTGAAAGATAAAATGAATTACCAACAATATAATCAAATCAATAGTGCAATAAAGTAACACGATATATGAGGTGTGTAAATTAAGTAACTCGAATAAAAACTTTTTTAATTTCTTTTATTCGAATAGAATTACAATTCAGTATCGTCTCCTTCAAAATAACTTTCTTGGAAAGCCACACAGCGCCGGAGACGGTTCTTCCATTCCTCATAGCAGTGCTGGAATAGCCTTTCCAGAACTCATATACTGGAATAGTTGGTCGGTTACAGCCGTTTGAATGTTTTCTATGGTCCCAAAATGACGTCCCTCGAGGTAATTTTTCAATATCGGGAAAAGAAAAAAAGTCACAAGGATTCAAGTCAGGTGAAGAAGAAGGCTGAGGAGCCACAGGAATGTTTTTACTGGCTAAAAACTCGTTTACAGAAATGGCTGTGAGACAAGGCGCATTGTCGTGCATTGTAGCAACATTCAGTTGTTCTTTATGTTTGGTCTCACAGGCATGACCCTTTTTCGAAGTTTCTCAAGAACCTCTCTGTAAGTTGATTTACTGTGTGGTCTGGAGGCACAAACTCTTTGTGGACGATTCCCTGGTTATCAAAAAAGCAAATCAGCATGCATTTGATCTTCGACTTGCTCATCACCAGTAATAACACAATCCATAAAGGGGGATCATTTTCATCAATCGATTCCAAAAAGTCAAGACACCTTTCTCTCTGAATGTCCTTTTGTTCCTGCGAAAGGTTTGTTGGAACCATTTTTGTGCAGATTTTCTCATCTCAATTGTTAAAGGTGAACAGTGGTGTGATTCAAATTTAACTTTTGCGCGATCATTATTGTCGTCAACCGACCATCTGAACGCACAAGATTCCGTATTCTATTGACATTTTCGTCGCACTTTGAAGATGAAGGCCTTCTGTTGCTTGGTTCATCTTCAATCGCCTCTCTTCCTCCTGAAAATACCCAGGCTCGGTTTTCGGTGACCCGGCTCTTCGAACACGCTCCGTCGGCGTCCTTGTGCTGAACCAAGAATACCTGAAAGTGTCAAATGCGAAAAACCGGTTTACGAAAACAGTCACAAAGAACAAACAAATGACTCTAACAAGTTCAAACTTGTACAGAAGATGCATTCCATGTTAACCTACCGCCTTCCAAGTCCCGTCTAGCGCAGTGTTGCTAGATCGGCGTACGTTGCCAGTCTCATTACTTAATTTACACACCACGTCAAGTGAGATTTTCCTTGTAAGTAAAGACAGTAGGTGATATAGCTATAAAATCTAAGTCATACCTTATAAGTGATAATCAGTAGATAATAATGCATCATTATTTATTACCTGCAAAAGCTAGATGTGTGATAAAATAGTTCATCCTACTTTTTCTCGACCTGCTTACTGTGAGAGTATATAGGACGCCTACATTTCCCGCTACTATTACTATGAATAATAGCCATAATACTGTGAACTGTTCCACCTGAAAAAAAATAATGTAAAGATTACTTACTTATCAGTAAAGTTGGCATACGGCAACAC
Source organism: Aromia moschata (assembly GCA_029963805.1). Taxonomy (NCBI): domain Eukaryota; kingdom Metazoa; phylum Arthropoda; class Insecta; order Coleoptera; family Cerambycidae; genus Aromia; species Aromia moschata. Next base: position 204,605 of record JAPWTK010000124.1, on the reverse strand, counting down.
AACACAAGTTGGCATACAGGCAACCCGCATCCTATGTGATGGAGATCGCCTCAATTCTTATTTATTTCAGTAGTCCCGTGATAGCTGGCGCTGTTGTACAACTTCCGCTATATGTAATATGTTGAATAGTGTGATATATTTTCATAATATACTATGGCAAACGTGAGTTACTTTCGTGAGTATTACACTTAACAGGCTAGACTTTTTCATTACAGTAACACAAAATAACCAAATAAGGGTTTTGTGCTGTATGCCAGTGTTAGAACTCAGTAGGTATTTCGAGCAAAAGTGAATTAACTTCGGTTTTGGATATTTTCTAGACGGTGCGCCTAGTAGCTAGTTGTTATTCCCTTTTAATTTATTAAGAAATGCTTATATCTCTTTGAAAACCCTTGGGAAATCGACGCAATAACAAAAATCCTGGAGTGGGTACTGGAACCTTCGGCGTAGAAACAAAAAACTGGACGTTTTCTTGTATACTTTTCTCGACTCACCTTTCGCCAACTAAGTTGGCATCTTCAGGAGAAGATTAAAACTGTTTTAATTAAGTTAAAACATTAATTAACAAGAGTTTTAATATTCTCTTCTCCTGAAGATGCCAAACGCGCGTCGAGAAAAGTAGAAAAGTATAGTAGACAAAAACGGTAAATAAAATGGGGTGGAATGAAAATAAATACGTCGTTGAACATTAATTTCGATTTTCATGATAGGTATTATATGATTCTGTGATCTTGAGAAAAAGCAGATAATACCAATTTCACAAACACTTGATTTAGTGTGTGACAAATAAGTTTATTTTATGGAAAAGTTTGCAACTAAAATCTCAGTTGTATTTTTTAAAGCATTTTTTGCCTCGGGCTATGTAATCATTTTACGTACATACATTTTCATTACACAAAGCCTTTCAAAATATTTATTTTTCATTTTTTTTTTGCTTTTCTTGTACGACCAAAAATAACATATAGTCTTAAGGGGGCCCTAGACGATCAATCTGTTTGATCAAACGATTGAGTCAATCGATTGACGCGAGCTTCAATCAACCTCAATTAGCCCTCCAATCTTTTGATGAAAACCCCCTCATCAGTGGAAGTCGTGAAGTGGAGTAGTGCACACCTGTTCTTTGTTCTAACTCGTTGTTGATTTTGGCGGTGAACAATGGTTTCGAATACAGATTTGGGCTTCCTCGCCTTAACACTGATTGCCCTCAAGCGGAAAAAACAACAAAAGAAAAAACGACGGTGGTCCAAGGAGTGCTACAAAATGAGAAACCGCTTCACTCATGAACATTTACTCAATTTTCTACGTGATTCGGAACCAGAGGACCATGGTTACCATGTGTGTACGAGTGACTGACAAAATGCTTGACGGAAATTGTCCTAGACGATCAAGCGCTCTCTTCAACCGCTTGAGTCTTTCAAACTTTCTATCAATCACCGTCAATGCTGGCCTCAAGCGTCAAACGGGTTTCTAAATGGTCACTCACGCTTGATACAATAGATTGACTCAAGCTTTTGATCAAAATGATTGACCGTCTAGAGCGTCCTTAAATATTGTATTAAAATTTTACCGCTTATATGGAAAAATTTTGGAACAATTTGACACCAATTGGTGGATTTTCCTGCAAGATCTTCAGATCTTACTATTATAGATTATTTCATAGTTTTTAGAAGCACGTATCATACTATCAAAGAACATAATGCCCTAACAATTGAAACACTCGAAGATAACATGTTGAACAGCTGCTCTAAGAATAAACTATATATTTTTTTGATTTTGCGTTTACTTTACACATTTTTATGTCACGATCAGATTAAACAAAGCTTCACAATAAAACTATTCCAGTCTACCCTATTTGAGAATTTATAGTAGGCCTGGTTTGAGGGTGGCAGTTCGACTCGTCATTAAAAACGCTAGTCTGTCAAAAAACATGGCGGAAAGATCTTCCATCGTATCCATGGTGGTACAAAACCTCCACATTCAGGACCAACACCCTCCGGAAGAAGCGAAACGGTCGTTTTGGGATTATCTGTTGGTCTCGCCGGATCATCCTTCTTGCTTGAAGTACTTCAGGAGTCCGGTGTCCATCAGGAGGGAAAGAGAACGGCAACTGGAGATGTCCATGTTCGTCATCCACCCCTTCAGCACGTTCAGAAAGTGGTATGACCTATATTTGATCTATCTCTACATATCCACTCTCATAACGAAATCTCTCGATCACGGCTTCTCCAGACGAACTCACTACGAGCGTCTGACTGCCTACTCGGTGTATACCGGCATTACCGACATTCTATTCGTAGTAGATATCATTATCAACTTTTTCACTGGATACGTTACAAGTTCGCAGACGATTGAACTTAGACGTCGTTTCATCGCAAGGCATTACGTTTTCGGTAATTACTTTTTCTGCGATGTCCTATCTTCCATTCCAAAAAAGTCTAATCTACATCCTCCCTCGTTCGACTGTCCATCGATATGCCTTAGGAGTAATAAATACTCTCGCTCTGTTAAGAATCGTTAGATTGGTTTCGGTCATCCGTAACTTAGGTAAACTTTCAGACAACCGTTTCGTATCGAGGGGAACTCTCTTCTCATCTATACGTTCGTCGTGGTCTTTACGGTTGTCCATTGGATGGCGTGCTTACAATACGGTGTTCCGAGGATAATACGACTTTATCTCCTTCAAGAAGGTCAAAACCAAACCTGGTATTTTAAACAAGATATCCAAAATGAGACGTTACACATGCAGTATTTCTACGCGTTCTTTAAAAGTACAGCCTACATTTTCGGCGCGAGAATAATCGTCTTAATGAAAGATAGCCTTCCTGAGGAGTACATCTTGGGAATCGTAACGTATTTTACAGGAAAAGTTGTGATCGGTTCCGCGTGGATCGTGCTAGCTGTAGCCATTGTGAACTCGAGATCGACGAGGACGAAACTATTCGCGATCATATGCCAGCTGAACGAGTACATGAAGAGGAAACATCTCCCGCAGAGCCTGACGGACAAGATCACCCAGTACTACCACTACAATTACCAAGGTCAATTCGTGAATGACGAGCTCATAAGCGGATTGCTCTCTACCCGTCTCAGGAAGGAAGTTAAAATGCACCTGTGCAAGTCGCTGACAGAGAGCGTCTTGATCTTCTCTTATCTCAGTCCCAGCGAACTTTTCGACGTCGTTCAGCACCTGAAGCCGGAGATATTCCTACCGAACGACGTCATCATACAGCACGGCACCTTTGGAGACTCCATGTACTTCCTGTCGAGCGGCACCGTGGCGGTGTACTCCAGCGCGGGCAGGGAGGTGTGCCACCTGCAGGACGGTGACTACTTCGGGGAGGTATCGTTGATTTCGAAGGGCCAGTTGAGGACGACCACGGTGTTGGCGATCGAGGTGTGTCAGGTGTACAGGTTGGAGCGGAAAATGTTTGAGACGTGCCTGTTCCAGAACGAGAAGGTCCGTGAGAGGATGGTGGCCGAGGTGAACAGGCGGATGGCGCTCACCACACTCGTCGACGAGGAGTATAAGAGGATACTGTTCGAAAAGACCTTTCAGACGATCGAAAGGCCCGGAGAGACCGCCTCGAAATGAGGAGAACTGGTTGATTTCATCATTTGTATTCTAGTAATTACATTTGCAACTGTTCGTTCGTTAAATAAAATTCATGGAAATATATTTTGTATCCTTAAATTAATATCTACAGTGCGTGTCAAAAGTTCCGGGACGGCTGGATAACTCAAGAAATACGCCTCCTAGAGTAAAACGGCCTTCATAAAAGTTGTAGGGTTTTTCTCTGGCAATTGAATTGTGACCTTGAATTTGACCTTGACGATAACTTTGAAGGTTATGTCTAGGTCAATTCCGTAATATTAAATAGGACCCCTATTTTTGACACCGGAAATGAAAAGAGCCGAAAATTTTACAATCGATTATGACCTTGACCAACTCTTGGGATTTGACCTTCAAGGCTATTCCATGGTCAAATACAAGACGAATGCGACCCCAGCTGAGTATTTCATGAAGAATATCATACTGTCAAGAGGCTAACGGAGCACAGTTTGATCACTTAAGGTAATGATTAAGACTGTTTGGCTGGACAGTCTTGCGTTAACTGGCTGGAAAGTAAAGAGTCTGGCCTTAGACGACTAGATAGGTCTGTATCTTGGCAACTTTTTTCCGTGATGTGTATTTATTAAGCTTTAATGCCTCAATTGTATTAAGTAACCTTGGAATAGCTTGAAGGTCAAATCCCAGGAGTTGGTCAAGGTCATAATCGATTGTATAATTTTCCGCTCTTTTCATTTCCGGTGTCAGAAATAGGGGTCCTATTTGATAAAACGGACTTGACCTTGACATAACCTTCAAGGTCATCGTCAAGGTCAAATTCAAGGTCACAATTCAATTGCTAGAGAAAAATCCTACAACTTTTATGAAGGCCGTTGTTCTCTAGGAGGCAGTTTTCTCGAGTTATACAGCCGTCCCAGAACTTTTGACACGCACTGTATATATTATTAATCAGCAGCGACTGGTTTATATGTGCTGCAGAACACGACGAAATTGAGTGTACAATGTCGAGCTTCTCCAATCTTTCTTTCTTCTACTACGTTTCCTTTGTAATTTTTGTAATGCTTTTCTTTAACTAGACTGTTTTATCACATTTCTTTGATAAGTTTCACAGTTCAAGACACCTCTTTTCCTTTTTTGGACACTGTAGATCTCTCACACTGCGTCATTTCTTCATTTTTCAGTTTGTTTTTAAACAGTGATAAAATGTTTTATGAATTATCAATAAATAAACTTCACATTCGCAACTTGCACTTCTCAGTGACACTGTCAAATATTTAAGGTTATGTTCATGAGCCAAGCGTTTACTGCAGAAAGGTACTATTTGACGTGCTTGGTACCTTTCTGCAATAAACAGCATATCTTGTTCGTGAATTCAGCGCTACAGAGCAGTGGTACATAGACCCTTTATGAAGTAAACGATGAGTAAGCAAACGAAAAGTGTATAAATAGCATAACATCAAATTGGCAAAAGAGCTTTCTTAGTCTCTTTCTGAAATAAACGATTTAATTATTGTTCCTAAATTCAAAAACCTGAAAATTTTTTAAACATAAACATCAGTGGAGCTCCTCCTTTTTGATATATGTTCCTGTTGGGTGGCGTATCTTCTGTATACAATATATTGTCTTAAAAAAATTCCCAGAGTTTGTTAAATTGTTAATAAAAACGATATATGGTACATATACATTATAAATTATTTCATTTCAGTGGTTTGTCAGAAAAAAACAGCCTTCGTAGTAGACGACACCCTTGATTTATAATACATCGCCTTCTATTTCTTTATGAGGACAGAAATCACGTGGTAGAGTTTCGTAGTGAAACGCCAATTAAAACATTTATAAACCAGTACATCCTATTGTCAAAATAATTTGACGTTAATCATGTTCAGAACGACACATGTATGCGCATTTAAGGAACGTGGCGGACAGAGTGATTCCGAATTAGGTTGCATTGACAGACTGAAAAGAAAACTTCGACGAAGCACCCTTATATCTCCGAACCACCCGTACACTTACCATTACTTCAAAAGCGAACTGTCAGTGAGGCAAGAACAGAAAAGACAACTGGCCTTAGGCAGGTGGACGATACATCCCTTCAGCTCCTTCAGGAAGTGGTATGACATGTATTTGATATTCCTCTATCTCTCGGTTCTCTACACCAAGCCGGCCGAAGCCTCGTTTATGACTAGCATCGACGACTACAACGAAATGACCTTCTTCAAGGAGTACGTGGTGATAACCGACGTGCTTTGCTGGGTGGATATAATGGTGAACTTCGTCACCGGATATTTCGTTAAAGGTCCAAATACCGTGGAGCTTAGGCGTTCGTCCATAGCCAAACGGTATATCTTAAGCCCTTTCTTCATCTGCGACGTGCTGTCTTCAATCCCAAAGGCGTTGGTCTTCTACTATTATCCAGACCGATCGTCCATATCGAAACGCCTGATCGGGTTCTTGGATATCGTCTGCTTTCTCAAAGCCGTGAGGCTGCTTTCGGTGCTTATCTACGCTGACAGAATGGCACGATCCGTGAGACAATTCAGAGGAACGATTTTCTTGATGGGCAACATTGTGCTCTGCGTTATCGTCGTCCATTGGATGGCATGTCTTCAGTTTGGCATAACCATGCTGACAAGGTTTTACTTCTGGACAGACCAGAAGCACCAAACCTGGATCAGCCGATTGGAGCTACAAGATAAACCGGTGTTTCAAAAATACGTCCTTTCGTTTTTCAGAAGTTCCGCTTATATCTTGGGGGTGAGGATCGCCAGTATCTATCAAGAACAGTTGCCAGAGGAGTACATTGTGGCTGTCTTCACGTATATCATCGGGAAAATCTTGGTCATTTTGACGTGGACCACTTTGGCCGTAGCCATACTCAACTCCAGGTCTGTCAATATAAAGTTAGCGGAAATAATTAACCAATTGGACGAGTACATGAAACAGAAGCAGTTGCCCTTGAACTTGCAGGAGAGAATATCGCACTATTACACATTTAAGTACCAGAAGAAGTACTTCAGAGAGGAGTTAGTAATGGATGTACTTCCTGACAGCGTGAAAAAAGGAGATGAAAATGAATGAATGTCGAGCGCTGGTATCTAACGCTTGCCTTTTCGAGAACCTGTCCTACGACGAAGTTACCAATTTGATACGGTTCTTAGAGCCCGAAATATACCTGCCTAACGACAGGGTCCTGATATCGGGAGATCGAGGGAACGCCATGTACTTCCTGTCCAGCGGAACAGTGGCCGTTTACACTCGATCGGGAAAGGAGGTCTGCCATTTGCAGGACGGCATGTACTTCGGAGAGGCTTCCCTTATCCTCAAGGGAAAAAGGACGGTGGCTACGGTGGTGGCCATCGAACCCTGCCGTGTTTACAAGCTCAGCAGAAGAAACTTTGAGCAGTGTCTCTTGAACAATCCGACGGTCTTGGAGAAGCTAACGAGGAATGCCGAAGACAAGGTGAATAAAATCATGGCGATCGAAGAAAATTATTGGAAGACGCTGTTTGAAGAGTCGCACTTGCCACCAGGAGTAGATAGTCACACATCCAACCGTATAGTATAATTTGGTATTGAGTTTGTAGGCAGTTGGACTTAATAGTCCAACAAAGTCGAGATAATAATATGTTGATGTGGTATTTCCTGTATTTCAAATATGTGGTGAGATACAGTCTTTTTCATTATATTTTGACTGTGGCATTATCTCTTTTAATATGACAAATATGAAAAAAAATTCAAATAAAAGATGCACTGTTGCGCCTGACCTTTTTAAAAATGTTATGTATACGACGATTGTGTATGCAGGGTGCGTTTAGTAAAAAATGCTATGTATTTTTTTAAATTGAACCTGCATATTAATCACATTTTTAGGTTCCTCTTGAAAATATGATTTTATAGTGAGTAGTTTAGAAACTACAGACCTCTAAATTCGTGGTTTTTTTATGGGTATACGGGGTATTTTATTTAAAAAAAAAATGTATTTTATTTAACGCACCCCGTATATATTCATATGAGTACAGATAGTGTACATAGCACAAAAAAATCTTAATCTTTTCATCCTTCATCCTCATATTTTTTTAAAACTATTTTCTTTGTCATAATACAAGAGATAATGCCCCAGTCAAAATATAATGAAAAGCCTTTATGTATATACTGCATTTTAATTAAATTATTTCAAAATAAATCTGATAAAAAACATCTTTATTCCTACGAGATGAGAATTTTAGGATCGATTAGACGATTGGAACAACAAAAATACGTTCAGCACTTAATGCAAGTTAACTTAAGATGAAATCAGTTTATTAACGCGTATACACTGTTGGCAAAATCAGATCTTCCGTCTGGAAGTTGATGGAAGTAGTTCATTGGTTATTGGTTACAGACCAATAAACTTACACACCACGGTGGCCCCACCCATCACTATCAAGAGTGTAATATGATTGGTCTGCAGCTCTTCCCTTCAATGAATCCCTTACATCAACTTCTAGACAGAAGATCTGACGTTGCGAAATAGTTGAAGAAAAGTATATCTCGAGCTGTATCTTTTTTTAATTTAAATTTGTTTCCAATCATGTAGCTTCCTTAATTTAATTATTTTTTTAAAAGATAGAGCTTGTGACGAGGGTTTTAAAAGACTGATATAAGAATTATAAGAATAAGAATTATAAGAAACATCTTTTCCACTAACGTTTGCTGTTCACTTTAATGATCTACTAATGAAGGTTGTTGTTTAGGTTTAATTCAATAATTCAGAACGAATAAACGTTGCACGAAATCAAACATTTAATGAATACTAACTAAATACAAAACATTACTTCGGTGCCTCATCTAAGGATTGTTTCTGGAACGTCTGCTCGAACACGGTTTTCTTGTATCGTTCCTCGATTTTCGTCGTCTCTTGGAGTCGTTTCTTGGCATCTTGCACCAGTTTCGTCCGAACGCTTTTGTTCGTCATCAGATACCTGTCGAAGTCCTTCCTGATCATCTTATAGACATGCGTCATTTCGATGGCCACTATGGTGGCAGTTCTGCTCTGACCCTTCAGCAGCAGCGATATTTCCCCAAAGTAGGCTCCCTCCTGCAAGTGGCAGATCTCTTTCCCCGAAGCCGTGTAGACTGCCACGGTACCAGAGAACAAAAAGTACATGGAGTTTCCCAAGTCGCCCGATCGGATTATTATGTCGTTCGGCATGAAAATCTCAGGTTGCAAGTACTGGATCACCTTGCTAACTTCGGCGGTCGTCAGTGTAGAAAATAAAGAAACCATCTGTATCAAAGATCGGCAGGTGTGGATTTTGATATCTTTAATTATGTCGTTGGAAAAGTAGCCAGTGATGAGATCTTCATTGATGAAACCTTTCCGGTACCGAAAATGGTAGCACTGGGCGATTTTCTCCCGTAAATTCAAGGGCAGCTGTTTGCGCTTCATGTATTCGTCCAGCTGGTTTATTATCGCCATGAACTTCGTGTCCATGCATCTGGAGTTCAAGATGGCGACGGCGAAAACGATCCACACCAACACCATCATGATCTTCCCAAAGAAATACGTGAGGACTCCCATAATGAATTCTTCGGATAGTACTTCGCGGTATATCCTCGTCAAACGTACGCCTAAAATGTAGGCGGAACTCTTGAAGAAGGAGTGAACGTACTGTATGTGCAAAGGTAACTCCCCCAGGTTGTACCTCATGAACCAAGTGTCGCTTCGTCGGGTGAACGTGAAATAGAATCGTATCATCCTTGGAAAGCCGTACTGTAAGCAGGTCAGCCAGTGCACGAGTATTATCAGTATTATTAACGTGTTCAGTAGGAATATGTTTCTGGACCTCTTCGAGAAGTAGTGGGAGATTTTTTCAATTTGGATAAGCAGCGATGCAAGTCGAACAATTTTAAAAAGGTAAAAGATATTCAGGATTCCTAATATGATCTTAAAGGTATATCCTCGAGGTAGCAGATAGTAACAGACACTTTTGGGAATTGTAGAAATTACGTCGCAAACAAAATTTGGACCGTATACGTATTTCCTGGCAATTGCTTTTCGCCCCAACTCTATGGTTTTCATATTTTCGACGTAGCCAGTGAAGAACTGTAAAACGATGTCGACGACGCAAAGCAAGTCGGTGAGCAAAGTATACAGCCCATAAAATGCGAAATTAGCGTAATTGGCCCTTCTTGTAAAACCATGATCCAAGGGCTTCGTAATTAAAACAGAAGCGTACAGAAATATCAGATATATGTCATACCACTTCCTAAATTTGCTGAAGGGATGGATAACCAAATATTTTTTACCCAACTGCCTTTTCTGTTCCTTCTTGATGTCCACTGAACTTTTGAAATAGTAAAGACTCAACGGGTTGTCGCTAGATATCGTTATGTATCTCTCGAGATTTTTCTTTAACGATCGTGCTCCACCTACTTCCGTAAGGGATGTTTGGTGATCATTTAGTTTTGCTGTGCAAATATGTGCCATTTTTACTTTCTCGACTAATGTCAAATACGTATTGGTTGCCTAGGTACATATTTTAGCATCTGGCGTAATACGGAGACCAAGAAGACTAGAACTAAGGAGACCGAACTCGTTCGGTATCATGGGATCAAATCTGTCCGCCTCCAGAAGGCACTGTAGACAGTGGTGTACTCGACGTCACGTGATCAGCAGCGGACCACATGTGAATACTCTACAGCTTGTCGATCTTAACTGTGTAAAATTCGAATCACAACTAACTCTATTCTAGCAACAACAACACTATTTATAATTCTTAAATGTTCTAGATAATTCATTTGACATCTAGAATATTTAATATGTCATTCCATATAATTCTTTACTAACAGCTAGTGTATAAACTAAATAGACTAAGTATGTAAACTATAAAACTTAATGACTGTCAGCTGTCACTAATGACATTTCACAAATGTCACAATATGCTTACATGCCGGTTTGGCTTTAATAAAAATACAATTCGAATGTTAAATAAATATGGTTCGAAAGTGCTGTGTTGCATTGTGTGATACAAGAAGCGTTCCGAAGCGTCAGAATAACCTGACATTATTTCAAATTACTGATGTATGTATGAAATGAAATATTTTCCTTTGTTGTATTGTTAACGTTGAAGGACGTAACATGAAATACTTTGAGTACATTTTCATAATGATAATTACGATAATTTTTAATTCCAAAGATAACAACAAATTAACGAAAAATATCGAGCATCTGCCACATGTATTCGCACCACAGACATTCACACGGACTCTAACCTCTAACGCACACAGATTAGTACAGAACCACGGTATACGTATAGATATCTGTTTGTATACCGTGGTACACAAATGTTTACAGCGCCTCTGGAGGCGGACATATTCGAGCCCGTCGCGTTATACAGCGAAAAGCCGCAGTCCTGTCTCCTTAGTTCTAGTCTTCTTGACGGAGACAATGAAAATGTTTCTTCACATGGTTTGAAAACTTGAGATACCTACACTATTCTCTTATCTATGACTAACTGTTACAGTTACAGTATACAATAATCAAGAAAAACACAAAACATCTAAACAGAAAGCAAAGTAGCAATCACTCAGAGTACGCATAGCACTTGTAGACAGGTTTTTACATTTTGACAGCTAATTATTTCTATGAACTACACTGTGAGACAAATCTATTTTGACAAAATGTCACACGTACGTATATTTAAGGATAATTCAGCTTTACACGAACTAAAGGAAGAAAACTGCCGCCAACGATTAAAGAGAAAGATTCTGTTTTACTTTAAAAGCGAAGTGGCCATTAGGGAAGAAAAAGCCAAGCAACTGCGTACCAAATATGTCATGATACATCCTTTTAGCATGTTTAGAAAGTGGTACGATATTTACGTAATTTACTTATATCTGAGCGTTCTGACAACCAAACCTCTAGAAGCTTCCTACATGACTATGGTTACATATGACTCAGTTACCGGCTTCAAGGAGTACTCTTTACTAACGGATTTTCTGTGCTGGTTAGATATCGTAATCAACTCTTGCACTGGGTTTCTGAAAAAAACTGTTACAAGAGTCCGTTTTATGTGGAACTTAGACCGTCGAAGACTGCCAAAAGGTATATTAGCAGTCGATACTTTATCACTGATGTCATATCTTCGGTGCCCAAGGTCATCATCTGCGATCCGGCAGTCCGAACGCTGATACCAAACGTGGAGTATATTTTAGGGTTCATAAATATCATGTGCCTGTTCAAATTAGTGCGAATAACCTTCTTGAACGTATGCATCCAACGCATGATGACTTACGTAAGCGGGCTGGTAAGAAGGAAACTCTTCATGCTGTACAACATCCTCTTGATGCTCCTTATTTTACATTGGGTCACATGTTTGCAATATGGCGTAGGTAAAATCGTAAGATTCAATTTCAATTCGGAGAGGAGCAACGAGTCCTGGATAGCGCGCACCGGTTTGCGCAATCAGCCCATATCGAAACAGAATCTCCATTCGTTCTACAAAAGTTTTGCTTTTATCCTAGGCATACGCATCCACAATTTCTACCACCAGACGTTGCCCGAGGATTTCCTGATGTGCATCATGACGTACGTCCTGGGAAAGTTATTCCTTATCCTAGCGTGGATCGGGGTGGCGGTAGCCATCCTCAACTCCCGGTCGACCAACATAAAATTCCTGGAGCTGATGAATCAGCTGGAGGAGTACATGCGTCGGAAGCGGCTGCCCATCAAGTTGCGCGACATATTGTCTCGCTGATAAAGAACGTCTCTTTGTTCGTCGACCTGACTCCCGAAGAGCTTCACGACATGGTGCAGTGCCTCGAGATTTTCCTCCCCAACGAAACGATTATGCTGTCCGGTAGCTACGAGAACGAGATGTACTTCCTGTTTACGGGGACCTGCGCGGTGTACACGCGGTCGGAGAGGAGATCGCCCATCTGCAGGACGGCGCCTACTTCAGAGAGATGGAGATGGTACTTAAGAGCGAGATCCGGTGTACCACCGTGGTGGCGATAGAGAGCTGCCAGGTGTACAAGCTTAGAAGGAAGGACTTCGACATGTGCCTCTTTCAGAACAAGACGGTGCGGAGGAAACCGATAAAGACCGCTCAAGAGAAGCTGGCGACGATCACTAAACTGGACAAGGAGTACATGAAGACGCTGCCTGGAGGTTCCCTGTCTGATGTTCGCGATAAAAAGCAGACTAAAACTTCGTATCTTGAACACTCTGGAAATCTTTAATGGGCGGTATTTATTTCGTTTCTTCTTTCGCTGTTGAATGTACTCGTTTCTTCGATCCAATATGGCGGACAAAATTTTGACAGGAAATAATATTTTATGAAAATAATTTAAAAATAATAAAAAAAGAAAAAACTATAATAATAAAAAATAATTTTTTACTGCAGATCTTGTGCTTGTGACAGCACCAACACATTTATATCTAACATGATACAAGTCATATAGTTTTTATAAACAGTTATTACAAATTTAACATCAATACATTTTATAATCATTTAATTAAATAAACATTTTAATTTGAACGGTTATAATTTATAATAAATATAAATAAATAATAAAAGTATTAAAAAAATAACAAATTTTGAGATTTTTGCAATTTTAAGATTTTTTTTTTGAAAAAAACAGCAACGAAAAATTTTGAAAACAAAAATGTTTTAAACCTATATTAGGGTTAAGACGTAAGTATACTATCATTTTCAGGTAGTCAAAACTATAAACGCGTTCTTCTCAAAACAGCATTTTTTAAATTTGCGGGAAATATATCTCAAAAAAGTTCTCAACCGATCCTGACGAAACGTTCAGGATTCTAGGAAGTCTATATAACTAGTTTCAATGTGAACCTTATGTGAAGCTTATACAATTATTCGACTTTGCAAAATATGAAAATTATTGCAAAAAAGTCGAAGTTTTTGGTAAATTTCCGATTTTTTTCGAAAAACGCGCCATTTCCTCAGTTTTTTTCTTTTTTTTTTTTTTTGGTTCACACAGAAACTATAACATTAATTAACTTACATTTTTTTATTGGACTGTTTCAAATGAAAATTACGGCCTCCAGAACGCCCGCAAGTCGATTCCTCATTCTTGGACGTGCTGCCCTTGACCGCTTATAAATCTGCTATTTTGAAATAAAAAAATAAAAAAAAACATTTTTTATATTTTTTAAACATGTACAAAACATCATGCCAAATTTCAATAAATTTCAATAATTCCTTCATAGATAAAAAAAGTTTGAAAAACGCTTGATTTTTGGCCTTCTAATTGTATCTCCCCACTTAAGGGATGATTGTAATACTTAATTAGAAGGCAGCAAGAAATTTTTAACGAAAAAAAAAATTTAATAAAAAGTGTATCCCATGCTTTTCCAGAAGGATCGAAAATGGCTTTGGAGAATATACTGTTTTTTATTATGTAGAGAGCTGGAGGAAAGGGGGATTTAATTATTATTTTCTCCCAGCAAAAGGGCCCCGCGCCACCGAAATTGAAACGCCTCAACCTCCAACCACCCACCCTCCCACGTAATATTTTAATAATAATATTTTTCACGCACCTTTGGATATTCGTATTAATAGCCGTCCATTTATAATTCTATTTTTAGCGTCCGCAGACGTGACGGTACTTTATATTCAATGTTATAGCGAAGATTATCGGACCCTCGTCCGAAAATTCCAAAATTTAGGCACGAACGCGTCATTACTAACGATTTAAATTAATTTACATATGAATCAGGCGTAATGAATCTCAATAACTGATTGTGCCACCTAGGTAACAGAGTTGTTCTATAAGGGCCTACCGGTTTTGGTGATGCGAACTGCCGCCAGAATGACAATAGGAAATGTCTAGACGTCTGCTTTAAACTTATCGAATGAGCGACTGCAGACGATTTGTTCTTGTTTTGTAAATGATTTATAGGCACAGTGTCTCAAAAAAGTTTGCGTACAGATACCTTACAATAAAATATCATCTTCGAAAGTCGCTTAAAATTTCAGTCAAAGTCAATTGAAAATAAAAAAGTCCTTTGGTTATGCGGTCATGTACAATTGGATGCACATTCGTCGATTCTTCTTGCTTTTTATTTTCGCACGCAAATATTGCCAGCCCAAAAACACTACATATCCTAAATCGTCGTCCATTTTGTCACTTGGGCAGACAAATTCGTTCTGCCGCAAGGTTGTGACTTCGGCAGCCAGGCTGCCATGTCGACAAATCGCTATGTCATCGCTTATCAATCTCGCTAGTGATGCGCATAGTCGGACGTTTTTAACTACCAGGTTATGAGGACTATAGTGATTTCAATAATCGGATTAAACTAGAAACTTGTCCATCCTTGAAAGGTAATGTTGTCAGGTTGGGACCTTCACGGTGAGTCACTGGGAACCCTTGGAGGACAATACCACCGTCACCGCCGCTGTCTATTGTGCTTAACGCTGCAATTTGGTCGCCTAGCTCGATTTTCTGCGGCAGCGGCTGGACAAATTTACGAGGTATGTAAATTAAGTAATAAGACGTAACGTAGCGCCCGATCTAGTGACGCTGCGGAGATGGGACTTGGAAGGGGGGTAGGTTAACATGTAATGCACCTTTAGCACAAGGTTGAACTTGTTAGAGTCATTTGTTTGTTCTTTGTGACTGTTTCCGTAAACCGAATTTTCTAGTGCGTTTTAAAAAGGAGTGACATTAATTCTGAGCAACGGTGTGCTATCAGGTTTTGCTTTAGACTTGGATACAGGCAACGGATACTTTGGCAAAATTTCAACACGCCTACAGAGACAGTGTTTTTTCAAGAGCCTAGGTTTTTCGGCGGTTTAAGGCATTCTCAGAAGGAAGGGAGTCGATTGAACATGAACCACGCAGCGGAAGGTCTTCATCTTCAAGAACCGATGAAAATGTCGATAGAATACGGGATCTTGTGCGTTTAGATCGTCGGTTGACGACAATAATGATCGGGGAAGAGTTAAATTTGAATCACATCACTGTTCATCAGATTAACTTTTGACTAACGAATTGGGGATGAGAAAAATCTGCGCAAAAATGGTTCAAAAAGCCTTTCGCAGGAACAAAAGGACATCAGGAGAGAAAGATGGCTTGAATTTTTGGAATTGATTGAAAATGATCCCCATTTTATGGAACGTGTCATTACTGGTGATGAGACTTGGGTGTTTGATTACGACCCGGAAACCAAGCGCCAAAGCATGGAGTGGCAGATTTCAAGCTCTCTAAGACCCAAAAAAGCAAGAATGAGCAAGTCGAAGATCTTTGATCTTCGCATGCTGATTTGCTTTTTTGATAGCCAGGGAATTGTCCACAAAGAGTTTGTGACTTCAGACCAAACAGTAAATCAGCACTTTTACAGAGAGGTTCTTGAAAAACCTCGAAAAAAGGTCATGCGTGTGAGATCAAACATCAAGAACAACTGGATGTCGCATCACGACAATGCGCCTTGTCACACAGCCATTTCACTAGAGTTTTTAGCCAGTAAAAATATTCATGTGGCTCCTCAGCCTCCCTATTCGCCTGATTTGAGTCCTCGTGACTTCAACCAATCACCTCAAGGGACGTCATTTTGGGACCATAGAAACATTCAAACGGCTGTAACCGACCAGCTGAAGGTTATTCTAGTATATGAGTTCCAGCACTGCTATAAGGAATGGAAGAACCGTCTCCAGCGCTTCCCAAGGAAGTTATTTTGAAGGAGACAATACTGAATTGTAATTCTATTTGAATAAAAAAAATAAAAATAAAAAAATCACTCTCATTACTTAATTTACACACCTCGTATAATACTGTACGATAACGGTCCCATGTAGCACAACAGGCATGCCAAGTTCTGTTCCCAAGACCTTGGCATGCCTGTTGTTCAAGGCCAATTCACCAGACCTTTCCTCCACTGACTATCATTTGTTCTTAGCAAACATTTAATAAATAAATCATTTGAGGACTATCGCCATCTACAAGTAGTCATACACAGCTCTTTCGCTTCACAACCGCTTGAGTTCTGGGAACGTGGTGTTCGCAGTCTGCCTACCTACTCGTTGGCGACAAGTTGTAGAGTAGGACGGCGCTTACATTCTAAATTAAATTCCTCCTGTTTGTAATATAAATAATCATATTTGAACATGTCAGCAAGGCTCAATACTTTTGACTCAACTGGATAAGTTATTTTTTTATTTTGTTTTAAAATACACGTTGAAATAGTGAAACCTGATACTGCTGGTAGTAAAAAGAGATCGTTCATATGGAATTATTTGAAAAAAATGATGAACAGCAAGCTTCCTGTATTTGCAAGTGAATAATTCGAATTATCAACATTCATAATCGGATGTGGCGATTATTTCAATAATCGAATTGTGAATGAATTTTAAATTAAATCATCCCATCACTAAATCTCGTCGCTCAGCCACAGAAAAAACCGGCGCCCGCTACAATTGTGTTACCCACACACATCTAAATAATGTATGTCACACGCCTTGCCTCTTCGCACTTTAATTTTCTGCCACTTCTTTTGAGGAGTTCAAAGGCGAAGTTGCGAAGGAATTCGCGCCAAATTTGATTAAATTAAACGCTTAAAGCTTCGGGGATCCATCGCCATGCATTTACTTGTAATTAGCAAAAGTGGATTGCTTTCAATACAAATTAATGGGGTTCTTTACGAGATCCAGTCAGAGCACAGATTAAAAAGACTCCTAATGAAATTATAGTGTCAGTTTGTTATCAGTGCTAGTTTAAAGAAACTGCTAACTGAATTATAAGGTAGCCTAGAATATCTGTTGGTTCAATATTTTCATCCTTTGTCTACTAAATAGTTAAGTCTTATTTTTTTTTTTTTGGAAATGGTGAGTTTTTATTGCGTGTTTGATCTCTAGAATCTTACGATGCAGTGCACCTTTATGACGCATATGACCTTTATAACCAAGGTGACCTCTGTGGCTTGCATGGCCTTTATGACCCGTATAATCAGACAGAAATTTTTTCGCTGAAACTTAAAATATCGATGTTTTAGAACATTTTAGGCCTATTTAGATAAAATTAATAAAAAAAAATCGTAGACACTATACGAGTTAGTATTATATTAATAACATCTATAATATTATACAAAAGTACAGACGGCAATAATATATATCACTACCGTTATTTTTATTGGCCATTAAACTGTCGTAAAAGACTCAAATAAAATATTTTTATGTTGCAGAATCGTGACAGAAGTTGAGATATTAAGATTATAGTTTAAAATTATATTTTGTTTTCATAAAAAACACTTAAAGGTCTCTAAATCTCGGCACAAAAAAGATTAAAAATTGAACAGTGAATTTAGACTTTGTGGAAGATGAAGTATCCCCGATGTAATACGGTTAGTTTTATTTTTGGTATACTGTTGGAGCAATGAAGTGTAGAAGCTCTTAAACTTTGAGTATTATTTTTAATAGTATACAGTGTCCACCATAAAGTTGGAATCATATTGTTTTTTTTTTTAAATATTAGACTATGATAAAAATTTTTGGTGGCAATCACGGATGCTTCCAAACTAACTTGAAATGCATCAATTCAAAGTTGACAGTTAACATCTGGCAATAATTTTCTTGGCCACCGCGTTCCCCAGATTTGAACATAATGGACTTTTTCTTTTGGGGATATTTAAAGGAATAAGTGTACAAAGGGAGGCCTTTTCAAAATGTGGATCATTTAGAAAATGTTATAAGAGAAATATGTACAAATATTCCTAGGCAGTTCTTATTAAATTCTGTCAGGGAATTTAACCGTCGAACTGAAAAAATGAAGGAAGTCACACAGAGATGTAAGGTTTATGCAACTTGCAACCTTTTTTTCGAATAAGAATATCAATAATCTTTAAAACCAATCTAATCTATAGAACCGTTTATAAAAAATGGCCCAACGATGGAATCGCCTAAAATACCAACCCAAACATTTAACTTCTCGGGATACTGCATACGTACAGGAATATTCAAGTGCTTATTTTCCGTAGACCAAGAACGATATAATAATTCAATTCACACGTGCGCATTATAATTTATGGGCGGGGCGTCCCGACTACATATTTTATTGCTACCCTATCACGAAAGACAGAGAATAACGCTCATAAAAGTTTTAAAATTACATGTCAGTCTGGCAACTATGGATATAATATTTCTCTGTCAGTTCCTCTGTCTGTCAGAGTTTATTCTTTTCTATCTTTAAATGGTCGGTTTTGAAATCTTGGACTTTCCAACCCTGTATGTATTTATAATGCGTAAAATTCTCCTTTTACAGAGAATTATGCATTATAAGACTTGTTGGAAGCAAGTAAATAAATGGTGAGACATTCTGTAAATTGATAGTCCAATCTCATAAACAGTTTTTATCTTTTTAGTTTTCCAAAGACGAGGTGTAAGATGCAATCTTGTCAAGATTTAATTAAACTCAAAACCCCATCCATTTATCATCCACTTGATGACGCAGCTAATCCAACTTCGATGTTTGACCCACATCATCTGCTTTATTAATGGAATAAGAAGTTCATAGCCGTTGTAATTTATCTGGAGAATTAAGAAGTTAGGCTGGAGAGCGGGCACCCTGACTTCTTACCTAGATGACAAGCCATCCAGTATAATTAGGTTCTAATTTGTAAAAACGAGGGAAATTAAATTTGGAAGTCTTCATATTCGTTTCTGCCTCGTACCTTAGGTATAACTTAGAGTGATGCACAAACATTTTATTTTTTTGAAGAGGATGAGACTTACTTTTCATACAAAAAGTTTCAAGCGCAACCGTCAGGTGTTGCTTTTTTTTAATAATAAATTTAGCAAAATATGCAAAAATCGCAAAAGTTATGTTGTGATAAACATTATGTTTCTCGTACATACAGGGTGATTTCTAAATTGAGTCATATTTTCCAGAAAGAAACATTTTTTTCCAAATACTATTTTTGTGTATACGTAAAAATAGTGGTGACCGGTGTAATTTCTCGTGTTTTCGTAACGAAACATGGGATCCATTGATCATATTTTCGGGTGTGATTATTAGACCTAAGTAGAGGGTTATAATGGCAAAAAATTCAAATGAAACCTGCGAAAACATTTTTCAAAAAATGTCTGCCACCGCAGAAGATCTCGGAAATGGAAACTTTATGGTGATTTATAATGTCATTTCATCCCAACATTTGTTTTTGAGATTTTGTATAAAGATATCTTTTCACACAATCGACATTTAACCTTCAACCTGGGCTTATTAGACGCAAACTACTTGCCGGAAGTACACAGTCTACTTGTTTCTCGTGATGCATATACGATTTTTTCTCACACGCACCAGAAAGTACGTTCTACGTACTATTCTTTGAATAAATATGCGAGGAAGTTCCGGAAAAAAATTCGTCAATGCGCCCGAATTCAAAATATATATTTTCTATTTATATGCGGAGAAGTTCCGAAAAAAAAAAAAAATCTTCAATGCGCTTACATCCCTAAGTGCATAATATATAATTCTCATGATTTCATCATGAGAACCTCAACACCGGAAAAAAACCTCGTTTTGAGGTTAGAATGAAGAATAATTTTTTTACTCAGATAGAACGCATTTTTATGAAAAAGATTGAGAGGACATTTTCCATCAGAATTCTACGTAAAATAATTTTTCCGTTTTCAAATTTTGAATTTTCAAGAATGATGTACGCCATATTGAATCCGCCATCTTGGATTTCAGACTTTTTTCACCAGGAATAACTCAAAAATGTTACTAAAACATGAAATGACATAGGAAAAGTATTACAAACTTCTATTTACTTTTTATAATGAAAAAACGCGCCATTTCTTGAGAAATTCGGCCGCCATTTTGAATCCGCCATCATTGAAAATTGACAATTTAGTCAAATATATTCTGTAGTATTGTTTTGATTGAGGAAAATGACTGTGGATCAAGAAAAACTCACAATAACATTATTTTCTCGTTAATACTAGAGAAAAATTCATATTTCATAAGATTTTATGCAATGTCCGCCATTTTGAAAAGATTAGAGTCAGTTGAGGTCGGCGAAAAAAATCCTATCATCAACTCCAATAAAAAAAATATATAAAAAAAATGTCCCCAAATTTTCAGTACTTTTCTCCATAAAGTCAGCCATTTTTTTTCTAGAGCATTTAATCACAATTCTGAAATCGAAAGATCACATCCGAAAACATTAGGATAAGTGGTTTTTATTGAGTGAATTCATTAATTTCCCTTCGAGATTGACGCTCCAAAAAGGACGAAACATTGTGCCCGTTTGGGCGTTAATGGGTTAAGCAAAGTAATTAAGTGAAAAATAAATTAACATTATTCCGTACCAATTAGTCATATTTCTAGTCTAAGAAAGTCAGTCCCCTATCTTGAATCAGACATTTTTAAAAATCCCATTAAGACCGAACGTAAATTGCCAAATAGACTTTCAGAGTTGCAATTAAAAAGAGATGCCGAGTCAGATTTCCATTTTCGTCGCAGACGCCGCTCCCAAACGCGGGACAATTTAATTTGCAAATGGTCGAATTTAAAACAGAAATTCAACATTTTACAGTTTTCTATTGCCTCTCTTATTGTAATTTAATTGGACAATAGTCCGAAAAATGGGCCTTGGGAGTCTCGAAGCGGTGATTTATTAAGGCCGTCTCGCTGAGCTGGCCGGATTTTAATTAGGAGCCTTTAAAAGGTAAACCGTTCTCGTTGTGTTGTAATCGTTTTTGTACCGGCGAATTTTTTAGTTTATTTACAATAGCCGTTATTGCTAAATCAGTAGGTTAGAATGGCTGGTAACTGATACAATCAAAACGGTAAAGGTTTAAATGAAACTGGAGAAAATCTATTTAACTTAAATCAGACAAAAAATATGATTAGATTTATTCTTATAATAGGGTGCAAGTAGCGCCCTCTAGAAGCAATGCTAAAGTAAGGATGATGCAGCAATGGGATCCCCACTCTCCCCTGTCACTGCCAAACTTTTCATGGAAATATTTGAGCGGCACACCCTCTAAAAGTCAGATGACACCCCACTGGTATCAGATTAACCCGGATCTTGATTCCGTTGAAACCAAAAGTTTCAACCCACCCAAACCCCACCACCCACAGTTGGAACCCACCCAAACTTTAATCCATTGGAACCCAGTGGATTAAAATGTTCAAATATTTGCGTTTGTTCATGATACTTTCTATGAAAAATTAAAACTAATTGGCCAACACCATTATTACTCTACACCCTCAATGGTGACTGTACAACGATCTAAGGGTGTCTGAGTAGTAATGGTGTTGGCCAATTAGTTTTTATAGAAGGTATCATAAATAAACACGAATATTCAAATATTTAAAAGAAAAAACATATGAGAGAGTTCCATGAAAATGATTTACAGTAACAATTTTTTGTCTCAACAGGATCAAAATCGGGGTTGATCTGATGCCAACCGGGACTTTTAGGGGATGTAACTAATAAATAGGGGATTTTATATATTAACTATTTAACCCTATCGAAAATTAAGGAGGAATGACGAAAAAACGACGTAGAGAATGCGGGATTAAAAAAATATCAGTTAAAAGGGAAATTACTAGAAATTTGGAATAAAATCTCCCTTGATTTAACATGGAAATTAGTACCTATATAATATGCAGCAACGATTGCAAATAATCATATGTGATAATGGTGCACCAACAAGGTACTAAAATATGTTTATATTGGTATTTAAGGGATATAGTACATAGAGTACTAGAGTATTAAGTAGTATATAGTAGATATTTTTTTTAATTTTTTTTTCTGATGTATAAACTAGCTAACAATGATATTCAAAAATAATTTGGGGGGGGGGTAGCTAGCAACATAGCTAGCTCAGTTTTAATCAGATATACTTGTAGCTTCTTATATACAATTAGAACAAGTTTTAATTGTAGCTTCTTATATAGATTATTTATCGAAGTACACACGATTTTTGCGATTGTTACAATTTAAGATCGATTTTTTTAAGAAGATAAGTTTTTTTATCAGACAGCCTGTATATACTCAATATTTTATATGGTAACTTTGAAGGACTCTTAACCCTTTGGGGCACGGTGGCACCATACGGTGCCACCTTTTTTAACACAGTTTTTTTTTGCGATTTTGAAGTAGTTTAAATTCTGATTTTGAAGTAGTTTAGATTTAACCAATGTTTTTTGTATTTTTATGATCGTGCTATAAATTCTCTGTGTATCAATTTTCAATGAAATCCGGTAATATTTGAAATTTTTGTCCGTCATATTGGATCCGCCATTTTTAATTTTTAAAATCTGAAGACAGATTCGTAATCAGTGACCCCGAAAAATTATAATATTTTTTAATGAAATCCGGTGATAATTAAAATTTTTTGTTCACCATCTTGGATCCGCCATTTTGAATTTCTAAATTCTGAGGTCAGATTCGTAATCAGCGAACCAGAAAACTCCTGCATACCAATTTTTATGAGAAACCGATTATATAAAAAATGTATACCGCAAAGGGTTAATATAGAATGTTCTTATAAATATGTGGTCAAAAACGTACATGCAGAGTGTTAAACATTATGTTTTTTTTATTTTTGCTTTAATATTGGTACTCTTTAAACTATATTTTTAAACAAAATAAATATGTAGATGTTTGTATAAGTTTTTTTTTATATCTTTGGGAACTCATCGCCTCACCTTTGAATGTGGTGTGGTCAGTTTCTCAAACACTTCCTTTTGTGCTTTTCGGTTAATAATGCGATTGCTTGTTGATTCTTCTCTCGAGAGCACTTCAATCCTTAGACGTTTTCGCTGGTTAGGAAAGTGATAGATAAATTCCACTCCACTTGGCTCCCTGTATTCCCTCCTGACCTACTCAAGTTCCTATTACTTTTCCGTCTCGATTTAGAACCCTTTACATTTACAAGGGTGGACGTTAACGCAGGATAAGAATCGCAACGCATTTCGCAATTCAACTTCATTTAACACTGTTTCCGCGTCGATAAAGTACCAGAAGCTCATATTATAGCTATTTGTTTCATATTAGTTCATATTAGAAGTATTTGTTTTCATCTAGTGGAGTCAAAGTATCGATGGATGTCGAAAAATTTCAGTCAAAGGCTTAAATAAATAAATCAATTTAACAGATTAATTATAATTTTTTACAATAATGGCACAGTCATTACCATTTGTGGATAGATTGAAAAATATGATTGAGAATTTCGAAGATTTTACAATAGGTAAAGCAGCGCGCAATATTTGAAGAAGGCTATTTTTGTGCCGAATTGTGTTTTTGAAGAAACACAATTGGTTGAGTTGTGTTGAATACTATCTTCGTGACGTAATAAATACTATTTATAAATTAAGTAGATTTTAATTAATTAATTTAACATTAAATTTACATTTTAGGTTACATTTTTTGCCTTTTTTAAGAGATTCACTTGGTTTGGTTGTCTCTAAATTGCACTATGTACCGATACTGCCCTTTAGAGACAGAAACGCGCCAGAACTCAGACAAATAATCTATATTTTAAACGACATATACATGAAACTATTATATATGATTCATAATTTAAATATAAATTTATAAATACAAATTTCAATTTCAAAGCTGACCCGGAGAATAACGTAAGAAACCCGGAGCCCGGAGATACTTCGTGGAAACCCGGAGTCTCCGGGTCATTTTCATGGAGGTGGCAACTCTAGGCAACGTACGCTCAAGCAATGAAGACAGTAGGTGTTTCTGAATGACACAAGCGCTAGGTATGCATATTATTAACACATTTTTACTCCTGTCTTTATGGTGTTATGTTTTTCCGTCAATGACATGACGGATTACGAATCCGACTCTGCGTTATAGCACATTTTCCGGGTCCTAATTATCACGTACTGTGAAAAATTGTCCACATTTAGTTTCTACCTCAACTTTAGGTAAAAATTAACAAAAATGTGATATATTTTTTTATGGTTTATGATCTTTCACTACATAATTAAAACAATATGGTCTACTGTTAAATACTTTGACACATGAGGGAACATGTAGGAAATAGAAATATTAAAATATGCTATATTAATAATAAACTCAAAATTGTAGAGCTGTACAACGATGCCATAAAACTGGGACATTTTTGAAAAATGGAACGGAAAAAATGATAGAAGCGTCGGCCTCGTGTAAAATTTCTTTTGTACATGTTAAAGTGTCTCAGGTTGTAGAAACTTAATAATTTTCGCAGATCACAGTTTAGTATATCCATTTCCATATAAAATGGGCGGCCAATATAAAACAATCATCCTGTACAAACAAATAAACATAAATTGACCTAATATAAAATTTTAAAATATACATACACTTACAATCTTTAAAATGCTCTCTTTGAATAAAAAATAAATTGGTGTAAAAATATAATAATTATTTCATATTTCTTATGCTATATATTTTTTTAGCTAAGAATTGTGAAGACAGAGTATGGAAAGCTATGAGGCTTTTTCTTCTACCTCCGGTCATTATTAGATTCACTTATGATCTGCTTGTCTTTGGAACACCTTCAATTAACATTTCAAAAATTAAATTAAAAAAATATATATCTCAAAATAATATATATCTAGAAAATATATCTGAGAGATAGACACCGAACACTCTCCATCATTATTTATGGCATTTTTTTTTCTGTCTACACAACTCTGTGTACACAACTCATAAATAAAATACTCAGACGGCTTCGCCGTCTGTAGCATTACTTTCTTGTCAAAACAAGAAAGTTCTACTCAGTTTAGATAGATCAAGTGATATTTGATACTGTTACAAAAACAGGTGCATAATACTTAAAAATCATGTTGAATAACTCCGAAAATATTAAAGGGAAATCTTCACAGTATCTATGTATCTGACTAACCAAGTCATTTTGGAAGCATTTTTCTAGACACGAAATATTTCTAAAGTCGAACTAAAAATACAAAAATTCAAAAAAGTCTTGTACGTCACACATAACTAAAAAAATAAGGGCTTAAAATCTCTTTAGAACTTGATATGTTTTATTAAAATTTAATGACCATAATTCACTAAAACTGTAGTAAGGGTGGTATTTCCATAACCTATTTCCATTACCAAATAAATAACCGGTAATTTATGAAAACTATATAAGGGTGGTGTAGACGTTTTCGGTTCAAATGTAAAAATTTTTCATGTGATATCTTGAGCTTATCAACTTATTGGACGCAGAATTTCACAAGCTGTAATCCTATCAGAAGTAGTTTTTGAAACCTAATGAACGTGTTGTCTCAAGATCTAGTTGCTCTAGATGGCTTAGTCTACCACTGGAGTTTTGCTGATGACCTAGTAATACCTAGTCTAGTAATACCTACACAGACAGTTTTCAAAATATTTCGTTACGAAATGAAAGGATTTACAAAAAAAGTTAAACAATGGATTATTGGCTACTTTTCTAAACGCATTTAGCTTATTATTGAAATCGATTGAAACTATTTCGAAAATTCGTTTTGTAGGACATACGTTCTGAATAAATTGCACTTTGCATCATTTGATCTGCATAAATAGTCACTGCAAAAATGATTTTTTAAACAGGACAGGAGGAAGTTTTAGCTCGCTTTCATCTGATGCGGCAAAAGCCCAAAAATTAATGAGCGCGCGTTGTCTAGATCGTGTGCTAATTTGAAATAAATATAACGGAAATTTTGTGCGTCCCCTCTTCGTGGAAACACGTTCTCAAATGTACTCTCCATTTATTGACACTACCTTACGTAGATCGCAATGCACCTCAAAGCAATGTTCTCGGTGAAGAGTGAATTCGATCTTCCGCGTGAAAAAAAGATGCCTAGTGTTTCAGCGAGTTCCGAGAAAATGGGAAATTTTCCTTTCGCGAACGAAATTTACGTTAGCGACAAGCGACGTTAGCGAAATTGAATTTCTTTCAGTGGCAGTATTGCAGATTCTGAAATATGTACATCATAATAAAACTGTTGCTAAGTTGACGCATGAGCTTCAGTTAAGACGTCACGATTTGCATATGTACATCCGAAATATCTTATTTAGTTATTCGTCTTCAACAGGGAGGAACCTCGAAAGCTCAGCTGTCGTCAGTGATACTTTTATATATTTTAGAAACGGTACTTGTGACAGTAATTTTTAGTAATCAATTTTTAGTTTAAGGCTGTAGATTATCTTATTCGGACCGAATGGACTCGCCTGCACAGTATCGTTGCGGGGGCATTGTTAGTTTTCAGTAAAAAAGCTCGCCTTTAATCGAATATTTGTCTAATAAAAATTGTTAACGCAAGTTTTCCGCGCTCGTAGAAGAACCGCTCTTTTCCACTGAAAAACTGGGTGAGATGTTCTTTTATGGTCTCATCAGAATCGAACGATCTATCATTCAAGTCGTTCTGCAATGAACGAAACAAAAGGTAATCTGATGGGGCAAGGTCCGGTGAGTAAGGAGCATGAGGCAAGACTTCCCACCCAAGCTGCAGCAACTTTTGGCGAGTCACCAAACTTGTATGGGGTCCCGCGTTGTCGTGGTGGAACACTACGCCTTTGCGATCGATGAGTTCTGACCGCTTCTCCGCAAGAGATGTATTCAAATCATCCAATTGGCGACAGTACACATTTTAATCGATCGTCTGGTTCATTCATTGCACCACGATCACTTACGTCGAATATTGTTGTAAAAAATCCATTTTTATCGCCTGTTACTCAGAATCCTTCCAAAATGAATCGATTTTGTTGCGCTTGAGGTGAGTATCGGCGATATTGATGCGATTGGTGAGATAAATTTCTTTGCGTTCATGAGGAACCCATATATCGAGCTTGCTGATGAAACCCAGCTTCCGTAGATGATAGTGAACGGTGGAACGATGAAGGTTTAGTGTCTTCGCAATGTCACGAGTGGTCGAATGTGGCTCTGCTTCGATCAGTGCCTTTATTTGGTCGTCATCAGCCTCCATGGGCCTTCCGGAGCGAGGAGCATCGGTGACCAAAAGTCACCAGCACAGAATTTGGTGAACTATCTCTGGCACTGACGCTCTTGTAGGGCATTGTTACCGTAAACTTTACACAATTTTTCACGGGCCTGCCTTGCGTTCTTCCCTTTGCGGAAATAAAAAAGCAAAATATGCCGAAAATTCACAGTTTGATCTTCCATTTCAACTTGATGTAAAAACCAAACTACGTGACCAAATCGATTACTTTTTTTTCTTAAATGAAGGTTGAACTATCAGCTATCAAATGGTATAGTACTCGAGCTGATTGTGATGACATTTCTCTATGCCACCTATTCTTTCTATGCCACCTTAACCTGTTGCGTTAAGGTGACGCTGAATTGATATTTATAGCCACCTTAATTCAACAGTTGAAAATAAAATAACATAAATAAAACTGTAAAAAAAAATAACTGTTGGATCAAGGAGGCTGCCTCTTAAAAGCGACGATAGGCTCAGAAAAAGTAGGTTTCAATACAAAACAACAATAGTGTTTAATCTATTTTATCTTGAAAAATGAGGATTATATGAATTTTACATAAATAAAAGTAGACATCCTGCATATTCATAGCCACCTTAATTCGGATTTTAAATCGTTTTAAATATAAAGTTGATAAAACCAGAGAAAAGCTGCGTATTTTGTAAGTCGTATGCGCAAAATTCAGATTTGCAAAAGGACAATGTTAAAAATAGCCGTTTTTTAACGCATCTGGGGCACGAACGAAACCCTACAGAAATGATTGGTTATGATTAGTAGAAGTCAATAATATTCATAGAAAACCCTAAAAGTCCGGGGAAAACTAGTGCGCTATCTATATAGTACATCATCTCAATCGACTGCTAGTCTACAAGACAGTTACAACAAAAATAAAAAATTTCAAACCCAAATACCAGACCATATACCTTTTTTGGTTTTTGGGCCGCTGAATCCAAATCTGAGATTCGTTTAGCTCTGTCACCTCAAGATTTTTTTTTGAAGCTCATTTTGAAGGTTATATCAGGCTCATATTATGTAATTATAAGGTCGAATATAGTAAAAAATGTTTCAATAACTTGTTCTATATGTTTTCGGGGTCACCCGATCTGAATCAGAAGTCCATTTGATCACACTGTTGAGGTTCAAGGTCATTCCAAGGTCACTCGAGAGTCATTTTAGGGTTACTATAAGGTTAAATACAAAAAATGAGCAGAACATGATCCAATAACTTGTTCTATAGGTTTTCGGGTCGCCTGATCTGAATCTGAAGTCCATTTGATCACACTGTTGAGGTTCAAGGCCATTCCAAGGTTAAAAGAGGGTCATTGGGTTATAGTAAGATAAAATAATAAAAACACACCTAACTATGCGAGGATCATTTAGCCACAAAAAGTGTTTCCCAGAACGCACCACGAGGAGGCGATCCTCTCTAGCGCTCCTTACGTTTTTTTTGTTTTTTATCGTTTTTATGTTTTTTTTTTGGGTTTTTATTTTTTTGTTTTTTTTTTTTGGTTTTTGACCGTTTTTTATATCTTTTTGTTTTTAATTTTTTTTTATATTTTTGTATTTTATAAAGTATTTTTGTTTTTTTTTGTGCCTGATTTTTACGGGGGCGAAGTTCGCCCTCGCGAGATGACCCTCGGCGCTCTTCCACTTAACCCCCGATACATTCACACAGTAACAGCCATGTCCTAATAGAGTTGCCAAGTCTATTAGGCGGGACTCGAACCCACTGACAGAGGTTCAGCAGATGGCTCAGATTGCCACCTCTGGTACCACCCGATATGACCTTACATCCGCAAGTATGCCCAATAATAGTGTTTTGTTTTTTCTTGCTGAGACACATTTTTGACAATTCTGAGACACATTTTGTGGCTAAATGATTCTCGCATAGTCTTTTTAGGCGAATGACCTTAAAACTCAATAGTATAATCAAATGAACCTCCGATTTAAACTTATAGAACAAGTGTCAGGAACATAGACATAATTATGTCTATGATTAGGAACATGCAGCGTTTTATTCTTAATTTGACCTTATAGTAACCCTAGAATGACTCTCGATTGACCTTGGAATGACCTTGAACCTCAACAGTGGTATCAAATGGACTTCGGATTCAGATCGAGTGACCCCCGAAAACATATAGAACAAGTTATTGGAACATGTTTACTATATTCGACCTTATAATTACATAATATGAGCCTGATATAACCTTCAAATGAGCTTCAAAAAAATTTTGACGTGACAGAGCTAAACGAATCTCAGATTTGGATTCAGCGGCCCAAAAACCAAAAAAGGGATATGGTCTGGTATTTGGGTTTGAAAACTTTTTATTTTTGTTGTAACTGTCTTGTAGACTAGCAGTCGATTGAGATGATGTACTATATAGATAGCGCACTAGTTTTCCCCGGACTTTTAGGGTTTTCTATGAATATTATTGACTTCTACTAATCATAAACAATCATTTCTGTAGGGTTTCGTTCGTGCCCCAGATGCTATTTTTAACATTGTCCTTTTCAGTGGTTTAGTTAATAATCTGAATATCTTTTGTTTGGGCCACTTCGTATCAGGACAGTATTCAAAAAATTCTGGTTCTATCTGTGCCGCAACAGATTTCCGTTTCACATATCTTGTTTACTGTCGATAAAATAGTAATGGAATGGACAATAATTTTGTCGTACGCTCGAGTTTTAGAAAATAAGGAACGGCCATAAAAACCCGGACGTTTTCGAAACGGGAACGAGCTTAAAAGGCAATACAAACAGATCCTAAAGTATAAATGAAGTCTATCATTTTCTTATATCCACAACCTATGTAAACATTTGGTATGACTACAAATACTGCTAGACTAAAGAAAAAGCTATATTTTTTTAGACACCACTCATCTTTAATGGTACCTTGCACATCTATTCGAAAACCTAAACAACCTTTTCAGTTGATCATACATTTGCATTATCACATCACCATTGATCTTTTTATCAATAAATTTTCAGTTAGTATACAGGGTAGGTCATAAGTAATAAGTACATAATAGTAAGTACATATTGCAACAGCATATTCCCCAGGCCAAATTACCTTGGTCCAATTATTGATGATAATCAAAGTATAGGTTTTAATTATGTTTTTAATTTCCCTCTACAATTTCTGAATAAATTGAGAAAATGAAATGAAATTAGAAAATCGTTTTTTTTTAGATGAAAAATTTAAATTCTTGTATCATAGCTTTGATATAACGACTAGAGGCGGTCACCTAAGGCTCATTACCTTTCCTTAAAATGACATAGCTTTTTTTTGGGGCTTTTTTAGGGGCTTGATCTTGATTTAATGATGACCTCTATTTATATCCATAACTTATTCAATTGTATTCTTATGATTGAAATTAAAGCGAAGATTGTATCGAGTGTGAAAATGTAATTATATCTGATCCAACTGTTCTAATTATCATACAATATAATACCTCGAATTTCATTATAATTTGCTTTGAAGTCGCCTAACAATATGACATATATTTTCCACTTGTTAATATTCTTGCTCATATTTTCTACCGTCTTGTTCTTCAAATAATGAACTCAAGTCTACGTTAGACTGCATACAGGGTGTTCAATTATTAAGGGGCCACAGCGAAACTAATCAAGAAACCACGATATAGGGTGGCAAAATTATAATTTTATTTTCGATTTCGAACACAAATATCTTTAAAAAAGGTAAATTATAATAAAGGGTGATTATAAAAGGTAACAAAAAAGAGCGACATGTAAAGGGTATACCTTTTCCGTCAATAAATGATGGAAATATCTATATTTTCAATTAAAATTTAAATATTCGAAGATGCAAAAAATTTACACCATTTTTTATGTATTCTGAATGCTTGACAATGAATCGAATCAAAATGGTTGATAAATTAAATTTAATGGGACACCCTGTATACACATATTAAAATTATAAATGTAGTTGTAGAAATTCAGCCAAAACTTACACATGAACAGGTACGCATAACTATGGGAGGTGCGAAATTAACAATATGCAGATTGTTTTTAAAACTCGTTAGGCAACTGACAAGGCAATAAAATTACACAGGGGTTTAGCAGGATACCGTTAAAATAGGTACTATAAACCCATTTTTTTTTGCTTTAACATGTCAAGCGGTTAATTTCCGTGGGAATGTAGCGTGTTATTAATTTTTGCATCACGGCGCCGACATGGAAAACACAGTTATTTTATTTGATTAAATACGAATTTCCATTCATGTCAATTAAATTAAAACTGGAAATACAGCAAAATTTAAACTGTGTATTTATATAAATACGAGATGTGGCTATTAAATAACCGAACTGCTGTCATAACACATTTTATTCGTTATCAATTACAGTAACTTTTTCGCCTTCAATGTACTCCTCTAGGCGATCTCTACACCGCTCCATACGAGTTTTCCATTGTTGAAAGCAGTGCTGGAAGTCCACTTCTTCTCAGTGTCAATGTTATTTAGAATGTCAGCGCAAATGTTTACTCTTGATTCCTTTTGCTCGGGAGTGAGGAGTTTTGGCACTATTTTGCGCAAACTTTGCGCATGTTGAACGATTCATACAAAATCTGGCGAACACATTCTTTGCCGATTCCTGTTATTTCAGCAGGCCCTTAGATGCTTAGACGACAATCTTCGCGGATTAATTTACCACTTTTTTCAATGTTTTCATCCATTTTGGACGTTAATAACCGTCCGGGGCGCGTTCGTCTTCGGTCGTTTCATGTCCCTCTTTAAACCGTTTAACCCTTTCAGGGGGAGCATTTTTTCCTTAACAATTATTTTAAAAATAAGAGTGACTACTAGGGTTTTTGAGGTCGCTGATTCGAGGTCAGATTTTCAAAATTCAAAATGGTGGATCCAATATGGCGGACAAAATTTTCAAAAATAAGGACCAAACTTGGTTTACATCGGTTTTTGGGGTCACTGATTACGAATCCGAAGTCAGATTTTCAAAATTCAAAACGGTTGTTTCAATATACACATGCTTTAGGTTAATTTTACATTTTTTAAAGTATATAATAAAAAGTATGTTTGAAAGTTTATAAAGTCGCTAAGTACGATTTGAACACTACAATAACAAAAAAAAAAAAAATTCCTTATGTTCCTCCCTCTCGGCGTGACCCAGAACTAACGACGTGGACATGGGGAAGAAATAGTTCCTTTTTTGTTTTGTTTTTTATTTAATTTTTTTTTTGTATTTCTTATGTTTTTAATTTTCTTTGGGTATTTTTTTTATATTTTTTTTTGTATTTCTTGGATTTTTAAATTTCGAAATTTTTTTTTAGATCAATTGATTTCTTTTAGAATCAAAACGATTTTTTATAATCTTGCATTCTTATTATTTATGAGGCTTGGTGATATTTTTCAAAGCAATTTTGTTCTTTACTAATGCATAAAGGAACTTCGCACGTCTTGCAATAAAAAGATGTTCGTTTTTCTTGCGCTTTCGTGCTGCAGTAGATACATCTGCCAGTATCTTGAACAGCTGGAAAATGAAAAGTTTGAGTGGTTCGAATCGTATCAGATACTTTTGATTTATACTTTTTCAAATTATTTAATTAAATAAACATTTTAATGTGAATGGCTTAATTTATAATAATTATAAATAAATAATAAAAAAAATTAACAAAAATTCGAAAATATTGAGATTTTTGCAGTTTTAAGATTTTTTTTGAAAAAAACTGAGCAAAGAAAAATTTTGAAATTTTTTTTTATAAACCTATATATGGAGAATACGTAAAAGAATTTCAGAGCTGTAGCCATATGCGTTACCGAGAAACTGATTTTTCAGTGAAAAAACAGCATATTTTCATGTTAATTGTTTATAACAAGTATTTAAATAAATTAATTATTGCAATTTTACGCCAAAATATCATAAATCAGGTACCCAAGAGTCTAAAAAAATACTTTTGTACCTATAGATAGGGCAAAAGGTGTCGAGTAAAAAAAACGAGTAAAAAATAGGTGGGACATATATGTCCCACTGCCCCTGAAAGGGTTAAACCATTCAAAAACTTGTGTGCGGTATAAACATCAGTGCGGTAGCAGCATCAGTTCGGTTATTTCATAGCCACACCTCGTATTGCACTCCAAATCATTTCACGTACGGTCTATATTTTATTTCTTCAAATAATACATATGTTAAATTAAAATTCCAATAACAAGTGTCTTATATGCATTCAGCACATGCTTACTGCATTGATAGTAAAAAAATAATTTTATTATTATTTTGATATTGATATTATTAGAATATCCGGTTGATTTCTTAGCATTGAGCCATTTCCTCGAAGTGCTTGGCATTTTCTAGACAAGACTGGAGAGTGGAGGGGCACAGGTTATGTGCGTACACTTATATGTGTTAACATTATTAAATCTCAGAGCGGAAGCGCCAATACCAAGCGCTTGCGTACGATTGTCGAAGCAAACTTGTATGGAATCACACGAAAGATGGCATGAGAGCTCGACTGTATCCAAGCCACGGTAATACGTGGACCCGAAACGCTAGGCAAGTGGATACCACGTTTACGAAGCGAAACCGATCACTAGCATGGGAGTAACATTTGCACACAACTTCACTCCCGCAGTCGTCGTTTTGACTAGTTGAACATTCTTGTTACCATGGATGAAAAGTGGCCTCATCTCACCGAAAAACACATTTTTTCGGATTAATATATAGTGCATTTCCAAGCTAGGATTACAGAAAAAATAATGAAACAGATGACCATCATCATATCTTACACAATGTCTTCAATTCCATCAGAGATATGCCAGATTTGTTTAGACTAAGATGGTGGAGATGTTCAGCAAATGCTTTAAATTAAAAAAAATAAATGTTTTCATAAATAAAGTTTTATTGAAATATTGTCAGTTTTCTCAATTTGTAGCAATATTAACAAAGATTTTTTTACAACACCGAGTGAGAAAGCTGATTAAGTATGATCTATCAATTATTTCATAGTTAACAATATGTAATAAAGTAACAATTAAGTCACTCGCTACGTTCTTATACCGTGGCCGCCTTTGACTTTGATTTTTGTTGAACGTACGGTATAAGAAACCGACGTTAATGGCAATGGTTGTAACACCTTTTATTACTTAGTTCCTTTTTGGAACCACTAAAAGCGAATCGAACTGCAAAGGAGCCATTCGTAGGCGGCCAATATGCAATAATTGGCAATCGATTGAGTTCGATTTAAAGTTGAATGAATGGCGTATAGAAAAAGGCCTTTATATCGCAAGCTTCTCTCCCTTTCGTCTCCGCAGTGTTTCGGGATCGCGTAGGATTTTTCGTTTAGCCTATTAGAGACCATTTTGCAATTTATATCCGACTAAATTGTGCACAAAATGACACAACTAATTTATAATAAATAGGGATGCGATTTCTTTCTCAGAGAAAAAGTGTAAGTTATTTAATACACGAAAAGTTTTTTTTGCTGTTGACTGTACCTGAGAAATGGGACGATATAGAAAAAAAAACCCATTGTTGGTCAAGTTAAGCCATTGTTGAACAAGTTAAATCAAAACATTTTTAGCTTTTTTTTTTGCGGTAATTCATTTGTTTTTAATTTGTCGATTGTTTTGGTGTGCCCTGTATTAAACAAGTATTGTGGCTATGACCCCTTTATAAAGAGAAAACCAAGTTTCGGTAAATAAAACTGTCTATTAATGGAATTCGAAAAAAATAGGAGGACTAATTTTAAAATACGTTAACCCTATTCAACATGTGTGTGTAAAAATTATAATTAGATGCGAGAATAGATAACTATAAATATAAATATGCTGGATGTTAAAGATACTTCTGCGACAAACCAATGTTTATGATTAACATAAAGCAAATCCGTCTTGATTACAATACATGTATTGACAAAGGATTTTTTGAGACGTTGGACAAATAACGATCTACTAATTTTCTGCCGAAGTTTCGTCCAATTTACTTAGACTTTATCAAGGCTCAATTAGTGTTTTTTAAAATACTAATTGAACCTTGATAAAGTCTAAGTAAATTGGACGAAACGTCGGCAGAACGTTTAGAACATTAAAAATTAGTAGATCGTTATTTGTCCAACATCCTAAAAAATCCTTTGTCAATTGATGTTTTATGGACGCAACTGATAACTACCACAATACATCCACGGTGGAGACTTTAACTGGAATATATTCGCTAGCGGGGTGGTGAATGATTTTTTCAAAAAATTCCCGAGACACGCCAACTTTTAAATGTATTTACCTACATTTTGCAAGTAATATGAAAAATATAGCCCTTCAGGGGTGGCTGAAACCACCCTCGACATGATTTTTTCAAACGCAACCCTATGGCTTATGACCCCTCATTGTAAAGCTGGTTGAAAGAGGAATCCAACGCACTGATCAAATTTTAATTTTTAGTATGTTTGTAGGGTTGCATACAATTAAAACAATTAAAAAATTAAATTTATTTTCAACGTAACAATTGTTCAAAATGTGCACCATTCACTTGTTGGCAGCATCCCAGTCTGTGGTAGGTTTCGTCCCTTACATTATGCAACATTTGCGGTGTTATTTTTCCGATTTCCTCTCTTATCCTTTCCTGCAGATCTGCTATGTTGTTGGGTTTCTGAATGTAAACCCTACTTTTAAGATGTCCCCACAAAAAGAAATCCAGTGGTGTAAGATCTGGAGATCTTGCTGGCCACTCAATATTACCTCGCCTCCCAATCCACCTACCGGGAAAAATTCTGTCCAGATACTGACGAACAATGGCAGCATAGTGTGGTGGGGCCCCATCTTGCTGAAACCATAACCTCTCGTCGGTCAAGTTAGGTTTTAAGGGGTTTGGAAATAAATGACATAGCACTGGCATTAGTTCGTGCTGGAGTAAACGCAAGTATCTTGCTCCATTAAGAGTGTCATCAAAGAAAAATGGTCCTACACTTCTATCTTGTATTATTCCGGCCCACACATTAGTTTTCTGTGGGCGCTGAGTATGACGTTCCGTCATCCTATGGGGTTCTCTTAAGCCCAGTAACGACAATTTTGGCGATTTACGTGCCCATTTAATGTAAAAGTAGCCTCGTCAGAGAAAACTATCCACTCTAAAGATAACTGGTTTTGATCAATACAAGTCATCAATAAATCGCAAAATTCCACTCATCGATCTGGATCATCTCCAAGTAGCTCTTGAACAGCTTGCATTTTAAATGGGCGTTTTTTCTCATATTTAAGTATTTTTAAAACTGTTTTGTGATTAAGATTACTATCACGGGCCAGTTGACGGGCTGGAGTGATTGGATTTTGTTCTAGAGCAAGCAACAAATTCAACTTCGTGTCGTCATCAACAACAACCTGCCTCTTACTCGGTACATTTTTTGACATGACCCATCTCTCGATATTGTGCCTCAATTTTACTAATGGTACCTTGATTTAGTGGTGGCAAGTCAGGATGCGTTTCTCGAAACAAGCGAACAACTTCGCATTGAGTTCGCGCCCTATCACCATATCCAATCATCATCAAAATTTCGATTTTTAGTGATTCAGTTAAATAAGACATTTTCACCAATTAGAAATAACACTTCATTTCAAACTCTGAATACAGCATACAAACTAAATTACTCTTTGCGGCCGTGTAAAAACACTAGCAAAAAATAACAAACATCAGTTGTGGCAAAAAATTGCTTGGAATTTTTTGTGGGGACATATGAAAAGTAAGGTTTACATTGCAAAACTAAACAACACACATTTTGAGTACGAAATTGATGCGTTAAAAATAAATTAAACTATAAAATTACGTTTTAATTGTATGCAACCCTACAAACATACTAAAAATTAAAATTTGATCAGTGCGTTGGATTCCTCTTTCCATCAGCTTTACAGTGAGGGATCACAAGCCATAGGGTTGCATTTGAAAAAATCATGTCGAGGATGATTTCAGCCACCCCTGAAGGGCTATATTTTTCATATTACTTGAAAAATGTAGGTAAATACATTTAAAAGTTGACGTGTCTCGGGAATTTTTTTGAAAAATCATTCACCACCCCGCTAGCGAATATATTCCAGTTAAAGTCTCCACCGTGTATATCTTCTATTACACCGTCTTCCTTCTGTCATTTGGCTGAGATTATCAAGACGTGTAGTGACATTCATATATAGGGCGATTCCTAAATTGAGTCATATATTTAACAGTTTATAAAACAAACATTTTTTCCAAATAACATTTTTTCAAAAAACTCAAAAATAAAAAATTTGCTTCGTCAATAATTTCGAAAATGGCATTTATTCTGTTTTACCTTAAATTTAAAGAAAAGTTGGTACAGCGAAAATCTAAATATTAACACGTAGTTAACAAAATACTAGGGATAAATGATTCACAAAAAAAGCGATAAATATTAGGTACCTACGTTTTTCTACTGTGTTTCCAACTTACCTTTCTTTTAAATGGAAGACAGGACCTGATGAATACTATTTTAGAAATTATTAAGGCAACTTTTTAAGTCTATTTAAAATTTGTATTTGTAAAAAAAAAACAGCTCCACATATTAATAAAAACTGACTCAACCCTGTATGGGTATATTACCCAGATAAATCACTTATATTTATTTTCAGATTAATTTTTAGTGAAGTGGGAAAACAGTTATAATATGATATATTCAGTTGTTACTAAAATAACACGTGTATAGTTTTAAGATATTTTTTGTTTTCTGTCTTAGTATACGATTTCTATTCTACATATTTATAGTTTGGGGTAATACCAATAAACATTCTGAATGTTTCTTCCTTATGACCCGAGTATTCTTTGGTTATAAGCAGTATTTTGTATTTCATTTGCAGTTTTCTCGAGAAAATCTCGTTGAAAACTTCTTCGATTTTGCTCGTTGTAAGGCAATAAAAAATCGCTGTTTATTAAGGGTGTATCATAATTCTCGCAATGTTTGAATTTGCCGCCATTTGTTGTCACTTTAGTGTTGGCAACCAAAAAAAGAAAACAGTTTGACAGCTGACAGTGTAGGGTTAGTAAAAATGGAGACTACACGAAAGAACAAATAAGGCGTTTTCATTGTTGAACAATATTTCAAAAATAATGAAAATTCGGCTGCTACAGTTCCCAAATTTCATACAAAACATGGTCGGAATATTGATTTAACGTCATCAACTGTGAAGAGATTAATTGAAAAATTCAAATGTGGATCAATTGGGCGCTAAACACACTTAAACATAATAATGTTTAACAACAAGTGAATGCTGATTTTTCGAGCAAAATCATCCTAAGCGATGAAGCTCATTTTCACTTTGATGGTTTCGTTAATCATCAAAATTTCCGCATTTGGGTGTCAGAGACCCCACATGTGATTGCCGAAAAAACAAATGCATCCACAACGTGTCACTGTTTGGTGCGGATTTTGGCCTGGAGGCGTCATTGGACCATACTTCTTCGAAAATGAGGCTGGTAAGCAGTTACTGTTACTGGTGCTCCATATCGCGACATGATAACCGAGCTATTTCTGCCTAAGTTGGATGATATTGATGTGGACGACATGTGGTTTCAACAAGACGGTGCGACATGCCATACAGCTCGTAAAACAATCCAATTATTGCATTATACATTCCCTGGTCGTGTACTCTCATGTTTCGGTGATCAGAATTGGCCCTCTAGATCATGTGATTTAACACCACTGGATTTTTTTCTGTGGCATTTTTTTGAAGTCAAATGTTTATGTCGACAAGCCCACATCTACCCGTGCATTGAAGGAGGAGATTCAACGCTGCATCAAGGAAATTCAGCCACTTTTATGCAAAATGGTCATGGAAAATTTCGACAAAAGAGTGCGTATGTGCCAGCAAAACCGTCGAGGTCATTTGCTCGATGTCCTATTCCATACATAACCTTATCCTATGTACTTTATGTTTCAATAAAAAAAAATACAATTGAAAAAAAAATTGTATTTTCTATTTAATTCAAATCTTGTGTACATTTTTGGACACCCTTTAGTTACTTGCTTGTTAGAATCTTGGTCTTAATGTAAACTCTGTGATGAGAGAGTAACGAGTACAATTTGGAATTGTTTAAGATTTTGTATTGGCTGAACATGGATTCCACTGACTGGAAATATGTCGGTATAAAGAAACTATTGAGACATATAAAATAAGTTTTTTAAGCAAAATACCTACAGTCAGCAACGAATAGCGCGATGGCCCCACCAAACTGACATCACCTTTCTCGGGTGGACTCCTCACTTGCCCCTTCCGGATGTGATTTATATAAAGCATCCACTTTTTTAAATCCGGTAACAAGATTGTGCAACCAGTCAAAACGACGACTGCGGGAGGGAAGTTGTGTGCAAATGTTACTCCGATGCACCTCCTACCTCAGTGCACCTACTACCGCGGCCTGGCGACAGACGAGCTCTCGTGCCATCTCTCATGTGGTTCGATATCCAGTTGAGGTGGCCTATCAGGTCGTGGTTTATCACCGCTGATGTAGTCGCCAGATCGGTAGTGTGCGAACCATATTTTGCATGTTGCTAAACTAGGGGGCGTTGTCGCCATACGCTGCCACTAGATTTCGGTGTACTTAGTTGTACTTAGTGCACCAGTAACTTTATATCCTAATTTCTTTATGATATTAGAAAATAAAATAACCTGCCTACGTATATTAATAGGTACTAAGGCCTTATTGCGTTATTATAATTATTAATAGGTGTAGGTACTTTTGGGTCCGATTAGCTATCTCCTAATGTCCTTGACTTAACTCGCAAATTCAATGAAATGATTGGATGAAAGCTCAAAGTTCCACGCGCACAAATAATTTAAACCCCTAATTCGTACTATATCTAACTTTATATTTCCTGATCCCTTAATAACCGTTTCAGTTAGCAAATTATATCTGGCTCTGTTCTTTGGCTCGGTTTTGTGGCATGTATTTTTAGTGAATTATTTACATAAATATTCAACACCCCAGCAAAATATGGGGGTGGCTACCGACGTCGAAGTCATTCATGAATTAAATGAGAAAGAGAACGGAATCCGAAACGTTTAGTAGGCAGATAACTGCTTAACAATCCGCCCCGGAAAATTGGGTTAAATATCAAAGGGTGGGATAAATAAGGGATTAGGAACGGAAAAGTTATGCTCAGAAAGCGAAATTAAACAGGTAATTGACTTTAAGGCTTTAACATTGATGTAGACGTAAAACATTTGTGTCCTAAAAAATCCTCCAGCAGTTGACTTAGAATTATCATCATAATAACAGTATAAAACAAAGTCGCTTCCCTCTGTCTGTCCCTACCTATATGCTTAGATCTTTAAAACTACGCAACGAATTTTGATGCGGATTTTTTTTAATAGATAGAGTGATTCAAGAGGAAGGTTTATATGTATAATACATGCATAATATAGTATAGAAACACTGATAATTTTAGAGGTTTCTAATGTGATGTCGTAAATGGCGAAGCCGGGGCGGGTCGCTAGTATTTCATATACTTATTCATACTTTAATTATAGTGTATATGTAGGATCCTCTGATAGAGGCCGTACGCAGTTGGAGATCTGGTCTCTGATATTGGATTTGTCTAAGAGGTTCAATTGAGTGGCCTCCACGATAACCAACCAACCAACCTCCATTAGAATTTTTTATATGGGGATACCTAAAAATAAATTCAATCTGACAAAACGAGTAAATATAGATGAATTGGTCCGAATACGGACCTGCCTGCAATCGACCAGAATTTGGTGGTAATCGCTATGTTCTATCAGATAAAATCATGAGGTAGTGTTAGAGAAAATTAATGCCAGTAATAGTTTTTGCATATTGGGAGAGCAAGCTAAGATTTATGGACCTGTATCAAAGCTTTTGTATCAAAGTTCACAGTATCAGCGATCACGTATCGGTGCTCAAAAAAGCTTTGTGCGGTATTAATTAAACTCTACAATACATTCATACATTCATTGATTAAGTAAACACGTGCAGTGGTTTGTTTGTTAATGGTCTCCCTTTGTGGTGGTATTTTCATAGTTTAATTTCAAATGTTACAAAAATCCCAATACAGAAATGCTTGATAAAAAAAGGAAAAAAACACAAATAAACAATTTTAAATTAACTTGGTACAATAAATATGGGGGTGTAATTGCTCTTGATTAAAATGTGTGGATGAAATACGTATGTTGTAACAAATAAATATTTATAATAACTCTACAATAAAATCAACTGTAATAATTGGGTTTTGAATTATGAATTGCAATGGTCATAAATAGAGTTGGATAATCGGTGCCTCGCCCTAGTGGCGCATGCGTCCTTTG
Organism: Aromia moschata; assembly: GCA_029963805.1. Classification (NCBI taxonomy): domain Eukaryota; kingdom Metazoa; phylum Arthropoda; class Insecta; order Coleoptera; family Cerambycidae; genus Aromia; species Aromia moschata. Next base: position 162,817 of record JAPWTK010000124.1, on the reverse strand, counting down.
CGATAATTTTTATTCGTTGTAAATGTTATACTTGAACGAAAATTAAAAACACTTACCCTCTTAAACATCATTAACTTGAGGGAGTCGTCGCTGCATTGGAATTATGGAATATACCTATGCGGCATCGATTATCCAACTCTAGTCATAAATAATGATAAAAATATACGTACCTACTGTTATTAGTGAAGTTGGGTATTTGATTTTTATGTACGATGTTAGATCATACCTGAGCGGGTACTGGAACCTTCGGCGTAGAAACAAAAAACCAGACGTTTTCCACGAAACTACCGAACAGAACTACTATACTTTTCTCGACGCGCGTTTTAATCTTCAGGAGAAGATTAAAACTAAATTCTAACCTACACTATTTATACTTAATTTGTTGCCACGGTTCACTGAACCGTTATATCTATCTTTGTTTATTAGAGCAAACAGTGGACTGGTGGGTATCGGACCATTGTCCTTATTCATACTACTGTTACACTTAATGATTTCTAAACTTTCAAAAGCATCCAACTGTCTAATGTTTGTTACATTTCTAATCAATTTTAAATTATTTATGTCTATCCTATGGTTGTTGTCAAAAGCGTGTGGGGCAACACAAGATTTTTCCGTTTTGCCATATTTCAAATGAGCCATGTGTTCTTTAAATCTAGTCAAAGTAGATCTTTTTTGTTTGCCCAATATACTTTTGACCAAGTTTTTACAACTTATTTAGTATATTTGACTTTTCGTTATTGTCGATTTTGTCTTTGGGGTTGCCCAAAAGCGTCTGTAGTTTATTTTTGATACCAAATTGATATTAATTGATATTAGTATTTTTAAAAACTTTATCTAATCCGCGGGTGAACTTAGGTTCATATGGGAACGAAACAAATTTCTTTTTGCTGAGGGGGAAACTTAACAAACGGCGAATTAGAAAATTGAAACTTGCCATTTTATGTTGAAAAAGAGTGGTGTGAATCGTTGGGAATATATCTAAGAGTAGCGGTTTCTTTCCTATATATGTCAAATTTTAACTTATTTTCTCCATTTCTAATAATGAATACATCTAAAGTGGTAGTTGTTCATTGTGTTCCATTTCACATGTAAATTTTATGGTAGGGAAACGGTTATTTAATTTAGCAACATAATTATCAAACTAATTGCTTTTGTATCAAATACCGCGAAATACTTGAATTTATCTTTTTATTTCTGTCTCAAATTTACTCATAAAAACATTTTCAATGAAAGGTGACAAGGAGTTACCCATTGCCGTTCCCTCATGTTGTTGAAAGTATTCACAATTATACTGAAAACAATTTTGATTCATACAAATACTAGTACTTAAGCCGAATGTATTCCTTAATAATTTTATCATCTAAACCATTTTAATTCGAGTAATTCGAGTAATCGAGAAAAGTATAGTAGTTCGGTGCTTCGTGGAAAACGTCTAATTTTTTTTCATTAAACCGAGACAAACCAACATTTAATAGAAGCATTGTACATAATATGCCTGGTTTTTACTAAATTTTGGTTAATTTATTGCGATTTCTATGGACGCAATAACAAATTTTAGCTTATATGTTAGCTCAACTCGTACATAAAAAATCAGTCAAATGCCCAACTTTAGTTATTAGTGGTCCATTTGAATGTAAATACAACTTTCATGTCGATTTGTCAATTTGTCACCTTCATATACACTCGAACCCCTCTTAATTCACCAAATCCGTGCATCATCGCCTCGCTTAAGTCGCGAAATTTAGTCTCGCTTAAGTCGCGATTATAACCTTAACTTTTTCGTGTTCTAGCTGCAAAAAGAAATATTTAGAGATATACCTACCACAGCACTTGTTATAACGAAAAATGAGCCCTGAACGAAAAAAACAACGTAAGTATACCCAGTCATGACAAAGTTCAATTTTCCACTTGAATGAATATTTTAAAGGTTAAATATTTTTAAAAGACACCTAACCTATTTTAAATCAATAAATGTATTATGCAACCTTTTTTTTCAATAAAAATTGTATATATTCGTGCGAGAATCCAATTTCCAAACGTAGTTCTAAAACTTTTACAGGCGGCGACTTAAGCGGGACGGTTTCGTGACATAATAGGGCGAAACGTGGTGAAATAAGAGAGGATGTGAATTAAGCGAATTTGAATTAAGAGGGGTTCGAGTGTACCGTCATATGAGACCTAACAATATAGAAATTCGGATCTGAGGTTTTTGTTAGTGAATGACGATGAGCAGAGTTATTTTTGTTTCACGGTCTATCCGAGAGGGTGTGCCTCGGGATAACATTGGGTGGTTGAAGGAGATAACTTTGTTAGACACACCGAAACATGTCCAGTTCCATTTTAACACTAGACTGCGCTTACTATGTATCACCAGCAGAATATGCCCATTCGTTGTCGTTTACTAATTGATATACCGCACTGATAGGACTTGTTCGGAGTATCCTGTATTTATTTAGGGATGGCTAATACTTTGTAATATAGCAAGTGATGCAACGGAAGTAATTATGCAGATTATGTGTACATCCTGTGATAATTAGAATCTCTCTATGCCGTATTTATATTTAAAAGACGAAATGTTGGAAAATCATAGGAAAATGTTAATTAATAATGTATTTTTATTAGAGGCGGTACGCAGAGGACGAGGTACCTAGCAAGTTAAACTAGAATGAAAAAATAGTTTTAGTAATGTAATGTATTATTATCCAAAAAAAGTGTTAGGTAGCTTATCTTATCGTTCAGTGTCTCTTTTTTGTACCTATTAGATCATGTTGTTTCTACGTTATTTGCAAAATATATGTCCAAAATAATGTTTTCACTTTTTCAGATTTTTTCCTAAACTGCTGAAAATCTTTGGAGTTTGAACACGTCACCGTCATGGGCTATAAAATGGCAATTTCTTATTTTATTTTTTACTCAGCTGCTGAAAAGTACGTTCTAATAAAGCATTTTAAAAATCACTGTGCTATTGAATGTATTTGTTATGTTGATCCTAAATACGATTCTGTTAGGAAGACAGGTTGTAGCTCATTTTTTATTAGGTATCTTTTAATAACATGCTAAAGAGATTTTATGTTAAACGCTTTGATGCTTAAAAATATAAAATCTCTTGAACATAACTGGAAATACAAAAAAATAAAAATAAAATAAAATGGACATAAGAACAAAAAAAAATGCACATATAATAATTTGATTTTTTGAAAAATATTATAAGGTCGAAAATACAAAGTGATGAATGGAAAATAAATAGAATGAAAAAATTGCAAATAAAAAAGGTAAAACTTATTTCTTCTGTAATTTTAGTATTGTTTTTACTCTGCATCAATAGCATTTTCAAATGAGAGTTCCTCCACTTCATTTTCAAAAAAGCCAGTATGAGAAAGGGAGTTGCCGATAAAGAACAGAAAATTCTTGTAATTCTTTTAATGTAACAAACATTAGACAGTTGAATGCTTTCGAAAGTTTAGAAATGATTAAGTGTAACAGTAGTAGTATGAATAAGGACAATGGTTCGAAACCCACCAGTCCACTGTTTGCTCTGATAAGCAAAAACAGATGTTACGGTTCAATGAACCGTTGCAACAAATTAAGTATAAATAGTGCAAGTGTGTAAGTTAGAATTCAGTTTTAATCTTTTTAGTCTCCTGAAGATGCCAACTAAATTGGCGAAATGCCTGTCGAGAAAAGTATAGTAGTTCTATGTTTCGTGGAAAACGTCCAGTTTTTTGTTTCTACGCCGAAGGTTCCAGTACCCACTCCAGGTTCTTTAATAATGCCTTATTTTTTCTAAAATATAGTTTATCTTTGAGATAATAGAAATTTTTAGATACAGAGTTTTTTAAATATCCGGTAAGAGTACCCATCATATAACATGACAGCCTTTAATAATACAACGTGATTATTCAATAAACTTATGGTTACATATAGAAATACGTCTGTTTTTGATCGATAACGTTTTGTTGGATAACTTGATATTTACCCCTCGAAAATATATTTAGCTTATTACTTCATATTAGTTTATTCCGTTGGACTTTGGCCCAATGCGTCACGTTTGCTTAATCCGACCCTGTATCAACTAACTAATACTATAATTAATACCAATAACAACAGCATGCCAATTAATACCAATACTAACAACATGCATAACAGTTGCGTATAGTTATTTCAAATTGCCCAAGATAAGTTTTACCTTTATTCAAAAAAAATGATTCTATGTTGATTGAAAACTATAGGCTAGTTACTATTCCAAGCACCTTTTCTAAAATGCTTGAATATGGTTATTTAAACACGTTGGTTTTATTTTTGGATGATTGATTTTGGATGATCATAATATATAGACTTCAAACATGGATTTACAGTTGGTAAATCAACTCTTACATTAATTATATAATTATGGAATTCAATGTACAAGTCTTGAATGGATCAAATATTTTTTGCATAATCGTAAGCAATTTACTAGCATCTCTACTATTTCAAATAATACGAAATTGGTTGTTGATTCTTCATGTACCGAAATTAACGTCGGTGTACCACAGGGATCCATTCTAGGCCCTACACTGTTTTTGTTCTACATAAATGCACTAGAAATTATATCGATTGATATTCACCACATTATATGCTGACGACACTTCGATGGTAATATCCAATAAATCTGATATTTTGCTTCAACTGAAACGTAATGGTGTTCTTAATAAGTTGACCATTTAGTTTAATAAAAATTCATTATTTCTTGATGCGGGAAAAACGTCGTATTTAAGATTTCATAGTTCACAGAAAAAGTGTTTAAAATTAAATTTTCAAAGTAATGGGTATAACATCTGACGATAGTGTTAAATTTTTAGGTTTACATATAGACAAAAATATGACTTGGACAACTCACACGGAATATGCTGTTTCAAGATTGAATTCACAAAATTATATGTTTAGAAACATTCGCCGGGTATTGACATTGACAGATACGCAGTTGATAATACTTTATCACGCACATGTAGAAAGTCGTATTAGATACGGATTGTGCTTTTGGGGGCTGTCTTCTAGTTCACAGTGTTTTCATTGCTCAAAAAAGAATTTTACGATGTATGGTAGGAGTGCCAAATATGCATAGTTGTAAACATCTGTTTAATAAATTTAAGATTTTAAACTTACCATCGTTATATTTATTTGAGCTAAGTGTATATGTTTTTAATCATAAAGACAACTTTCTTAAACACGAAAGTATTCAACACCAGATATAAAGATAATTTTTGCGTACCTCGTTGTAGAGTAATGGCCTATAAATCTCCAAATAGATATGGATTAAGGGTATTTAACAATATTCCGTTGATATCAAAAATGTCGAATCTGTAGTCTCTTTCAAGAGTAAATTAAAACAGTTTTTATTCGACAAGTGTTTTTATTCTGTTTATAATTTTTTTCTGTAGCTGTTAGGGAAAAAACAATATGTTAAAAACGTTATGTAGTAAAAAAAAATGTTAACAGTAATGTGTAAGAAGGTATTCAGTATACTAGCCCTAACAACTATATGTTCGGACAAACACATTTTTTCGCGTATTAGACTGTTTTTATGTATAATGAAGCAAAAATTGACTAATGCAGCTGACAGTACATAAGAACATAAAGAATTTAGAAGTGTGTTTTAATTAATGTTTTCAAAAAATCAAATTAACAATGTCACAATTTAACAAAACAAATAAAATGTAACAAAATGACAATCGGAAAAAAATATTTTAAGTAGATATTAATAAGGCGTTACGTCATCTTTTGCCTTAATTACGGCCCAAAAGTAGAGACCGTTCTTTGAGGATCATCTCTCAAAACTATTTTTACCTTATGCAGTGTTTCAATGACATTTAGGTCGGGGCTGTTTGATGGCCATGATAGGACTTTAATATGCTGTTCCCGAACCACTTTTTCGTCTTTTTTTGCAGTATGGGAAGTTGCGGCGTCTTGTTGGAATATGAAATTATTGTCTGGGTACATATCCTGAACAGTCGGTATTCGTAAGTATTTGTATAAATATGTATTTGTCAGCGTTGATCCCCTCTATGGAGCGTTGGTACCCTCTATGACCTCTTACTGTTCCAAACCTTTAGCGGACATACATTCCCAAATCCTTCGAGAATTTTACGGTTCGTTTAAGGCAGTCCTTATGAAAGGCTTCACTTTTTTGTTCTTATTACTCTTTATCTATGATCGCCTACGCAGACATCAAATTTGGACTTGTCATTGAAAATTACTTTTGACCAGTCTTCTATAGTCCACGATACCTTCGATTTGGCCCAATTCAGTCAAATTTTTTTGTGTGCCTCAGTTAATAAAGGCTTTTTCTTTAGCCTACGATCATTTACGAAAATTGAAAATTCAAAATTTGAAAAATAAAATAGTAGTAAAACCTTATAAAAACTGAGCCCAGACTGATTTTGCAACATTCTCCATTGCGCTGTTATATCTCTTAAGGACTTTTTTTGCAAATTTTCACCAACAACCTTTGGTTCCTTGCAGTAACAAGTCTGGGTCTTCCAGGACTTTTAACTTTTACATCCAAATTTCCAATCTCCCGGTAATGCATTAATATGTCCCCACCAGTAGACTTTGCAAAGCACAATTCTTCCGCAATTTCGCGGATTTTTTTGCTACTGCAGTATTTTTTTACAATGAGCTGCCGCAATTTTTGATCAGTCGCATGTCCACGGCCCATTTTTATTTAAAAATAACGAATATTCGCAAAAACTACCAGAAATCACCTGTGACTGACGCATCTAATTGTGAAATTAATGGTTACCGCGGCAACAACAAATTTTTATTTAAATTTTAGGGCAGGTTTCTCGATTTTCCGAACATTTAGTTGTCAGCATTTTGAGCAGATTTTTATATTTTTGGCCATAAATTAATAACAAATCCAAGCTAATAATAATTTTCAGAATAATATTATCTTGCAAATGTATGTAATTTTATATATTTTAGGTTTTTAAAGCGTGCTTGTGTATTTTTGCATGGCGGTGAATATTTTTTTTTGAAAAAAAACGCTTTTTGAAAAAAGTTTTGTTCCATCCTTCCCTTGACGTGATCTAATATTAAGGCCTGTGACTATTTCTATACGGTTGTTAACTGTTGCTTGAAAATAAATTATTATTATAGTTGTGTCAAGAAGTTTTTTTGCAGTTAGGTCATTCTTTTACAAATCGCACGGATTTCGGAACAAAAAAATTTGACATCTTAAAATAAGACATTTCTTTTATGACATGTGTATGTAATATTAACCGACACGTATTTCAGGATTTAGCTCAAAAAATTTTCTTTCGGAAATATGAATGTATGAAGTTTCGATAATTTGCTACATTTTCATAAATCTCTTCCGGTTTGAAATTTATTATCTACAGTTGTAATAATCGGATTCGTGTCGGTTTTTTTATTCGCTATTTTTTTACCTACACTTTCAGGGAATATAAAAGTTTTTTTTTTAAACAAAAAAAAGTTAATAATAATTTAATTGTTTAAATTGTTTTTTCCTACCAAAAAGTTAAATGAATTCCAAAAAATACTAGTGTCTTCTCCGTAATCTTATCTACAAATACTGTAAAAATAAAGAAAGTGTTATTTTCCAAACCATTGTTATTAAATATTTTTGGCGGCAGAGAATTAAGACGATCTCGCCTGTTTTTCTCTTATAATTATGTTTTGCGTTGCGGTTTGAAATCTAATTATATTTAAGGATAACATTTAATGAATTTAATGCAAATGAAAGCAGTTTTATTTGAAACTTTAAAACTAAGGGATTACAATATTTCATCATTGTTCTCTTCATTCTAAAAACAATATAATACGTACATAGTTCAGTAAGCATGTAGTATTACAATTTATTCATTTGACTGTAGGAAATTGTAGACTTAGTATTAAACACTGAGAAAAAAATAACACTAACAACTATCATTGTTAATGGTAAAAAAAAACACAGACGTGATTAAATTGTAGAAAGTCCCATTTTAAATGGTAATCAGTACCACATAAATAGTAATTAGTACCAATTAAATAGTACTGGTTACCAGTTGAAATGATACTTTCTATTAAAGTACTTCTGCGTATTTTTACCAATAAAAATGGTATTTTTTTCTCAGTGTATAGTATTGATAAAATTGTAGTACAGAAATTTGCAAGAAAAAGTATAACTTAATTCTGAACTTTTCACGGGATTTTTCTTTAATTTAGAAACTTTAATAGGGCAACCACTACAGATTTTCTGTTTAAGGGATTCGTCCGTAACTGGTAAATGAAGATCCACTAAATCTAGCTCTGAAACTTTTTTGAAGACTTTTGATTTTTTCGATGTGAAAGAAGATCGGAATGATTAAAGGTGGGTTCATGCAGATATTTTTAGTAATAAGAATAAGAATAGTAATAAGAATAAAAGTTAAACCTTCATTTTATAATGATCCAGTTCATGCAGTAAATCCTTATTTTTAAAATTATTACTAAAAATTATATTTACTGCATGAACTGGGTCATTATAAAACGAAGGTTTAACTTTTATTCTTATTACTATTCTTATTCTTATTACTAAAAATTTCTGCATGAACCATAAAACATCGATCTGTTCGAATATTCCAACCACTAAATGATTTCGAAGATTTTGGCATTTCAAAAAACTATAAGTTTGTCACTTTGAATAAAATAATATGATTATAATAACAGCATGTGTCCGCTACGCTTCCGAACAACAGAATGACAGCATTTGTTATTAACAGTGCATTCAGCCAGAGCCTCAAGCTTGTTGTCGCTTGAGCTTGCACTTAAGCGCGTCCGAACGCTGCGCTTCATAGCGCGCTATGTGACTTGCGTTCGCAATTATTTAATAACTCGCGATCTAAAAATAACACTATCTTCATTTTTACGTTAATTGTAGATAAGAGTATGGAGAAGATTTTTTGCAATTCATTTAACTTGGGGGGGGGGGGCGGATATGAAAAAACAATTTAAACAATTAAATTATTATTAACTTTTTTTTTGTTTAAAAAAAAATCTCTTATACTCCCTGAAAGTGTAGGTAAAAAAATAGCGAATAAAAAAACCCGACACGAATCCGATTATTACAACTGTAGATAATAAATTTCAAACCGGAAGAGATTTATGAAAATGTAGCAAATTATCGAAACTTCATACATTCATATTTCCGAAATAAAATTTTTTTGGGCAAAATCCTGAAATACGTGTCGGTTAATTTTACGTATAGATATTAAAAAAAAAATTTGAACGATTTTAAAACGTCAAGTGTCATTCGGTGTGCGGTTTGTAAAAGAATGACCCAGTGGCGGAAAACTGTGCCCGACTCACCTCGTAGAAGTAGAACTGGTTGATTTCCGTGCGGTTGCCTTCGCGCGAGCCGTTCCGGAAGAAGGCGGCTCCGTCGTCGTCGTCGTCGATCACTTGGACGTCGGGCATGTCACCGCACGCGAAGCGCTCGACTGTCAACGTCGGGGAGCTGCTGGCGTCCACGCCGAAGCCGCGTGCAGCGCGCGGAGGCTCTCAGCCGGTCCTTTCGGGTGCCATCCGTTTGGGCCTCCGACGCAAAATTAGGAATGTACTGGCGGCACGCGGCTATTTTTTATTATTTTATATCGCGCGTCTTCGCGGCGCGAACACATGCGCCCTGACGGCGCGCGGCGGCCGCCTTCGACTCCTCGGGCCGCTTCTTCGACTTCGGCGAAGGCCACAGTGGGGCTAAAGAGTGGCCGCAAGTTTCGCCTGTTTGGCAGCCCTCGAAATCTAACCTCAAATCTATGCTAAATAATAGTTTATGATGAGACTTTCATCTCCTGAAAATTTTAAATTGAGGCAGCATTTGGTTCTTGAGATATCGATAGACCTAGTTGTCAATTTTGCATGGGTTCACTCTTCATTACATTCAGGAGGTAATGATTCTTTTGAGACAACAAGTTATCGTTTGCGATTTATTACATACAGCAATATTTTTTTTTTAAACTTAAACAATTACAAATTGTTCCCTTCCTCCTTATCTCAATTATTCAAACATTTCATACTTTGATAAATCAATATAAATAAGGTACACATATAAATCAGTATCAAACTAAAAGATGATATTTAAAATGAATTTACGTTTAAAAAATAAAGAAATATTAATTCCCAAATGCTTAATAAATCTTAAGAAAAAATGGATCGATATAAGCTAAGTAATATTGGATTTCGTGCTCATGTAAAATTGACAACTTTGACCCTCGATATCTCGAGAACCGAATGCAGCCTCAAGCTGAAATTTTCAGGAGATTAAAGTCTCATCATAGACTCTCATTTAGCATACATTTGAAGTTAGATTTCAAGGGCTGCCAAACAGGCGAAAAATGGCTTGTTTTTGCAGTCACTCTTTGTTTGGCCCCAGTTTGTTGAAAAAAACCCGGACAAAAGTCTAAAAAGACAAACAATCATTTTTAATCGTCTTGAGATTGATGACCAAGGGGTTTCTGGGGTCGCTGATTACGAATCCGAACTCAGAATTGCGAAATTCGAGATGGCGGATCCAATATGGCAGACATGATTCTCAAAATGCTTATATATTTTGCTCAAAATTGATATGCAAATGTTTTTGGGGTCGCTGTTTGCATCATTGATTATTATTTTTCATTTAAAACTAAGAAAAGAGTTAAAAATAAGTTTATTGAAATATATATATTTTTTTATTAATCAACAAATTTTTAGTTACTACATTCGACAAAAATTATATAGTAAATTCAACCGTAATTGTTTTGAACTATTTTTTTTTTGTTATTTAGTAAAAAAAAAATCTCGTCGTTATCAGACTCAGCATTCTTCGACTTCGGCGAAGGCCGCAGCTCGGCAGGGGGGGCGATTCAACACCTCTTAGTGCAGTGGTTGCTAACCTTTATTATCCCATTACCCACTTGGCCTTTCAAGATTTGCATTGTTATCCTTTCAAAAACGAATAACACAGCACCACAAACAAAAAAGTGAATTGTACCTCTGACCAAACTTGGTGGATTACATGTTTTTGGGATCGCTGAATCCAAATCCGAAGCCCGTCTTCCAAAAATTAGCCTATATAATTAATTGTTTCCCATGTTCATGAGTTCCATATATAACCTTGTAATTTGTTGTCATGCATATTTCTACAAAAGGCGTTAAGGTGTTATACTACCCAGGCGCACTGGAATTTGAAGCTTTTTTTGGGAATATTTTTTGCGATATCTATGTAATGGATCAAAATGAAATTTTGACACTTGATTCTATGGATATTAATGTATACAAAAGTATTTTTTACTTTCATTAAAGTTACAAAATGGCGTCGTAGCTCCAGGCAACATGAAACAAAATTTTTCTGGAGGAGGAAATCGGCGTACACTGTAGCAGCCTTCGTACACCACTTAGAAACAAAAACAATTTTTTCTTTTTCTTTGGGGGTACCCAAGATTTTTTTTTTTTTGAAAATTCGCAAATTGAAATCAATTTTAATAATTGTTTTTACTTTATTTCTTAAAAAATCGACTTTAAATTGTTTATTGCAAATCTAATTATTTATCAATCGTAAAAATCGTATATACTTCGATAGATAATCTATATAAGAAGCTACAGTTAAAATTTCAACTATATCGGATGAAAACTGAGCTAGCTACGTTGTACGCCAATTTGAAAAACAGAGTTTCGAGAGAAACGCGTTTGTTTGAAAACGTAGTGAATCATATACATAATACGGCTACTGTAGCATCCTATTAGCTTTTCTAAGATTGAATAACGTCATCTATATATATTTCGAGAAAGTATAACTTATTTGTACCGACGAAAACTACCAAAAGCTTGCCCACAAAAATTTTTTTTGAATACCATTTCTAGATAGTTCATACATCAGAAAAGAAAATAAAAAAAAATTGGGAAAAAAATTGTTGACTAGTATATCCCCTCAAGATTTCTAAATGGTATTTCTCTGCAGTCAGTATTCCGTTAAAAGAAATATGTAGGTCCAACAATCCTCCTTCTGCGCCACAGCCGCCCACACTCCATTTTTTTGTGAGTGTAGTGGAGTTTCAATACAAAAGTGAGGATTGTTTGCACTCAAAGTTATTCCAATTTAGGAAACGTTTTACTGACCGGCTAAAATGGTCAAAATGAATAATTGCGTCTGGAAAAACTTCCCTGAAGTCCTCATATGCAGCTCTCATCGTATCCAATTTCCACTGATTCTACTGGCATTTCTAAAATAAATTTCAAGTGAAACACGCCTCTGTTCTTTATTTATTGTACAAGTGTGACAGTCACTTCAAAATGTTCTCTTTGACATGACCGCTATTTCAATCTCTCTGTTCATACCCAGATTTGACGACGTTTTTTTTAATGACTCGTCATTTTTAATCCTATAAACGTAAAATATAAAATAACCAGAATATCTTATGCACAGTTATTTCTGCATCTCGCTTTCGTATTTAGACAATCTCTAGTTTACCCTACTTGCACGTGGAAGTAAACACAAATGACACCACTTTGCGAAGGTCTGGAGTGAACTAAATCCTTTACATCGCCATATCATAAAAATCATGAAGGCGTAAGATATTCCGTGACACGTTTTGATATTATAATATTATTCTGATGCAGTGGATAAAAATGCGAAATATCCCTAGTAATACAATCCTAATAGATATTTTTATGGAATCTACAAAAATATTTGGAAAGACATTCTGTATACGAGTGAATTAATGCGAAGTTTCAAAAGAGTTTTTCAAGTTTGGAATTCGACAATCGAGAATTTGCTCAATAAGGTCTGGTTGAGTACAAAGTGATAAAATACAGCGTGAGGCAGAAGTCTGGAATAAGATTCATAATTCTATTATGATAATTTTTTTGCGAAAAAATCCCAGAAAACATTTTTTTTTAATTTGCATATGTGATGCAACCTGTGAAAAGGTACCAGATGTCGGAAAAGTTAATTTTGCGCTACAGCCAAAACGCAGTTTTAAATCGAAAAATACTAATTCTGGATTTCAACTGATAGGTGCTAGACATATCTGGCAACCATATACAGTAGAAATAAGTCGTCTACGACGTGATATTTCAAGTGTACGAACGATTTTTTCGTGTACAGTTCTGTTCCAAAACTTTACATGTGTTTTTCTCAAAAATTACGATTTTACATATTGAAACTTTACCCGCTTTCAGTTCGAGCTATATTAACGCTAGAGACTTAATTTTTTTTTAATGAAGCTAAATTTATGCTGAAATCTGACCCCCACCCGAAAACAGTTTTTTCCAAAATTGTGTCACAAAAATCACTTTTTAGAGATATACGTCAACAAGTTTTCTACACTGTAACCCCTTTTTGTCTACTTTTAGAGTAGGAAAAACAATTTTTTTCTGAGCAGAATCATGTAATATTTTTGAATTCTATGTCTTTATTATGGGATTGCCCCTGGAAAATATTGCGTCATGCGTCACGTCACGCAGTTATTACCATTATTTCACAGAGACACTATAACATTTAAAAACGCTTGTTTCATGTGGTTATACGTTCTTGAACCCCACTTCGTCCAATTACTAACATCCAGATAATAAATTCTAGCTAATCTACATGGGTGGATATAATTAAAAATCGACACTATGAAATGCGCTGGCATCGTATGGTAATGATACTTATCTCCTGACAAATGGCGACAAATTAATGCCCTCTCACAAAACTGATAAACAACATTATTTACTATAATTTCCTACTCAAAGCCTGTTTACCCTAATATCCATGTTATATTGTTGACGCTTTAATAAATTATCGTTATTACTCGGGAGTTTCCCGAAAAATAATATCTACAAACACCATAATGAGGGCTCCAGTAGTGTTTTGTGCCATGACGGGTGTTGGCATATTTTGTTGTACATATTTACTTTCTCGTTTTCATGAAATAAAATCAGGAGACGGAAGTCTCAGAATGATTATGGCATCAGAACTGATTACGATAAAAACATAAATGTAATTTGTCCTTCAGAAAATTCGAAAAATGGGACATCCTTTAATTCCGAGACAAATTCTATTAGCAGGAATCATACAATCAGCATAGTCAGATTTAGAAAATAATACACCGATACCCGAAAATTAGTTTTTCTACAAGAAACTATAAAACGTTAATTGGATATGCCTAATTTGTGTAGTAAATTTCCATACTAATCTTGAAACAGGCATTGTTTGCAGAAGGTGTGGCTATTAAATAACCGAACTGCTAGCAACTTTTTTGCTTTCAATGTACTCCCATTAGCGATCTCTACACCGTTTCATACGACTTTTTTATTGTTGAAAGCAGTGCTGGAAGTCCGCTTCTATCAACTAGTTCAGAACCTCCGTCGCTTTTGCTTTAACCGCTTCCACACTTTCCAATCTTGTCCCCTTCAGCGCCGATTTGACCTTGGGAAATAAACAAAAAGTCACAGCGGGCAAGATCGGGCGAGTATGGTGGATATTCCAACACAGTAGTGCCGTATTTTGCAAAAAAAAACGCCTTCACAGACAAAGCAGAATGGGCCGGTGCATTGTCTTGGTGAATCTTTCATGATTTGGTCTCCCACAAATCGAGTCTTCGTCTTTTCACACGCTCACGAAGGGCCGTCAGAACCTCGATCTAATAATGTTGATTGACAGTCTGACCCACAGGGATCCAGTGAACTTAAAAAAATGCCTCGAATGTCAAAAAATACGATCATCATCGCTTTGTTCTTCATTTCATTCATTTTGGATCATTCATTTGGATTTGGAACATTCATTCCCGTACACACAGTTTAACAAGAAACTTGAGATTAACCCGTTGCTCCATCTGAACACTTAACATTTTTTCGACGCGTCACTGGTGCGTAGACTAACTCAAACGACTGCTGAGCGACCCACTGGCTTGTCCAGCGAGCTCAGGGTGGGGAAAGTATCACTAGACACAGTTCTGTTGAAACTTGTCGCGACACGCTCGCAGCGCGCTGGTAGCAGCACCAGTTCGGTTATTTAATAGCCACACCTCGTAGATATAAAAAATGATGAATTAAACCCAAACTTGAGTTTTGAGTGGTAGAATGGTACTACTCGTATTTTATAGTATGATTGTTTTATAACCTTTTGCTAATCCTAGTGAGATTGGGTTCCTTTAATCTAGAAATAAACAAAAACAATAACATTATATAGTATATTGCACTCAATACGCGCGTTGGATTCGGTTAAAATAAATTCGAATTCAATTCATTATGATTATCAATATTGTGATTTGCCAATCTCAAATTGAGATAATTTGCTTATTTCAAATGGAATACCCTGCATTTTTTTAATCCTTTCAGTTATCTAGCTTTTAGTTCTTTTTTTTCTCATATACACATCATGGGGATTAAATTTACAGATTTTGGAGATCCAAGAATACTATTACAAAAAGACTATTAATTAAATCATTAAAACAGTTGAGTCAAGGGTATTTTTTTATGAAACAATTAGGCATATTGCTTTTTCTTACAGAAAAAAAATTATTACTGAATAATTACATCTATTCAATAGAAAAACATAGGTATTAGACTTGTTTGAGTTCTTTAACTTGTTTCCAATACAGTTTTCTTTTTCATGTCTTCCAAATGCATAAAAAAAAATATATATATATATATATTTTAAACCATGTGCTCCCAAAACTGTCACTAAAACTAGCAAAATTATTTATTTTAACAAAATGCACTGGAATCGGGATTAAATTAATGAAATGCAACAATCAAAGAGTGGAATTACCTCACATATGTCTGTGTATGTTTGATGTCTAAAGCAGAAGTCAGAATTTTTAACACGTGTGAAATTAGCCGCTGAAAAGTTTTAAATTGTTACTAGTTGTTATAAACTCACATCTTTTTTTTTTTATGAAATACAAGTTTGTGCTGTTATGCTTATTGCTACGTAAACGCTGGGAAACATTAACCTAATCCCGATCCATCTTCACTCCCAGCAGGAGCATTAGGCTTAGAATCCCAAAAAACTTGTTACAACGTAACAGTTTGTGACAGAATCTGATCGTCATCACTTCCTCTACCGATATCACTAGGACGTATGCTCCCATCTTCTCTAGTCCCCAAAGGAGCTCCCGCTCGATTGCCAGGTGGTCATTTTTCGAGATATTCCAACCTTCAGGTTTCTGAGTGTTGTGGATAACAGGCACTACAATATCAATGATGATCCCTGTTAGCTGTTTCCTGTCTATCAGCACAACATCTGGTTTGTTGAAGTCCACTGTTCGATCGGTGAAAACTAGCCTTTCTCAGTACACTACTGCTCCTTCTGCTACACGACTACGCTTGTGAGTCAGTTGTTGATTGACAGTTAATTTGCATTGATTACTATGATTTCTTATTCTGGGGACTGAAGTTAGTTAGAAAAGTAGTACATACTGTAGCTATTAGTTAGAATATGTTTGTACGTGCAGTTGGACACCTTCGAATTTTCACCTAGGTCATGTCAGCAGATGATGTAAACGCGTGATGTTTCTACGTGAAATCTAAATCCAGATTATACTCTTATATACGAGTATGCTTTGCAGCTTTTATTTTCTTATTTATCTCCCGAAGTGTACGTTATATTTTGACGTGCTGAAAAATGTAATAGCTGACAGGCTCGCCCGCCTGATTTATTCACCGCGTGTGCCAAATATTTCTTTTGCGAAATAGCCGCCTTAAAGGTGAGTTGTCTCGTGGTATTTGGTACACACACAATGTGTAGAATATCAGGAAACGCACGGGTAGCTTCCAGGTGATGGGACACGAATAGATCTATGTAGAATTATTCTCCGAGTTGTTTATCCATTATTTTTAGATGGACTGGCCAACGTTCCACGTGTCACCGATCTTTTTTACCCGATTGTGAGGGATACTAGTGTGTTAGTCAATGAATAATAATGACTATTATTCACAGTGGTGAAGTTTACTACTTGCACAAAAATATGTCACTAAAGATGTGCGGTTTTGTCGATCTTGGGGGAGTTAAAATTTGGGGCATACAGGGGTACAATAATTAGACGATTATACAGGGTGCTTCACGATGATAGGCATGTTAAATGTTTTGGGAGAATATAGTCCATAAAAATGACAAATGATGTAAAATTCTATAGTTAAGTAATATATTTATCATGGGGATACGAAAAGTTGAGTATACTGTCAAGTATGTTAAATATACGGGGAAATATACAGGCTGTTCAGAAAATTAAGAAGTCGAAATAGAGACTCAAATACACACAAATTCAACAAGTAAAAAGTTCCAAGGACCTGCAAGGGACATAAACATTACTTACAACAGAAACTCTCTTTTGCGTGTTAGTTTTTTAGCGGGCCCTGATTTTTAGTTGACTGTGATTGCAAAATATCAGGGGAAATACTCAAAGTATGTTTAGAACTTTTGGATACAATATTATTTTTAAATTTGCTCCGAACACGCTTGTGAATAAAGAGTGAAAATTTGAAGCTAATAGGTGACTGGAGAAAATGAATTAAGGGAACAATGTAATGTTATACACTCAACTCTCTCTTAAGTCACCTTCGCTTAATTGACAAATTCCTCTTACGTCACCACGTTCCTCCCTCTTACGTCACGAAACTCTCCCTCTTAAGTCGCCGCCTGTAAAAGTTTTAGAACTACGTTTGGAAATTATTGAACTTTGTCACGCACTAGTGGGTATACTTACGTTGATTTTTTTCGCTCATTTTTCATTATAACAAGTGCTGTGGTATCTTTAAAAATATCTTTTTTGCAACTAAAAACACGAAAAAGTTGAGGTTACGATTACTTTTAAACGCAGAATTCCACGCATGCGCGTGACTTAAGAGAGGAGTAAATTTCGTGGCTTAAGCGATCGGATGACGCACGGATTTGGTGACTTAAGAGGGAGTTGAGTGTATATGTTTTTCATTCTGTTTGATATCTAATTGTGACAACTGAACATAATGTCATTATACGTGTATGGTTCAAGTAGGGTGTATTATGATGAGTGAGTAAATATATTTTTATGGTTTATATTTAGATAACCAAAAATGAAGATAAGCTTATTTTCACTCTCATGATATTATTGAACATATTGGATAAATAGATAGCTGTAAATTGATGTAATTAAATTTATGACTACCTTTTCCAAACGTAATGTTCCTTAAGGGATTATACTACCCAGGTGCACTGAAAATTAAAGATTTTTTTTGGGAATTGTTTTTACAAAATGGCTTCGTAGCTCCAGGTAACATGAAATCATTTTTTTTTTTGGAGGAGGAAATCGGCGTACACTGTAGCAGTCTTGGTACACCACTTAGAAACACATTTTTTTCTTAATCTACATTAGTTTTTCTTTGGAAGTACCTATGATTGATTTTTTTTTGAAAATTCACAAATTGACATCACTTTAATTTTTTTTAATTTCTTTCTTAAAAAATCGAACTTAAATTGTTTATTGCAAATCTAATTATTTATCAATCGCAAAAATCGTGTGTACTTCGATAGATAATCTATATAAGAAGCTACAGTTAAAATTTCAAGTCTATCGGATAGAAACTGAGCTTGCTACGTTGTACGCCAATTTAAAAAACACAGTTTCGAGAAAAACGGGTCTGAAGTTTGAAAACGTATTATTAGCTTCCTTAATATTGAATAACGCCATCTATATATGTTTCGAGAAAGTATAACACATTTGTACCGGCGAAAATTACCAATAGAACTGTATAATACAACAGAGTGGCTTAAAAGTAAAAAAAAACACGGGAAAAAAACTGTGAAAAAAATTTCTGGATAGTATAACAGCTTAAGTAATTTTTAGGTATTCTGTAAAATTCTGTAAATATGTATTTTGACATAATGAAGTATTGGCGATAAAAATATAATTTGGAACGATAATTTTAAGGGGTAGGAATTCAGTGGTGTCGTTGTTTTTCTGTCAAAAAATCTATACAGCTTTTTCTCAATTTTAGGCCTTTAAAAAAAGTATTACCCTTTGCCTTGGATTTAATATATCAGATGTTTAATCTTGTTCAATAATTTACAAGTTTTGTGTATTTAATTTAGACTTTAGACTTTAGACTCTTATTTAAAAAATAAGAGTTTTTAAGTTCTTAATGGGTCACAACTATGTATATATAAATTTTCAATCTGCTTTGCATTTTAAATTGCTTCTCTATAAATCATCTTAAAAAAATTGAAAATGAAGATAGGTCGTACCTTGTACTTCTAATTGTGTTTTATAGCACCGTGTATATAAGATTACATTTAACGCGTTTCAAATTGTTTCCGACCAAATCAAATAATGTGGGGCACATTACAATTGCTTCGTCAATCAGCCTCTAGCAGTTCTCGTAGTTTCATCGTTGGCGAGCTAAATCGAGGGGATTATATGTATATTATGTAGATGAGAGCAGCTTCTAGTCAAACTAAAGGTAGAGATGTCTTGCAAAAAAAGGCTAGGTTCATTTAATTAAGTCTAACCTTATTAATGACGAACACGGAATGCCCGTTAGTGCGCCATACTGGATTAACTAATTGGAATTAGCATGTACCTACCTACGTGTGAATTATATTACACAGGACCACAAAATTTTTTTCACGTGCGGAATACTACACTATGCCAACTATTTGTTTTTTGGGTCGCTGATTACGAATCCAGGCTTACTTTAATGAGTGTAAAAACTCAACAGCACACTTGACCTGCATTTTTAAACTTGATAGTCCCTTCAACTGAACTCTTGCATCTCAAAATCTCTGAATCCAAATTTTCAAACTCCTAGCCTCTTAACCTAACGTCAAAAACCCCCAAAAACTAAAAAAAAAACGAGTCTAAAAACTCAACAGTACACTTCACCTGAATTTTTAAACTTGATAGCCCTTTTAACTGAACTCTCGAACATCAAAATCTCCGAATCCAAATTTTCAAACCCCTAAAACTAAACCCCCAAAAACTAAGAAAAACGAGTCTAAAAACTCAACAGCACACTGGACCTAAATATTGTAAAACAATAGACTTTTCAATTTATGTATTTAACTGATGCAAAACGAAGCCTTCAAACACTAACCCATAGCCTCTTGTCCTTGGAATGATGTTGATGATATGTATCTTCAGTCGTCGTTTTTTGCGATAAATTGGTGAATAGCATATATTGCTTCGCTAGTAACTAGCGAGGTTATGAAAAAAGTACCTCTAAAATCTGAAATTCCACCACCCTGAAAACAGTAATATACTGAAGTGGATTTAGCATTACCCATCCTGGACCACGTGGAGGTACCACTTCTCCAGCACTTACCTGTTTAGAACGGGGGCACCTACGATAGATACTTAGTATTAGTTTTTTTCCTAGCGCAGGTACCGCCAAAGGTCAAAGGTCATTCATTGATATAACTATAGATTCTTTTAACTTATCATACTCGATCAATATGTATATATATATATATATATATATATATATATATATATATATATATATATATATATATATATATATATTTTCGTTCCTGGCGTAGGTGCCCCTGTTCTAAACAGGTAAGTCCTGGAGAAATGGTACCTCCACGTGGTCCAGGATTTGTAATGCTAAATCCACTTCAGCATATTACTGTTTTCAGGGTGGTGGAATTTCAGATTTTAGAGGTACTTTTTCATAACGTCGCTAGTTACTGGCGAAGTAATATATCCTATTCACCAATTTATCGCTAGAAACGACGACTGAAGATACATATCATCAACATCATTCAAGAACAAAAGGCTATGGGTTAGTGTTTGACGGCCTCGATTCGGAGATTTTGATGTTCGAGAGTTCAGTTAAAAGGGCTATCAAGTTTAAAAATTCAGGTGAAGTGTGTTGTTGAGTTTTTAGACTTTTTTTTTAGTTTTTGGGGGTTTTGAGGCTAGGAGTTTGAAAATTTGGATTCGGAGATTTTGAGATGCAAGAGTTCAGTTGAAGGGGCTATCAAGTTTTAAAATTTTTTAAAAATTCTAGTCCAGTGTGCTATTCAATTTATGAACTCGATTTTTTGAGTTTTTGAGCGTTTTTTTGAGATTAGGTTAGCTGATCAAGCAAAAGTAAGCACGTATTCGTAATCAGCGACCCAAAAAAACATATAGTAGGCATAGTGTAGTATTCCGCACATGAAGGAAAAAATACAACGTATGTAAGATGTTCTTATTTAATAAGAAACACTGCCTTTCAGTTAAATTTTCAATAACGCGCTTTCGAAGTATGACTGTGAATTGTTTCATAACCAACTTAATGCAAAAAGAACTTCATTCATTCCTAAACGGCAAAAAACTATATGAATTTCAAGTGACATTTTAAGTTGTGAATATTTTGGCAATAACTATAGCGTCTTTTTACAGGAAATTTAACGCTGTAGAAATGTCACGCGGCGGTGGTGTCTTAATTGCGTATGCGAATAATCTAAATGTAACAAAATTAGATTTGACAATAATTAACAATACTGTCCCTACCATTGATATTATAGGTTGTAAAGCACAGTTTACTAATTCATTTGTTTACTTATTTAGTTATATATATAGTTTAGTTATATATTCCACCTAGTACTACAATACTAGAATTCGAAACATTATTTGAGTTATTAGAAAACTTTGTAATTAACAACGAACATGTGTTTATTGTTGGGGATTTTAATATCCCTAATTTTATTAATATGTCAATCAATGACAAAAAAATCTCAAATATTACGTAACTTCATGAGCTTACATAACCTAAATCAGTATAACTTTATATATAATTTAAATGGTAGACTACTAGATTCAGTTATTAGTAAAATAAGCTGTGAAGTTTTTCGCGATTTGAACCGACTGCTAAAGGAGGATTTATATCAACCAGCTTTACGTATCGAGTTATCAGTTTCAGAGAATGATTACATAAACTTTTCTAACTCTGACTGTACAAAAACGTGTAACTATAAGAAAGCTGATTATGTAGGGTTATATAATGCTT
Source organism: Aromia moschata (assembly GCA_029963805.1). Classification (NCBI taxonomy): domain Eukaryota; kingdom Metazoa; phylum Arthropoda; class Insecta; order Coleoptera; family Cerambycidae; genus Aromia; species Aromia moschata. The sequence goes on along the minus strand of JAPWTK010000124.1, from coordinate 140,872 downwards.
TAATTCATGTAGATTGGTCCTTTCTGTCCTCATATAATGATATTAATCTAGCTTGTACCGCATTTTATGAACAAATAACTCCACTTCTTGATACCTATGTGCCTAAGTTTAATAACAAAAAAAGTAAATATTCGACATGGTATATACCAACTGTAATTAAGGAAATTAAACTAAAAAGTTACCATTTTAAGAAATATAAAATAACTAAACTAAATATCCACTTAGAAAATTTTAGAAGAATGAGAACTTCAGTGAAGTTACAAGTTAAAGCAGCGTACAAAAATTATATAAATGATATTGAGCAAAAACTAAAAAGAGATCCTAAACATTTGTGGAATTATATTCAGTCAAAAAAAGGCCACACAAGAATACCAGGCAAGCTAGTTAATGAAAATCTAGTGTTTGATACACCACAGTCAATAGTAGATGGCTTCAGTGATTACTTCGGTAGTGTTTATATCCAGTCTGCAGTTTGTGACATAACAGGCGTGGAAGTAAACAATAATCCTACTATAAATTTTAGTGCATTCACTGAAAGTGAAGTATTAGAAGCTTTAGGTAAGCTAAAGAACAAAATGACGTCAGATCATGACCAAATTCCGAGCTTTTTAATTAAAGATTGTAAATATGTTTTTGTTCAACCTCTGCTAATATTATTTAATTTAGTTCTTAAAACTAATACTTTTCCTAGTATGTGGAAAGTCGCTCGAATTTGTCCTGTACTAAAATCTGGAGATAGTTCTATGTTAACTAATTATAGACCGATTTCCATATTATGTAATTTTGCAAAGGTTTTGGAAATATCTTTATATAATCGCATTTATCCTGCTGTTAAAACCTATATTTCTCCACTGCAACATGGTTTCATGCAACATCGTTCAACAGTGACTAATTTAGCAATGTTTGCCCAATACGTGTCTAGTGCCGTTGATAATCAACATCAGGTTGATGTAGTATACACTGACTTCTCTAAAGCGTTTGATCGGATTGATTATGAACTGATCTTACGTAAACTAAAAACCTTTGGTTTTAGTGACTCTCTTTTATTACTTTTTACCTCATATCTTTGTGACAGATCGCAGTTTGTTTCATACAATGGTTTTAACTCAAGATATTTCTGTCCAACATCTGGAGTCCCACAAGGATCCAATCTAGGACCTTTATTATTTTTATTATTTATTAACGATATTGCCAATGTTATAGACTGCGATTATGTTTTATTTGTCGATGATCTAAAAATATATCATATAGTAGACAATGTTGAGGACTGCTGTTTCATTCAGGAACAACTTAATAAAATAGAAATTTGGTGCCCATTTAATCGATTACAGCTCAACATTCAGAAATGTAAAGTTATGACCTATACCCTGAGAAAGAGATCAGTTCAGTTTGAATACAAAATAACTGATGTACGTTTAATCCGATGTGAGAGCATAAGACACTTAAGAGGTATCTTTGACGCCAAATTGTCATCTAATCTACATATAAGTGAAACAGTATCATCATGTTTGAAGATGTTGGGATTTATATTCAGAAATTGTCGAAGTTTCCAAAATACACAAATAATAAAAATAGTTTATTATGCTTTTGTTAGGTCAAAGTTAGAATATGCCTCGATGATCTGGTATCCATTCTATAACAATCAAATTCTTCAAATAGAGAACGGACAGAGAAAATTCCTTAAATTTATACATTACAAAACTTATGGTTTTTATCCAGATAGAGGTTAAAATCATCAATTATTACTCTTACATCTTTATATACAAGACGTGTTATATTTAGTCCAAATTTTGGTTATAAATTAGTATGCAATGAAATAGACTGTCCTAATTTACTTAGTGGTTTAAATTTTCGTATACCAAGAACTTCATTTAGAAATATCGAAATGTTTATGTTACCGATAGCTAGAACTAACATACTGTTACGTTCACCTTTATATAGGTACAGTTAGTAATAATTTAAATAAAATTAGTCTGTTTTGTGATATACATTATACAAATATGCAACAATTATGTAACCTTGTCATGGAATATAATCATCTTTTTTTAATATAATAATATCATTTATGTAAATTGAACTAAACAATACCTACACCTTTTTGTTTGTTAGTAGATTGAGAATTATTGTACATTTATTTTCACATTTGTATATAGGTATTAATATCAAATCTTTATTTGTGATATTGTAGATAATTATTGTATTTATTTTGATTAATGTTGTCCTTTAATTGGATTATGTAATCTATTGGGCAATAAAAATCCATTATTATTATTATTATTATTTCGCCGACTTTATAGTCACACTTCTCAGCGTAAACGCTGGGAAACATTCACCCATTCCTGCTGCAGACAGTGATGGCTTGATATCTCATCCCCGCCTCCAGCAGAAATTAGGCTCAGGCGAGGGGGAGGAAATTCATCCTGTCCCAAAACCTTTCTTACAATATGACATGTTTGTAGCACAACTGCCTTCTGGCCATTTCGAATAATATTATAAGACAGTCCTAATGCCGCGATGTTCTTGGTGAATCTGGTCGTCATCACGCCCTCTGCCGATATTACTAGGGCGTACGTCTCCACCTTCTCCAGTTTCCGTAGGCGCTTCAGCTCGATTGATATTATTATTATTTCGCCGACTTTATAGTCACACTTCTCAGCGTAAACGCTGGGAAACATTCACCTATTCCTACTGCAGACAGTGATGGCTTGATATCTCATCCCCGCCTCCAGCAGAAATTAGGCTCAGGCGAGGGGAGGAAATTCATCCTGTCCCAAAACCTTTCTTACAATATGGCAAGTTTGTAACAATATTGCCTTCTGGCCATTTCTAATGACATTAAAAGATAGTTCTAATGCCGCGATGTTCTTGACGAATCTCGTCGTCATTACTCCCTCTGCCGATATTACTAGGGCGTACGTCTCCAGTTTCCATTGGCGCTTCAGCTCAATTGACAAATTTTCGTATTTCGCGATCTTCTCCCGTTCAGTCTACTGAATGTTGTGGGTAAGTGGCACAGCGATGTCTATGATGATCCCTCTTCGTTGTTCCTTGCTGATCAGCACAATATCTGGTCGGTTGAAGTCCACTGTTCGATCGGTGATGATTATCCTATCCCAGTACATCACGGCAACTTCCGATTCCAGCACAGCTTCCGGGACATATTTGTAGTATGGCGGAGCCGTCGCTAACAGGCCATACTTGAGCGCCAGTTGTTGGTGAACCATCTTCGCAAGTTGGTCTGCCGAGATATGCTGACTCTGACAGCGCGGGACACCCTCCTATTATGTGTTCTATAGTTTCGCCTGCAGATTCACATTTTCTACATAGGTCTTCTACGTCGTCTCTCAGGATATTCTTCTGGTAATTTCTTGTTTTTATAACCCTGTCCCGAATGGCAGTCAAGAAGCCTTCGGTCTCGGGGTACTGATAGCCGTCGGTAGCCATTTTAAATTTTAAAAATATTATTATTATTTTATATTTATTTAATTTTTATTTTATTGTTATTATTATTATTTTTATTATTATTATTAAAATCTATATCTCTGTACATTTACGAGTAATTTCTATTTCCTTAATAAATTAGTCAATTTCAAATTGTTGAAGACGAGCCAAGAGAACACAACAATTTTACTTCTTGTACAATGTTCTTAACAGTCCCAAAAGTTAAGGTATTGTGTACCACGTTCTTCAATAAGTAGTCTTGGTCCTTTTACCTTATAGTCGGCTAGGAGTTTGTAAAATAAATGAATCAGATTTTTTTTAGCTTGAAACTTAATTAACAAAGTACTGTTCTTTAAATACTTCCTTTGTTACTCACTTCTTAATCAGAGACTTAATAATATGCCTTTTTGTATGATTGCCAATATAACTTCAACGTTATTTGGTTAAAACTGCGAATAAAACTTTTAATTTTGCAATATTTTAGTGAAGCGATACACTTTGTCTAACTGGATTTGAAATTGGAATTCCTCTGAATTCATGAACATTATCTGTTGTTTGCAGACACACCGGAGATCGTTCTTAAAACTTAAACATATAAAAATAAAAAATTCAACAAAAGTTCAACTACACTGAGGAGTCATTCCTCCTACGAGCATAAGATAAAATGTAATGTTAACCTATGGCCTCCAACTTCCAAATATAGGTATATGCATAAAATACACATAAAACAAATTAGACCAATTCAACTGCACGAAGTATCCTTCAGAATATCAACACCCTTTGCTTTAGAGCCTGAAAACCGGCAGATTTTAGTGCTGTACTGGATGTTGTCCTGTATTTTACAAAAGTGAAAACTGATAATTCTTATGTACATATAGCTCTAATTAGTCACAATTACAACTGCCTTACATTTGCAAATTTTCCAGCAAAAGTTTATTTATTTTGACGATGTGGATATGAGGACTGCTAAAATTATAACCATTTAGAAGGGAAGTAAAATGTGTCCAAAATATAGTGAGGTTTATTATTACCAAATAATTTATCAAAATATCAAATGCATAGTAAAAACAAGGACGAATTTTGGGTGTGTATAATGTAGTTGGCACCATGTACATAAAGATTGCATAATAGAAATTAATTTCCTGAATGATTCTATGCATGTATGTAATATATATAATCTGTAAGGTTATATCTTTAAGACTGTGCAAATTGCAAATCGTATGTAAAAAAATCAAAGAGCGAAAAATATTGTTTTATAATAGAAATGCATTTTTTTCGCAAACGTTTTCGATCATCTATGTCTACTTCTATCATGATTCATAGAATAAAGGCAGGGCCATACAGAAAGCTATGCTATGTTCGCTATAAACCATGTGTACGCTATGTTCGCTTTGTTTGCTATGAAATATGGCCACATCAAAAAATAGTAAGTACAAGACCTTTAGTTTCCCACAAACATGTTACCATGCCGGTTGCCGTGGGAGAGTGATAGTACTTGAGGTTATGAAAAGAACGTTGTCAACACGTTCTTTTCATAACCTCAATAATGCGATTTTTAAATTTTTCGAAAATTCAAGCAAAGTTTTTTTTATAAGGAGTGAGCTGGTCGGGTCGACTCGTGGCTGTATTTCGTACAGTACATATGATATGTACACTTAATTCCTGAGTAACATAAGCTGCTTACTCTAAACACGTAATTTTAACACGCCGCCATTATTCGGAGGTAATGACATCGAAGTTTTGATACACTAAAACTGCCATCTTTCCCATTAAAAATGCCACCTCAAGCGGGTAGATATCTTAAAAAAGGAAAAATTTTAGAGCTAAATTTGATATAGCATAAAAATGACGGTTTTTAAAAGTTTTAATTCGTATAGGCGGACGAGCGTTTGTAAAAATTAAATTTGCGTAAATTTTGTTCTTCGGGATCCTAAAGAAGAGTTCCTCAAAGTTACAGCAAAATCTAAAATGGGTCGGCAACGATTTTTCTTATTCTCAGACGATTTTATATGGAATGACTGTATATTATTATTTCTAATGATGATACGTTCGTTTTTTGTACTTTTCTGTTCTGCATTACGTGAAAAAATTTTCACTAAAATCACTTTATAAGTGAATCGGTAAATACGACGTTCTTTTGTTTGAACAGTCAAGGCGACGGGCTACGCGTTAAATTTGCCGCCCTTTCCACTAACTATAACCCGTTGTCGTGAACTGAACTGAATATAAATAACCGAATTGTGAATATAAATCACTGAAAGTGAGAGAGAATTCGAAATGAACGGGTAAAATTCGCGTGTACAAAGTTCCGAATAGTTCGCGAACATTCGGCGATGGCCCGGACAGGCCGATTGCCAGCGAGAAGACAAACGGTGGATATCATTAGGCAGCTAGCCTGGAAATTTCAATAAAACACTCCGCTTCGAAATTGTAAATAATGAGGTTCTTATACGAGCCCATTTAAAATCGTATTCTGCATGCGAACGACGGGTTCCTTCGATTCCCTTCAAGAAAAAAAACTGCGGAAAACAGTCAGCGCGCCCATTTATATACATACATACAGATACTCACAAAAGTATTCGGCTACCCTTCTATTTCTAAGAACGAATGTACAAAACACAAATTCACAATTAAGTGAGACTGCATAATATGCGTAAATACGTTCCTCCATTACTCCTTGACTAAAGGATTCAACGTAGACGCAGAATAAAACATTCGCTGGGAATACCCGACCAACGCGTTTGACATATGAAAACGGACACACAAATATATTTGGCCAGTTAATAATTATGCAAAGCTGTAGTAGGCAATGCAAGTAGAGATAGTAGGGTTCTTGGCCATAGTATCAGTGTGTGAAAGGTTACATATTAACTGGTATAGACTGCGTGCCTCTATTAGACAGTGTACCCTTGTCACGCAAATAAAATGCCAAAAGTACGCGAAATCACCGTACCAGAGAGACAGCATCTTATCTCCTTTGCAAAAAAAGATATTGCACAGTGTAAAATTAGCAGACACAAGGCATACCGTAGTACTGTACAGAGTATAATAAAAAAATATGAAATCGATAAAACGGTAGTAAATACAGCACGATCACGGCGACCCAAAATATTAACTCAAAGAGATGAAAGGCAAATTCTCTAACAAATAAAGGAAAATCCAAGTACTAGTGCCAGAGAACAATACAGAACAATATGTGCTGAGATTCAGGAGAGCACTGGAAAGAATATTAGTACTGAGACAGTGCGTTGAACCTTAAGAAAAAATCGCCACCACGGCCGAGTTGCCCGAAGGAAACCCTGGATTAGTAAGGTCAACATACAAAAAAGACTCACGTTTGCTGACCAGTATGTGAATGAGCCAGTGAATGAACTTTCTGGGATCAGGTTATCTTTAGCGATGAATGTAAATATGAGATATTTGATTCGTCCAGATGACAAATTGTATGGAGAAAATCTGGTACATCGTTAAATAAGGAAAACTTAAAAACCTACCGTAAAACATGGCGGTAGATAGCTCATGGTGTGGGGCTGTATGGTGGCTGCGGGAGTGGGTACTCTTCATTTTATTGAAGATATATTGAACCAATATTGTTATATTAATATATTGAAGCGTCTACAGGCCAGCGCCGAAAAATTGGGATTGGGCGATCATTACATCTTTCAACAAGATCATGACCCCAAGCACTGTGCCCGTAAAACGCGGGAATGGCTGCTATACCATGTACCGATAATTGAAAACACCGCCGCAGTCGCCCAGTACTAACCCTATCGAGCACTTATGGTCACATCTAAAACGATCTTTGCAAAATTAACGAATTACCAATAAAGAAGAGTAAAAAAATCATCTCTCAACAGAATGGAGTAATGTGACCCCGTAAACTGGTGCATTCAATGCCAAATAGGCTGAAAGCTATTCTGAATTCTAAAGGATACCCGACGAGATATTAGATGTGCCGTTTTAAATTGTTTGTACCTTTCCTATTTTATTTTTCTTTTGGTGGCCGAATACTTTTGTGTCATATAAATTGGACATTATCGTGTTTTGTCGGCAGTTTTTAAATTGTGTCTGTTTTGACTACTTTTTTTATGTGGTATAATAAAGCATAATGTTCATATATAATAAACTTTCTCTTGTTTGCCAGTCAGTGATAACTATTTCTTGTATGTCAATTTATTAGCAATATCTAGGGTGGACGAATACTTTTGTGAGTATCTTTATGTATATAGACGTTGATTCTATCGTGGTGGAAGCTCCATTCCAAGGTCAAATCCTGCTCTGGGATATTTTATATTAGGTATACAAAAATATATTTTTATCACGTTGCCCAAAAGGTCCGAATAATTAAATGGTGGTCGGTCGATGACCGAAATTGTAGGCGTTTTTAACATTATTGACATAATTTTAATTGACTTCATTTTAATGGCTCTATTTTTATCTCTTTATATAATTAATTTTTATCAGGTAAAAGTTTTAAACTTTCTTACGTTTTCGTTCAACTCGGGCTCGTTTTAGTGTGAAAATTCAAACACGCACTGTTAAAAAACACTTTATTTTATGAAAACACATCGACGAAATAGACTACTAACACATATACTAATTTATATAAAAGAATTTGTATCCGAAATTATACGGGGCACGTTTTACAAAACGCGAACTCCACGTATTTATTTTTAAAGACTGAATCTTGGCTGCCCCTGCACGCTTTTATAGCATCCGTTAGCCTTTACGTGAATATTCAGGTGAAAACAAGGCAAAAACAAATTGGGGAAAAGTTAATAAAATGTCAACATAAAATACAGAGACAGAGCTGAACCTTCAGGCTGAGACACGACTGTGAGGGTGTCCTTTTTTTCTTTGACCGAAGTAAACCGTCCAGATCTGGTTTTGGAATATGACTTAATAATAATAGTAGTATCTGAATATTTACTTGATTTTTACAAGACTATTTTTTAAGCTTAGATGGAACGAGAAAGAGTCCTCGTACGTCCAGAGTAGAGATGGGTAACTCGAGAGTGAGTTAACTCAAAGAGTCGACTCGGTGAAGTCACCGAGTCAGGTGACTCGATTTTATTTTTATGACTCTTGACTCTTCTTATGACAGATTTTAGTGAAGTCTATGCCTCTGATATACACACTACACAGCCAGTTGACTCGATTCTCGATACAGGAGTCATCGTCAATATACTTTTAGACGTGCGCAGACCTTCTAGGAGAGTTGACTCTTATTGAGTCAACTCACTGAGTTGATTCTTTTCTCCGAGTCGGGGTTAGCGAATTACCTCACTAAAAAAGAGTTACTTTGCCCACGTGTGGTCCAGAGTCTCAGATCTGAATTTCGATCTTATTCGATCTCGTCAGTGCGATATATTTGACGTTGAGTAATGAAGAACGAGCTTGTAGGTTATATACTGACCAGTAGAGCATACTGTGGCGTTACCTTTACGAATTCGTCCTCTATTGGATTATAATGGAACCAGACGTATTTCGGAGGTTTGACAATGTCGGTAACTGGCAAATATTTGGCAATCAAACATGTCGCACTGACGAGTTGTTGAAAAAACAGAAAACGGACTTACTCCACCTTTTTTTCAAAGTGAAATAGAAACGAAGAAGAATGTTGTGGTTAGCTGTAAGGGAGACATCAGGTGAGGAGAATGTTTCTGACGATCACGCACATTTGAAAAGACGCGCACAAAGTGTAATCATTCCGAAGGCAACCTGATTGCAGACGTAACGAGGAATGAAATAGTTTGTCGCCGAGCGGTAATGCTGAATCGCAAAGGGATAAACTAATTTTGAACAGCGAGATGACCGGTGGTCGTTATTCAGATGAGGGATAGAAGAACCCTTTTTTTGCTATTCAAACGGTAACTAGTGTTTGCTAAAATTTTGGGAGAAAAACTTAAGACACTCAAATGTTGAATACAGTATACGGTCAGTGGCGGCTGGTGATAAAGGGCACAGGGGCACGTGCCCAGCCCAAATTTCAATAGAAAATATCTCTTTCGTGTTAATTTACTATAAATTACTGTTACAATAATATCAATTAACTGTATACGACAAACTATTCATATTCTAATTATTATTCCTTTTATACCACAAATATTGATTTTTATCACATATATATGACAGACTATCCATCGAGCACCGAGCCACCGTACTCTGAATTCCTCGCATTTCGCGCTCGTGGGCGTGGGCACACAGTTTCCCAGCCCTCGTTTTTAATCGGGCCTTTTCAGTGACTGGTAAAGTGGTTGACGCCGATTGCAGACAGACGTCGTTAAATTGTTCGAAAATCAGCTGAACGGGTCACACTTGTTGAGTGACCTTTTTTAGTGTTATTGTTTATTTTCTTCGCTGAGAAGTGTGTTTTTACTGTTCTTGATTATGAAACGTTTCAAAATGAATTCGGTGGACTTTTTATTGACTAATAAAGATATTACATACGAGTTCCGAACGGAAATTAAACGGTTAGGAAGGCCGATACCCGATTTGATAATTTCCAAAACAGACGTAGGAAAATCGCGAAATTATTCACGAAATTATAATAGTAGTGTCTCCGACAGATTTAAGTGGTTATGTGGGTGTCTTAGAAGAAACAAACTGTTTTGTTTTATTTGTTTAGTGATGGGTGGCAACCGAAGTGCATGGACTCAAGAAGGGGTAAGTGATTTAAAACTTTTAAATGAACGAGCTCAGAAACATGCTAGCTACAATGAAAAACATTTACATAACATCTTAGATTTTAGTGTGTTGGGAAAGGTAGACATAAGGCAACAGCTTGATAGTGCTTATCGTGAAAATATCAAAACATCACAATGAAAATCTGGATAAAAACAGACATATTTTAAACCAAATAATTATTGTATTAAATTTTTGTGAACAATAAGGACAGGCGAGCTGATTTCCTCTACAAATAACAGTAAGATACCTATATCAAATTTTTTCACATGTTGCCACCCATTATTTTAATATATTTATGCCCCCAATATTCGTGATTAAATATTATTTCAAAAAGCTACCAAATCCCAAAAAGTATTCTTGTGAAAGTCTATATTCTTGTATAAAAGAATTTTTCATTGAAATTCTGAAGTGTCAGTAGAACGCATGACCTTGAAAATTTTAAAAAATTTCGCCTGCGGCGCCATTTGTAGCTAATGAGTAATCCTACTGACACATCCTGTACCCACCCATGTAACACACCCACGAGCCGCCACTGTATACGGTAATATAAAAAAAAACTTTCGCTTTTGCCGTTACTACTAATATATAATTTTCTTTATAATACAGATTTTAGAACTTGATAGTTCTAAGAGTATCTTAGAAATCTTACGATATGCTATCATCTAAAATTTGCACAGGAGTATAAGTTGCACTTTAAGTTTTAATGTGGTAAAAGCTTGTAAACAGTTTTAGAGAAACCGATAAGTTTTGGGATATACAGTAAAGCATTTAATTTGTTTTATGACGTTTTGGATTTAACATGCTGGCATTCGAAGTTTTTTGCCATACTCCCTTTGTTTAGTTTCTCTGGCAAAATTCCCATAGGAAAAAAAGCTTCTTAGAATGAAACTCTTAGCACAGCAAGTAGGTTTAGTGAATTACAGACAACGACGAATGTACATTATCAAGAGAAAGAGAATGATGCTAAGCGGTAAGTTAATAGAAACAAAGACGTCTGGAGCTTTACGGGTCACTAGAACGGTTTTTGTGGGCTGCCATGCCTAACCACAAGACTCCTAATGAAATTCCTTTGAGTCGGTGTAATCGGTAGCGCACTGTGTTTGCATGATACTGTGTCGAAATATTGGGTACAGGCTAGATAGTTATGTAAATACCAGCGAGCAATATCGAATGTAAGCGAAACGTGTTTATGATAAGGGTCTAACTCAGCGATACAAAATAGTGCCTATGGTATAAAAATGTGATACAATAAAATACAGTTTGACTGATATTTAAATAATATATTTAGGCCAGTCAATAGAGCTTTTTGACATGACACGATTTATACCTGAAATCCGACTACGGGATACTTTTATTATCCCTATTATTATTATCTTTGAAATTTGTACATATGTTTACAAGAATTATAAAACATTTATTATAAACAATGAATACCACGAGGTAAATACAAGACAAAAAGATCTCATGCACATTCCCTTTGCTAGACTAAAATTAACTGCTACCTCTCCTAATTATATAGGACCAAAGATGTTTAACTGTCTGCCCAATGAAATAAAATGTATAAAAAAAGATCATTTATTCAAGACCAAATTGAAGGAGTATTTACTGGATGAATGTTTTTACTCGGTAAATGACTATTTTTGTAAATCTTAGTTTAAGACTTGTGACTATTCCTATACGTACTTGTATCACGTCTCAAAGGAAAATAAATTATTATTATTATTATTATTATTATTATTATTTTAAGTTCAGTCCTTAGATGAAAACGTATATGAATTGGACTAGGAAATAGTTGCACTTTTTTTTAATAACGAATTAGTGAAAAAATTTAGTTTTTTCAGTTTTTTGCTTATAGAAGAAAAGCTATTGAAGCAATCACATCACATCACAGGAAAGTTGTAAATAATTCAAAAACCTTTAAAATGAAAAAAAAATCAAGTCAATCGGTACATTTTTCGCTGAGAAAACTCGGAAAAAACGCAAAAAATTACCTTTTCTTAATAAATTCGTAATTCGAGTATTTTTGCATTAGAAGAGTCAATCTTGTGGGAAAATGTAGGTAATATCACGAAGAATGAGTGTGCAAAAACTGGATTATGTCCGATGAATAGTTTTTGCACAAGTTTTTTACATCGTATTTTGAATATTCCATAACACGTCGAGCGATAGATTAAATAACATTTTCTCGACGGATTCGGAAACTACAGAGTGTAAACTACAATTCGTCCAGTACTTTGTTTCATTTAAATGCCATTAAATTGGTGTAAAAGGCCTCTGAACACCGCGCGAAATTTGCTGGTTGCTGCACTACCCCGCCACCTATACCTCGTTCGGCTGTCAGCGCGCCGCCGAACATTTTGCGCGGTGTTCAGAGGCGTTTTACACCAATTGAATGGCATTTAAATGAAATAAAGTAAATGGACGAATTGTCGTTTACACTCTGTAGTTTCTTTTTTGGATGCGGTGTGATTGATTCAATAGCTTTTCTTCTATAAGCAAAAAACTGAAAAAAACTCCATTTTTTTTCACTAATTTGTTATTAAAAAAAGTGCAATTATTTCCTAGTCCAATTCATATACGGTTTCATCTAATGACTGAACTTAAAAAGTATCCCGTAGTCGGATTTCAGGTATCAATCGTGTCATAAACTCACCCCTTTTCGAGCTCTATTGACTGGCGTAATTAGTCTGTCCATATTATAACTTACCAGTTGGTTACATCCAGTTCCATGAAGGGGTAAACACAAATGCGTTTGTACATATTGTTATAATAAGCTGGGCCATCAGATGGTTTATTTTTAAAATTGCAATTAAAACTACATCGTTGAATATTTTTAAATGATTGTTGCTTTATTCAAGAAAGTATGCCTTCCCATTATTTATGAAAAACAATTTCAGTTAAATGGCCGCCGCGGCTGGCTTGGCAGTAGTTCATTCTTTTCAGCCAATTTTGCAGTACATTTTCGATTATTTGTGGCTCTATTGCACGAATAACTCGATTGATATTTTCCTTCAGTGCGTCAATTGATTGTGGATCGTTGGAGTAACAACGGTCCTTAACATGTCCCCGTAAAAAATAATCCAACGGTGTTAAATCGCAGCAGCTTTGAAAGAAGTACTGACCAATGATGCCACCACTCCAAAACCCACACCAAACAGTCACTCTTGCAGGATGCATTGGCTTCTCTATGAGTACGTGTGGATTTTCGGAACCCCAAATACTACAGTTCTGTTCATTAACATGTCCTCCAAGATGAAAATGAGCTTCGTCTGAAAAAATTATTTTTCGATTGAAATCGGCGTCATTTTCAAACTCATTTAAAGCCCACACGGAGAAGCGATAACGAAGTGGATCATTTTCCTTTACCTCTTGAGTAAGTTGCAACTTGTAAGCAAATAATCCGAGGTCTTTATTCAACATTCTCAGAGAAGTGCGACTGACATTAAGTTGTTGTGCTCTGTGACGAGTTGAGGTTCTTGGGTTTTCACGCACACTTTGGGCAACAGCAGCAATTGTTTCAGCTGTGCGCATCGGACGAGCACGTGGATCACTTCTGTTAACCATAAGCATGCCAGGTTTCACGGACTTAACTTTCTTACGCCAGGCGCTGACGGAGCTTCATTTCGACCAAAAATTGTTCTCAATTTTTTCAGTTTCTGCAACACAGCATTCATTTTGGAAATAATTTTTCAATATTTCCCAACGTTGTTCAAGCGTAAAACGATCCATTTCTTACAACGGAGGTTAGACACTACATATACATATGTGAAATGTCAAGCGCGTCTGTGCCGGCAATGTAGAAATAACACTTAGTTTAAAAAGAAACCAATAGATGGCCCACCCCTTAGTTCAAGATTCCACTACATGATTACAGTCTTCAAGCTAAGGGTGCCTCATTTCTTATTTATGAATTGGACGAAAAACACGAAAATTTTTGCATTGCAAAAACGCATTGTATTTCTTTTTACATAGTGGCCCAAAAGCATCGACGGTCAGGCGATCTACAACGAACGCATCGACTGACTTCTAATGGTTCAGGTTTTTCTCCTGTTTTTTTTTTTACCGACGCTTTAATGCCTAGTCCGACTTTTTTAGCTTTAAAATTCGAAATTGTTTCGAAAATCTCGGTTTCGAAGAAGCCACAATGAGGAACAAATGTCGAGTCCTATTAATCCTGTATAAATATAGTTGGGCAACTGATTTTTTAATTACTTCGTTTCCTTCGCAATGGTGCCTCATTGGATTAATAATAAAAATTGTCTTATAAAATATAGGATGGTGAAGGCGATAATTAAAAAAATAAGGTTAAAATCAACAGCAGGCAATAAAAACAACAAAATGTTACCTCAATGACTTTAAGTCAGTACCAAAATTTTTTATATTGGTTTTGGGTAGGTCCTCTTCCCTTTAAGGAACAATTTAATGCTGTCACAGTCGACATCTAAGTATACTATAACACAATCAGAAGTAGTTGCTATTATTTGTATTAAAAAAAATATGTATGAATATTGTATAGTGACTAATAATATTATTTTCATCAATATTGACCCCTGGTTTGAATATGGTTGTTCTAGCTGTGTGTTTCAATTTTTATAGTTTTTCAGTGATTCAAAAACGAATAAGATATTTACAAAATGTGTAACATATTTGTATTTACAACCAGAATAAAATAATGAATGTCCATTTAAAAAGCAAATCACTGTTTTGTACTCTATATGTAAAGAGTTTTAACAAAACTACTCTTTTCTCTCAATTATTCTAAGATTAGTTCTTTACTGATGCCGTGTTAGATCGAGTTTTACTCTTTTTTATTATCGACCAATAATTGAAAAAGAATGAATACCATCCTTGTATTCATTTATAAAGTGAACCCTGTGTATCTGAAATATTTAAGTCAGTTTATCTTCGTCTAAAGATCTCTGATTCTGCAGTCGCCATGAAAAACCTTTCGAAAATTAGCTGCAATTACTTCGATAAACACAAATGTCTGTAAACGATCTAAGAAAAACGGGTGCCCTCGTGCTTACAAGGAAAAAAACACAACAGATTAATAGAACAGTGGGTATTTACAGATTTATGTTGACAAAAAATGAATGCCTAATTCGACCCGCTTTGCGAATAAAAGTTACTCGCGTCACTCGCGTGATGAGACACATTTTAGTCTAAATCCAGACGAATTCATGCGACTATACGCCTCTTCGTAATTTTCCTGACGGCATTTTGCTGCTCCGTAGTAGGTAAGGTAATGCGTAAGGCAGTAGTCTGGCTCTTTCTTTTATGAGGGTCAAATTACTGGGATAAATTCGGATTATTGTTCACTGTTCATTTCAATGGATTACATTACACTGCAATCCCGGCATAATCGCTCTATAGCAAACGAAAGGTAGACCTACAGGGAGTTACAAAGGTCCTGCTCTCTATCTAGTATCGTGAATTATAATAAACAATGATATTATAAAAAATACGAAAAGAAAGTACGAAAAACTAGGGCCTTTACTTCTCTTGCGAAAACCAGGTCATAATTTTGTTCCCTATTATTTTATTTGGGGCTTAAAAACTGTATTTTTTGAACAGGATAACACGTTTTATGGTTTTCTATCCAAGGCCTACCGTAATACGAGGTGTGTAAATTAAGTAATGAGACTGATTTTTTAAAATATTTTTACTCGAATAGAATTACAATTCAGTATTGTCTCCTTCAAAATAATGAGACTGATTTTTTTATTTTTTTTAATTCAGTATTGAATTAAAAAACAGAATTACAATTCAGTATTGTCTCCTTCAAAATAACTTCCTTGGGAAGCCACACAGCGCTGGAGACGGTTTTTGCATTCCTCATAGCAGTGCTGGAACTCATATACTGGAATAGCCTTCAGGTGGTCGGTTACAGAGGTTTGAATGTCTTCTATGGTCCAAAAATGACGTCCCTTGAGGTGATTTTTCAATCTCGGAAAGAGAAAAAGGTCACAAGGACTCAAGTCAGGCGAATGAGGAGCCACAGGAATGATTTTACTGGCTAAAAACTCGTTTAATGAAATGGCTGTGTGACAAGGCGCATTGTCGTGATGCAACATCCAGTTGTTCTTGACGTTTGGTCTGACACGCATGACCTTCTTCAAAGTTTTTCAATAACCTCTCTTGTAAAAGTGTTGATTTGACTGTTTGGCCTGGAGGCACAAACTCTTTGTGGACAATTCCCTGGCTATCAAAAAAGCAAATCAGCATACATTTGATCTTCGACTTGCTCATTCTTGCTTTTTTGGGTCTTGGAGAGCTTGAAGTGTGCCATTTCACGCTTTGGCGTTTGGTTTCCGGGTCGTACTCAAACACCCAAGTCTCATCACCAGTAATGACACGTTCCATAAAATGGGGATCATTTTAAATCGATTCCAAAAAGTTGTTTCTGTGAAAGTTTTTTTTTTAACCATTTTTGCGCAGACTTTTACACCATTATCACCAATTCATTAGTTAAAATCTGATGAACAGTGGTGTGATTCAAATTTTACTCTTCTCCGATTGTCGTCAACCGACGATTTGAACGTACAAGATCCCGTATTCTATCGACATTTCCATCGGTTCTTGAAGATGAAGGCCTTCCGCTTCGTTGTTCACCTTCAATTGAAATCGACTCTCTTCCTTCTGAGAATGCTTTAAACCACCGGAAAAATCTGGACTCTTAAAGAAAACACTGTCTCCGTAGGCGTGTTGAAGTTTTGCAAAAAATATCCGTTACGCTGTGTTCAAGTCTGAAGCAAAACCTGATGAAGATATATGTAGTTGCCTGTATTTTTCTTCTCTGATGGAAGTATTTAAGTGGTTTGGGAAGTTACACATTTTTAATTTGTTCAATGAATGGAGGAATGGACAACTTTTGTTCTGATTAAGGCTTAAAATGTGCTGTGGATCCTGCAATCAATTAATTTCAGGTCAGTTATTGTTGAATTTATTTTTTACAAAAATTGTCTACATTTCTTAATGTCTTGTGGGCTATTAAAAGAATGAACTTAGAAGTTATACCGAGAAATTTGCAACATTTTTCAATTTACACTAATGTTTAAATATTAAACCATCAATATATCCACGTTTGCTCAAAATGCTTTTAATTTCTAACATCTCTATGGCAGATATATTTTCTAAATACGTGTAAATAACCAACTTTGTAAGAAATCCTTCTTTTAGAGAAATAATAAAAATAACCTCTTGTTGAAGAATTTATTTGGCCAGTTAATTTACTATTTCTTATAGTGTAAAAGTAATTATGGAAAAGTACTCTTTCGGCTATTTATTCTTGTAAACAAATCGAAGTGAATTCTTTTTAAAGCTTGGCGCAATTTTACAACTGAACAAGGTAAAGAATTTAATTAAATTGAAAGATGCAAAGCCCTCCGCCAGAATACTTCGTTGTTATCGTCATTTTATGTTGCGTCGGAAAAAATAGGACTTAGAAAATCATATTAATTTTCCTTTGACAATTTTTTATCAAAACGTTAACACGAGAAATACCGCTGGCTAATAAAATTATACTGCTTCTCGTTATTATTTTCTCGCTTGCTTATAATGCTTCTCGTTAATTTACGTGTAAGGCATAATACACGTAAATTGTGTTGTCCGTTTTAGATGTCTCGTCTGTTTTGTTGTAAGGACATTTTAAGTATGTAATTGTAACTAGACATGACTAGACGGAATTATTTAACCCGTTAAGCCCTGAATGGCATAATTTTGACGATCAAGTTTGAATTAATATCCTACACTAAAATCGAACCAAAAAAAATTTAAAATCACTCTACCCTATGTTTTCGAGGGTGCTCTTTCGAATGGTGATGGTTAGAAATCGGAAAAAAATAAGCATGGAAAAATCGAAAATAAAAAAAAACGTGTTTTTCGACCCGATTTTTTTTAAAACTATTTTTCGGCTTCTGTACATATTTTTACATATCGCAAACAGGTTTAGATGGTGGAATAAATGTCTGAAGTTTAATTTGGTATGGTCAGATATGTCTTAAAAATTTTGGTGAAGCAAAATGGCGGTCAGAGCGAGAAATTTTCTTTTTCAACTTGACAAATTATTTTCTCGAAAACTATAGACTTTATGTCTTAAAATTAGTCAAGGAACACGCACAAAGACAATTGAGACAATTTTTCGATTTTTCTGAAAACTCGGAAAATCCAATTTTCCAAAAATTTTACAAAAAATTCTGAAAGAATTTTTGAGTGATCATTGACTAATTCGAATAGTAATAGATACAAAACGATACAGCAGGTACAAAACGATCAGGAAAAAAAATAAATTTCAATGATTACATAGGTCTAAAAAAGTTCTGTCTGCGATCAGACCCATCATTTCCCATGTATTTTGATGCACTGAAACCAAATGTGGCAAAAACATTTTTTCTACCGCATCATTTTTTCTCTCCACCCCCATATAACCCCCATAAACTCTTATAGAGGAAATTTTTGTAACAACATTTTTTATTTTGTTTTTTTTTGGTCGCTGATCACGAATCTGAAGTCAAGAATAAATTTCGACTTAATGACAGCTGTCAACAAGCTGTCAAATTTCACTAAAAAAGTAAAAAGTTGATATTAAATGCATATTATTAAATTTTTTTGGGTTGCTGATTACGATTCTGAAATCAAAAATGAATTATATCAAAAATCATTTTTCACTACAGAATCGAAATCAGCAACCCAAAAAACTTAATAATATGCATTTAATATCAACTTTTTACTTTTTTAGTGAAATTTGACAGCTTGTTGACAGCTGTCATTAAGTTGAAATTTAATCTTGACTTCATATTCGTGACCAGCAACCCAAAAAAAAACAAAATAAAAAATATTTTGGCGATGTTAAAAATTTTTTGGCTCGATTTTCGTGTAGGGTATTAATTCAAACTTGATCGTTAAGATTATGCCATTCAGGGCTTAACGGGTTAAAGTGAACTAACTCAAAAGTGGCCAGTCCAAATATAGACATATTACATATATTTCGAATGTGGAAATTAAGTTGTTTTAAAAAATGTCACAATATGTAGGGTGTTTTATTTTAAAAAATAGCATAAGTTAACCTTTTTTGTATGTTGCAATCGTTTGTTTTTCTGGTTAACATAAAAACATAGGAAAAAATCCTGCAACTTTTGCATATATATATTTTCTTTCTCAAGAAATAAACATTTAAATGATAAGGAGAACCCCTCTATATATCTAGTTATAAACTAACGAAGAGAAGAGGAAAGAAGATAAAATGGAAGATATATTTCAATGTCATTTGTCATTTCCGTAAAAAAATAGGGGTTGTCGTAAAAATATATATGAATTACCTTTTGAATACGACTGGTTAGACACATCAGGCGCATCCACCATTTCTAAGGACACGTACTAATAAAAATATAATTTCTAGGCAAACAATACGTTTAGTAAATAATAGATTAATACATGTCGAATATACACAGAAACAGTGCCACAAATCAGAATTATTGATTTTATATTACCACCCAGTGAAAGTAAATCACAGTGTTTTATGTAACAGCAAGGTGTTATGTAAAATTTTACTTGGGTCGAGTTTAACACAGTAAGTAAACAGCTTCACACCCACTGTAGTAATGATTGGTTGAAAATATATTTGAGAGGAGTGTGGATCGTCTGGAGAGCGTATTTCAAGAAAATAAAATTGTATCGCTCGAGGTTAGATAATTTTCAATCCGATTTAAATACTTTATTAAAGACATTGCGATCTCATTTTACGCCGTACTAAAACAAAGCGAACAAAGGACCCATATTCACCAATCCATTAAAAACGGAGGCATACCAAAGCACAGTCAGTTTTCCTTTTTAAACCGAAGATTGACTTTAATTCTATAGGACGTTACGCCGTTTTTGCTTTTAAGCGATTTATTATCTTCTTAAGGCCCAATGAATTACCATTCCGTTTCGGTCCTGGCTAAAAACAAATTACTGTCAGCAGTCAGCAAAAAGTTTTTCTGCGGACACTTTACAAGGTGGTGGCGCATTATTCACGCACATTCAGCCCTAATTGCAATGCCATTAATAACGTGTAACACTTGCTACGGGTTAGGTTATATTTATACCCTGTTCTGGCATATTACAGATATCTACATACGTATTTATCATAGGAGGTAGGTTTTTCTCAAAAACGGCCGAGAGAAATTAATTTTTAAAAAGTCAGCAATAAAAAATATGGTTTAACGACGCAATGCGTCGCGACGCCTCAACAAGTGTTTCAGCAATATACCTTTTTTTACTTTACCATTATAAAGGTATATCAATTATAAGTTCTTTTTCTTTATAAGATTTTTCTGTATCTTGAATATTTAAAAATTTGTGATTGATTTATTGAGTGCCCTATCTGTTTTTCTCGTAAACTGCTAGCTAAATGAATATAATTTCTGATTACATTTTTTCATATTTTCATTATTTCAAAAATTATGGTTGGTTTCCCGGTGAATTCGTCTATAGTAAATATTGTACATTTAAAATTTCATTTTTCCGACGTTCAACAATTACTTTAATAAATATGTATGTATTTACTTTTTTCACCAGAAAGTTAAGCCAAGAACTGTTCTTTACACATACGTTCACACTTATCCTAAAGTGACAATCAGAGATGTATCAAGAAAGCTAGATTTGAAATAAAATGAGATATTTTTAAAACGTAATACATTTTACGACTATAAAATGCTGAATAAGCAAAAAATTAAATCCTGGGAGTTTTTAAAGTTGAATACGGTTTATTACTCCTTTAGTTCCTATTTGTATTATAACATGGAGTCAATGGTGTAAAATTTAGGAACAGACTATTTAGTTGGTTGATAATATTTTTATGTGGATGGTTTAGTAGAATAAATAAGATTTTGGGAATCGGCCATAATTTTTAGAATAATGAAAATACAAGGTGTGTAAATTAAGTAATGAGATTGGCAACGTAGCGTACGAATTTGACTGTTTTAGTAAACCGGTTTCTTCTAGTGCGTTTTAAAAATGAGTGGCATTAATTTTGAGCAACGGTGTACTATCAGGGTTCAACACGCCTACGAAGACTGTGTTTTTTCAAGAGCCAACATTTTCGGTGGTTTAAGGCATTATCAGAAGGAAGAGAGTCGATTGAAGATGAACCACGGAACAGAAGGCCTTCATCTTCAAGAACCGATGAAAATGTCGATAGAATACGGGACCTTGTGCGTCAGATCGTCGGTTGACGACAAGAATGATCGGGAAAGAGTTAAATTTGAATCACACCACTGTTCATCAGATTTTGACTAACGATTGTTGATGAGAAAAATCTGCGCAAAAATGGTTCCAAAAAACCTTTCGCAGGAACAAAAGAACATGTGGAGAGAAAAGTGTCATGACTGTTGGAATCGATTGAAAATGATCCTCATTATCATAAATGATCTTTATGGAACATATCATTATTGGTGATGGGACTTGGGTGTTTGAGTACGACTCGGAAACCAAGCGCCAAAGCATGGAATGGCACACTTCAATCTCTCCAAGTCTCAAAAAAAGCAAGAATGAAGTCGAAGTCGAAAATGAAAAGCAAGTCGAAGATCAAATGCAGGCTGTTTTGCTTTTTTGATAGCCAGAGAATTGTCCACAAAGAGTTTGTGCCTCCAGGCCAAACAGTAAATAAACACTTTTTCAGACAGATTCTTGAGAAATCACCTCAAGGGACGTCATTATGGGACCATAGAAAACATTCAAACCGATGTAACCGACCACCTGAAGGCTATTCCAGTATATGAGTTTCAGCACTGCTATGAGGAATGGAAGATCTGTCTCTAGCGCTGTGTGGCTTCCCAAGGAAGTTATTTTGAAGGAGACAATTCTGAATTGTAATTATATGCGAACAAAAAAAAAAACAGTGTTGATAAAGCTAATATTTAGATAATATTTTACCTCAATACATTTAAGGAAAGCTTTGTGAGAAAAAATTGGCAGATTCCATATGCATATTCAAAAAATGACTCGTTTTTTTTTTTAAACTACTAAAACTGAATGAATATTTTTAATCAATGTTTGAATTACACAACAATGGACGCATTATACTTAAATTGATTTCAGTTTTACAAAGGGATCCTTTACTTTGGCGATAATGAATTCCAACCATAGCTGCCTACTAAATAGTCAAAGAAATGCTGTTAATCTCGTTTTAATACTTCTGTCGCGGCTGCTCGCTTACAAGCGAACGCTGAGTATAAGTAAGCAGTTACGGCAGACGTGGCCGCTTTGTCGGTGACTGTTTTCTGTTAAGCTCAAGGGTGCTGGCATAAAACTCATTATTTTTTTTTCTATTGAAAAAAGTCTACCCTTGTTTTAATAAATTACGTTGATCGGTAACTATGAAGATAAACAGACCGTTACTGATTATCTCATCATAAATTTCTATTTGGATATTCCCGGAGAGAGGAAATTGAGTTAATTCTACCTATTGTTTGTGCCTTGTGGCTCACAGACCTAAAGTTACGTAAGTAAGTACGTACGCTACCTAAACAATACATAAACAGTAAATACGCTGCCAGCAATTATACGATTTATTCAACTAGTTACCATATCTGTCAATTTTATCATTCTGTTTACATTAACATTATAATTACCTAGATATTTCTAACACTAATAAAACATACACATAGCATACAAGTCATCATACACCCACTTGTGAAGGTTGCTTAAATGCTGGTAATTCTTGAATTACAGCATTGATTTGTTTTTCTGATATGATTACAGCTTGTGAAATTCTGCGTCAAATAAGTTGAAGGTCATACGAGGTGTATAATTTAAGTAACGAGACTGATTTTTTTTTAATTTTATTGTATTCGAATAGAATTACAATTCAGTATTGTCCCCTTCAAAATAACTTCCTTGGGAAGCCACACAGCGCTGGAGGCAGTTCTTCCATTCCTCATAGCAGTGCTGGAACTTATATACTGGAATAGCCTTCAACTGGTCGGTTACAGCCGTTTGAATGTTTTCTGTGGTCCCAAAATGACGTCCCTTGAGGTGATTTTTCAATCTCGGGAAGAGAAAAAAGTCACAAGGACTCAAGTCAGGCGAATGAGGAGCCACAGGAATGATTTTACTGGCTAAAAATTCGTTTACCAAAATGGTTGTGTGACAAGACGCATTGTCGTGATACAACATCCAGTCGTTCTTGATGTTTGGTCTCACACGCATGACCCTTTTTCGAAGTTTTTCAAGAACCTCTCTGTAAAAGTGTTGTTTTACTGTTTGGCCTGGAGGCACAAACTCTTTGTGGACAATTCCCTGGCTATCAAAAAAGCAAATCAGCATGCATTTGCTCATTTTTGCTTTTTTTGAGTCTTGGAGAGATTGAAGTGTGCCATTCCATGCTTTGGCGCTTGGTTTCCGGGTCATACTCAAACACCCAAGTCTCATCACCAGTAATGACTCGTTCCATAAAATGGGGATCATTTTCAATCAATTCCAAAAAGTCAAGACTCTTGATGTCCTTTTGTTCCTGCGAAAGGTTTTTTGGAATTTTGATTCAAATTTAACAGTGGTGTGATTCAAATTTCACTCTTCCCCAATCATTCTTGTCGTCAACCGACGATCTGAACGCACAAGATTCTATATTCTATCGACATTTTCATCGGTTCTTGAAGATGAATGCCATCCGCCGCGTGGTTCATCTTCATTCGACTCTCTTCCTTCTCAGAATGCCTTAAACCCCCCGAAAAACCTGGGCTCTTGAAAAAACATTGTCTTCGTAGGCGTGTTGAAGTTTTGCAAAAGTATCCGTTACGCTGTATCCAAGCCTGAACCAAAACCTGATAGCACACCGCTGCTCAAAACTTGTACTGAAGCTGTATTACATGTTAATCTACCGCCTTTCCAAGTTCCGTCTTCGCAGTGTTGCTAGATCGGGCGCTACGTTGCCAGTCTCATTACTTAATTTACACACCTCGTATGTCGATTGTGTGAAGATATAAAAATAAAATTAAAAATTACACTGCCGGCAGGTCGCTGTCGGAATAGCTCGCCATCTTACGGAGAAAGTGTATTACGTCGTGGGTTTCCGCGAAGACTTCGTTCAGGATAAAATTCTACGCATGGACAGTGGCGTGGGTATACAGGGGCAAGAAATATGCTCTTAAAAATAAGGTTTATCTTTAATTATCATAGATTAGTATAGTGCCGGCTCTGCTTGACAGCATACTTTAGTGATGGCCCAGACCTTAGTGATGGCACTTGCGGTCAAACCGGAAGTGAAAGTCAATTGTTGTTATACTGAAATTTTGAAAAAATTAAAAAAAAATACCCTGATATAATTTATAGGTGTGATTCATATTATCATTTTGATAATTGGTGGTGTCGCTGCGACCGATTTGCGCTGAACATTATTTGCAAACAGATTTAGCCCGTCTCCTTGAGTTTTGATTACGGAGGCAGTTGAATGAAGGAATAAAAATAGCAGTCAACACGTGTAGACCTAATTTATTTTTCAGATTATTTCCATATATCGATTGCTGCCAGACAAACGCACTCCTCATTTGAATGGGTTGCCAGCTCGACTTTTCCATTCTGCAAAGTTTTACCAAACACGAAAGGGTAAAATGCGTTGGTAATTTTTGTATACAGGGTGTTTCCCAAAAAAGTATCGTACAAGATACCAGTAAATATGCGAGGTGTGTAAATTAAGTAATGAGACTGATTTTTTTTTTTGTATTCGAATAGAATTAGAATTCAGTATTGTCTCCTTCAAATTCGACTTCCTTGGGAAGCCACACAGCGCTGGAGACGGTTCTTCCATTCCTCATAGCAGTGCTGGAACTCATATAATGGAATAGCCTTCAGCTTCGGTTTGAATGTTTTCTATGGTCCCAAAATAACGTCCCGTGATGTGATTTTTCAATTTCGTGTTATCGGCAATATCAAATGCGGTTCCGATTTCACCGATGTTTGGGTTATACGACCACTCCCGGCGCCCCGAATGAAAACATAGCTGACGCTGGAAGACGCGGTGACCGCATACATTTTTCATTTAGGTTCCAGTCTGCTTTTGTTTGAGAATAAGAGAAGTCTAATATACTATTGTTGTTACCTCGCCTTTTTATTGTGGGTATTTTTATTAAAGACATAATTAGTTTATAGATCAGGTGTGGGGTGGGCTCAAAAGCTTACCTGTAATTTTGGTGTGTACGGTATTGTGTTTGAAGTGACGAGTGACACAAAAAAAATGGGAAAAAGAAATAGGCGTCATCGGGGTTCTAGCAGCAGTTCCGCTAGTTCCTCTAGTTCTTCTGATAGCAGATACAGAACGTCCATGCGGAGTCGTACACCACCGAGGAGAGTTACGTCGACCCCCTTACACGAGGGAAGGTCACAAGACAAGTGCTCAGCCCCCCTTACACGAGGGAGGTGAAACTACAGTGCCATCACGAGTAGAAGCACATCCGACAGGTAATCGGCATGAAACTAACAATAGTGCTGTTCCCTCGTCCTCTTCGAGGTCGCCCATATCAGCCTATGAAGACCGCATTGAACGACTCGAAACACTTATTTCATTTTACTTATTTTGTAGTTACAAGGATTCAAGTCAGGTGAATAAGGGGCTGAGGAGCAGGAATATTTAATATAATACACAGCGTTTACTGAAATGGCTGTGTGACAAGGCGTATTGTCCTGATGCAACATCCAGTTCTGTTCCAGTTCCGATCATTCCTGTCGTCAACCGACGATCTGAACGCACAAGATACCGTATTCTATTTACATTTTCATAGGTTCTTGAAGATGAAGGTCTTCCGCTGCGTGGTTCATCTTCAATCGACTCTCTTCCATCTGAGAATGCCTTAAACCACCGAATAACCTGGGCTCTTGAAAAAACACTGTCTCCGTAGGCGTTTTGAAGTTTTGCAAAAGTATCCGTTGCGCTGTGTCCAAGTCTGAAGCAAAACCTGATAGCACACCGTTGCGTTGCTAAAAATTAATGTTGCCACATGTAAGCTGTCAACTTTGAATTGGTGCATTTTAGGTAATTCTGGAAGCAGGACTGATTGTCACCAAAAGTTTTTTTCAGACTCTAATATTAAAAAAAAAAAAATTCCATATGGTTCCAATGGCGGACACTGTATTCACAAGTACTATGAGCAAAACTGAACTCTTTTAAAAAATATCTCCTAGTTGGACACCCTATATATATTTATTTTGGCAAAAAATAAGCAATTATCTGAAAGCATTTTTTTAAAGCAATTTTGCGTGTGCTATACTGAATGTATTCCAAGTCAGTGCTTCTCATTGTATACAAGATATTTACATACACGCAATTTAGTTTCTAAATCCGATCATTATGATAAATTTCATGCGGCTCTATTGATAAATTACTTGTTTGGTTATAAATTGCACGATTCATAACGGCCGCTAAAAAAATAGTCTGTCGCTGCTTTTCGAACCTATAAAAAAATGGTGTTTGTCGAATGAATTCATTTTTAAGCGGCTCGTTGATTGAAGTTATGTTATGTATGTCATAAGCTATTATAAATATTATGTTTACCTTTTTAGAATGGGCTGAACGTACAGTCGCCATTCCATTTTCAATATCCAATATCGCGCAATTTACCCGATTTTATGCAAATACGTTTGTGTACCTACTATAGTTAATAAATTTCTAATCAAAATGTTATTATCATATTTTTTGTTATTATTGTAACGCTTTTGTCCAAACTCGGGTTCGTTTTAATGTGAAAAATAGGACACCCACGTTTAAAACAAAATTTATTTAACAAAAACACAATGACTAATTACTACACTAGTACTAATTTATATAAAATAATTTATATTCGAATTTATATAGGCCTACATTTTACAGAACGCGAACCGCACGTATTTATTTTAAAGAATGCTTGTTCCCGCCTCTACTGCGTGTTATGTATACATACACCCTAGGGAATTGCACCTTTACATATTGGCGATACATGTGTAGAAGAGAATAAGGTAAAAGACACCAGTAAGGACAGACGAATACAGTTAGATGCCACATTGTTTCACGCTTGTGCACGTATTAGAAACGTATGAGACCTGCGCGTAATATAAATTTGGAGTGGGGTATTACCTACACGCCTATCGCCGAATTTGAATGGAACTCAGTACTTTTTCGCAGCTATGGAGGTGTACATCGGCTTAGCTGTATGAAACTCTTACGTAATTCTGACTTTTACAATTATCCCATACACTTAAAAGAAGTGTACGAACATACTTGTATTTATTTTCAAATTTTTGTATTCCTTAACTAACCGGTCTGCAAGAAAATAAAATTGAAGTTCTATAAAAAATAAAAAATTACAAATATAAATCAACGCGGTTATAAGACGAAAGAAAGAAAAAATGCCCATTGAATAAGTGGTTCAAAAATGTCGCCCCTTTGTGCTTCGCAAAAACCTAGTCTATCGTAAAACTTAGTTTTTACGCGTTCTAACTTCTAACACTTCAGGGGAAATATTATTTAGGACTTGTACAATTCTGGCCCGTAAATCATTTAAATTTCGTGATCTTTCATGTTCATGTCCGTAAACCGTTTGTTTTATTTGTTAAATATTTGTTGGCATTTAAGGAACCGTTTATAAAAAATCGCCCAACGATGGAATCGCCTAAAATACCAACCCAAACATTTAACTTCTCGGGATACTGCGTGTGCGTACGCACAGGAATACTCAAGTGCTTATTTTCCGTAGACCAATAACGATATAATAATTCAATTCACACGTGCGCATTATAATTTATGAGCGGGGCGTCCCGCCTACATATTTTATTGCTACCCTATCACGAAAGACAGAGAATAACGCTCATAAAAGTTTTAAAATGACAGATCAGTCTGGCACCTATGGATATAATATTTCTCTGTCAGTTCCCTTTACTCGAAGAGTTTATTCTTTTCTATCTTTTAATGCTCGCCTTTGAAATCTTGGACTTTCCAACCCTGTATGTGCTAAAATAGATGGAAGCCTCCTAAAACTCACGTAATTACACGAGAATAATTACAGGGTACTTAACGGGATATACCCCAAGTTAAAGGTCACCTAAACAAAATAGGGACATACTGGAGATCTGTAAAGAAGATATAGTGAGATCTACTGAGGATATAGGGAGATCTGCAAATATCGAGGGACGCAATTTGTATGTATAACAAATATATCGATGTTTGTTGGGACATATCGCTGATTTATGGGAGTTTTATCGATATTTATCACGTATCGATACACCGTTGTTATCCTTACCTACTCTACAATGAATGCCGTCTGCGCTTTTGGGAGGGGGGGGGGCAGCTCCAGACTTTACTATTCCGCAGGAATCTCGGGAGTCGGCGAACCCATTTGTAAGGATCTTTCGAGCGAGCGGTCTCCTCCTTATTTTTCCATTACTGATTATTTACCGTAATAACTTCTCCTTAGTCGGAACATATTTTGTATTGTTAAGGGATTAGACGGGACCCGGCATGAAACGTCCAGTTTTTTTTTTCTATTTGCGCCGGACGGACGTGTCCGCCTCATATTTTCCATGCGATCTCCGGAATTAGGAAAGATATCCGGCGAGCGTGAGGCGAAACACAGAACGTGGATAGGGGTAAGCCGTAAAAATTGTTGTTGTTTTTTTGGATCGAGAAATGAGACGTTCATTCAAGGCTTTGAGAGAGTGGTCAGTAACGTTTCAGCAACTGATGCGTGTTGAGCAGAGATGGGCGTCGACGCCGACGCGTTGACTTACATTGTCGACTTCGACACGTCAACAATATGTCGAGTATGTCAATAATGTCGACAACGTCGACAATGGACAAATAATGAAAAAAAAGGGTTATTTTTATTTCTTGATATTTTGGCGTTGTTTGTGGTATGTATTTCTTAAGGATCTTTTAGAGATAGATTCTTCTTAGATTCTTATAGATTTCTTATAGAGGTATCATTCCTTTATTGAAAATGTGTGGTCTAAAGTATAACAAAAATTTTAAAAATATTAAATGTGACTGGTAATTCTTGGAGCTATAAATCAATGGAAAGTACTTAGAATTAATGGGAAATTAAAAGTCTGACCATGTGAACGATTGCTAGATATTGGAGCACTGGCTGTTCTGGATTCTGGAAGAGTGGGAGTGGAAGAATGGGGCACCTAGGCTCCATTGGATCCCTTGTACTCGAGTATACGAGGTGTATAAATTAAGTAATGAGATTGGCAACGTAGCGCCAGATCTAGCAACACTGCGGAGACGGATTTGGAAGGGAGGTAGGTTAACATGTAATGCACCTTCAGTACAAGTTTAAACTTGTTAGAGTCGTTTGTTTTTTCTTTGTGACTGTTTTCGTAAACCGGTTTTTTCTAGTGCGCTTTAAAAATGAGTGACATTAATTTTGAGCAACGGTGTGCTATCAGGTTTTGTTTGAGATTTGGATACAGCGCAACGGATGTTTTTTGCAAAACTTCAACACGTCTACGGAGTGTTTTTTCAAGAGCATAGTTTTTCGGTGGTTTAAGACATTCTCAGAAGGAAGAGAGTCGATTGAAGATAAACCACGCAGCGAAAGATGGAACCTTCATCTTCAAGAACCGATGAAAATGTCGATATAATACGAAATTTTGTGCATTCAGATCGTCGGTTGACGACAAAAAATGATCGGGGAAGAGATACATTTGAATCACACCACTGTTCATCAGATTTTGACTAACGAATTGGGGATGAGAAAAAATCTAAACCTTTCGCAGAAACAAAAGGAAATCAGGAGAGAAAGGTGTCTTGACTTTTGGAATCGATTGAAAATGATCGTGCCATTACTGGTGATGAGACTTGAGTGTTTGAGTACGACTCGGAAGCCAAGCGTCAAAGCAGGGAAAGGAGCACCCTTCAAGCTCTCCAAGACCCAAAAAGCAAGAATGAGCAAGTCGAAGATCAAATGCATGCTGATTTGCTTTTTTGAAAGCCAGGGAATTGTCCACAAAGAGTTTGGGCCTCCAGGCCAAAGAGTGAATCAACACTTTTACAGAGAGGTTATTGAAAAACTTCGAAAAAGGGTCATGCGTGTGAGACTAATCATCAAGAACAAATTGGACGTCGCATCACGATAATGCACACATTCATTTCAGTAAACGAATTTTTATCTAGTAAAAACATTCCCGTGGCTCCTCAGCCTCTTTATTCGCCTGACTTGAGTCCTTGTGACTTTTTTCTCTTCCTGAGATTGAAAAACCACCTCAAGGGACGTCATTTTGGGACCACAGAAAACATTCAAACGGCTGTAACCTACCAGCTGAAGGCTATTCCAGTATATGAGTTCCAGCACTGCTATGAGAAATGGAAGAACCATCTCCAGTGCTATGTGGCTTTCCAAGGAAGTTATTTTGAAGAAGACAATACTGAATTGTAATTATATTGGAATAAAAAAAATTAAAAAAGCAGTCTCATTACTTAATTGACACACCTCATACTCCACAACCTGCTCTTTTATTGAACCGTCAGTGAAAATAGTTACATAGATATGGAGACATCCAAAAAAAAAGTCATCAAAGTTGGCCGAGAAAAAAAGACGTATTTCTATTATTGATCGAATTTATAACCGTATTTACTTGTCAAGACTGTCACATCATATGACATCCATTGTTTATTTTACAAATTGTGACAGTCACTTGTCAAAAGTTTGACATAACCGAAAAGCTTAGACATGACCGCTATTTCCATCTCTCTTGTTCATAGCCAGAGTTGATGACGTTTTTTTTGGATGTCTCTATATAAAGTAAGCGATCCAACATCTGATCTATCACATCAAGTCAAAGTGATATGTCAAAATCTACTGATTTGATCGACTTAAATTATATACACATCTTCAGCATTATCATGGATATCGTCTGGATTAGAATAAAGCAAAATACAAGTTATAGAAGCATTAGTTAAAAAAATGTTGAAAACATCGACCTTATATTCAAACAGTCGCAAAATTTTTAAATCTCACTATTTTAACTTTATCTTAGTCCAGATTATTGACACATTTATATACTTCAATAATCAACATTACATGGTGTATACGCACTTGTACATGTGTATTAATTAAGTTAATGTTCTAATTGATACTACATTTTTTTTTGTAATGCACACCAAATGGGATACTGGAAATAGCGACCTCGCGGTTGGCTGTTCTGAATAAGATAAATAGAGATCGTTCTGTTGAGAGATCAAAATATATTCGGATACATGAAAGCGACCTGATTTTTATAATGTTTATGAGAATATTTTGAACGTGACTATGAGTAAGTTACTAATCGACATTTAATTTTAAACAAAATTCTCAACAGACGTAGAGTTATACGAGTTCGCTTGAGTGAAAAAGTATGCAAATTGTGTTTTTGAAACTACTTTTTTTGTTGTTTCCAATTGGACCCGTTTGTATATTATTTTCCCATTACATAACTGGATAAAAACAAAACAGTGAACAATCAATTATTCTTTTTATTCACTTGTGAAGTAAAAAAATTCTTTCCAAAAAAAAAAATACATATTAAATAGATACATACATAGTAAATGATTTTAGAAATTTCAGACGAATAAATATTTCGTTTTATATCAAACTTGTTAGTGGTAAATAGAAAAGTAAAAGTAGGCAGTAAAAGTTTTTTATTCGACAGTACGTGTTATAATCTTTGTCTATTAGAATTAGTTATTAGTAGTAATATTAGAAAACACTCAGTTTTTTTTAAATTATATTCACATACTTTTGGATGCATATACAAACAATTAAATAAAAAAATTCCCCTACTGCTTAAAGGTCCTAAGCAAACAAATCTATATCAGAAACATTTTAGAAAGCCATTTAATACATAAAAGGACACTTTCCTCTTTTGTATACTAAAATAAGTCCCTTCAGTTTAATTTAATGCTATATAACCCTAACCCTAATATATGATAATAACTCAGTGCTATGAGAACAATAACAAGTGGCATAGAAATTCTAGAGTTCGGGTCGCTGCTGTTTGTTTTATTTCGAAAAGGCCCTATTTTCGACGCATAGCTTATTACATATGCGACGTAAGTTTGCTCGTGCAGGGAATTGAAAAGGTGCGCCATGGGGCCTGAAACGTAATATCACACAGTTACTTTAAATTCATGCTTTAGAATTTTAAAAATATCGGTTTATAAAAATGTCTTCTTTAGACGTTGGAATTTTAGACGTTCCAAATTAAAAATAAGGAATTTTCACAACAAGATTTACAATGTACGAGGTGTGTAAATTAAGTAATCAGATTGGCAACTTAGCGCCCGATATACAAGTTTGAACTTTTTAGAGTCATTTGTTTTTTTGTTTGTGACTATTCGGGTTTCGACTTTGTGACGAGTTCAGATCGGTTGACGACAAGCCTGATCGGGGAAAAGTTAAATTTAAATCACACCACTGTTCATACAATTTTGACTAACGAATTGGGGATGAGAAAAATCTGCGCAAAAATGGTTCCAAAAAACCTTTCGCAGGAATAAAAGGACAACAGGACAGAAAGGTGTTGTCTGAGTCGATTGAAATTGGTTCCCATTTTATGGAACGTGTCATTACTGGTGATGAGACTTGGGCGTTTGAGTACAACCCGGAAACCAAGCGCCAAAGCATGGAATGGCACACTTCAAGCTCTCCAAGACCTAAAAAAGCAAGAATGAGCAAGTCGAAGATCAAATGCATCCTGATTTGCTTTTTTGATAGCCAGGGAAAGAGTTTGTGCCTCCAGGCAAACAGTAAATTAACACTTTTACAGATATTTTTGAAAATTTCGAAAAAAGGGTCATGCGTGTGTGATCAAACACCAAGAACAACTAGATGTTGTATCACGATAATGCGTCTTGTCACACAGTCATTTCAGTAAACGAGTTTTTCACAGAAACACTCCTGTGGCTCCTTAGTCTCCTTATTCACCTGACTCGAGTCCTTGTGACTTTTTCTCTTCCCGAGATTGAAAAACCATCTCAAGGGACGTCATTTTGGGACCATAGAAAACATTCAAATGGCTGTAACCGATCAGCTGAAGGCTATTCCAGTATATGAGTTCCAGCACTGCTATGAGGAATGAAAAAACCGTCTCCACAACTGCGTGGCTTCCCAAAGAAGTTATTTTGAAGGAGACAATATTGAATTGTAATTCTATTTGAATAAAAAAAAAATTAGAAAAATCGGTCTCATTATTTAATTTATACACCTCGTAATTTTGATATGCAAATTGAAAGATTCATGTAAAATTTTGTTGAACATATTTACATCATCCACATACCTAAAATATGAACATATTGTTTGTTCTAAATTTAAAAAGTATTTAAGCTTTTACAAAGTCTATAGTCATTTCTCAGTTTCAGTAGAAGAGATCAGAGTTATGTGATTGTAACAAAGTCTGGAATAAACCGAGTATCTAGAAAAACACACGATTACAGACAGGTTCGAATAAGGCAATTTTTTTCACACTTTTCAATCTGTTAACAAGGACGTCATCAATATATTTTTTAAAATGGCATCCTACATTTTTCTGGCAGTCTAAACCTTCATCTAATAAATGTTCAAAATGTATGTAATTTCTCTTAGCATAGCATACACGCAAAAGTTCTCAAATCTCTCTACAATACTCTGCAACACATTCTGGTCGATTGGATATGATACCGGATACGAATCAATTTTTTCCGATGTCAGATAAACTTTATTTTTTTAGGTATCCCTACAGAAAACGGTCTAATGGAGTGAGGCCTGGTGACTTAGGAGGCCACTCAATTGAACCTCTTCGACAAATCCAATGCGAAACACATCACACAAAATGTGTTATGTGTTGTATTACTTACAATTAGTGGAATAGATTTAACACCAATTAAGGGTAAACAAATAATAGATAAAATTGTTTTACCTTTTGCGTAGACCAGCACGTCTGTACCGCTATGGGTGACCTCATCCGTTAAAACCACAGCTTGCTGCGAATAACTGAAGTCTGTGGTATCGTTTTTCGAAGGGTCTGGTCTAACAACCGTCCCATTGATTGCCTCGAATTGATAATTAGTTGGTCCTCCTGTACCGTATAGTAGAGACGTGAATGGAACTTGATCCATTTCAGATTTAGTATATGCTGAAAAAAAAATGTAGAACACACTTTATATATATTTCAATATAGTAACTACATAACATAACGTGTCTGTGAAATATCTAAGCAAATTGGAATCTCCATTGTGCACATTTTAATGATACAAATAAGTATTTGAGTGGCGCCGTGTATTTCAATTATTTAAATGAGACCAAACAATACATACAGAGTACACCGCTTCCCCTGTCAGGATAACCAGTGAGAACCATGGAATGGGAATGGTCGCTGGTGACTATGATTAATGTTTCTTGGGGATCTGTGATTTCCAGGACTTTCTCTATGGCGTCGCTGAAGGCAACCGTTTCGTCCAATGCTTTCCTTGCGAATCCACGATGATGGGCAAAGTCAATCATACCGCCTTCGACCTAAATAAAATGAATCAACTATTGTTCAGTGAATACATTGTTTTAGGTGGATGGAAATTAATAAAACTCAACATGTGGCAATCAAAACGAAAACATTGAGTGGAATTTTTCTCACCATTAACACATATCCATCTTTATTTTTTCTCAACAGTTCGATCGCTTTCACCGTCATGTTTTGCAAAGACGGCATTCCTCTTGGACCACGATCCCTTTCATAGTCCATCTTGAGGTGTCCATTGGCGAAAATTCCTAGAATAATAAAAACACAAACATACAGGGTTTGTCCGGCAAGTAATGTCAGTGAATTTTTTTTCCCGAGACTGTACGCGCCAGCCCGCGATTTATGTACTGGGATTGTGCTGGGGGGATCTGGCAACAAGATCCAACAAGTGTCAGTTGGCTACCGGTCGTTGTAGCGGTCGCATCACTCGTTCTTTGAGAGTCGTTGCAGTGACCAGGTACAAGAAAAAATGCAACGTTCGCTTGAGCAACGGATGGCGATCAAGTTTTGTGTGAAACTGGAGAAGAGTGCTGCGGAAACCAATCCAATGTTGAAGAAGGCTTTCGGCGTCGATTGTCTTTCGGACAGGCAAATTTTCCGGTGGCACAAGGCCTTCGCAGAAGGTCGGGAAGATGTCAACGACGAGAACCGCGCTGGACCGCCATCAACCTCCAGTTCCGCCGACAATGTGAAACGTGTGCGTGACTTGTTGAACACTGACCGTCATCTAAGTGTCCGTTTAATTTCCGAAACATTAGACATTACGAAAACCATTGTTCACGAAATTGTGTCGGAGTCTTTAGGTATGAGGAAGGTGTGCGCGAAGCTCGTGCCAAAAGTGTTAACGGACGATCAAAAAGCGAGGCGCGTCGAAACCTGCCAAGAACTTTGAAGGACACCTGCGAAGACATCCCCGCTTTCCTTGATGACGTCATTACCGGGGACGAAAGTTGGGTCTTTGAATACGATCCGGAGACGAAGAGGCAAAGTGCGGAATGGCACACGTCGAACTCCCTCTCCCCAAGAAGGCCAGGATGTCCAGGTCAAAGATCAAGACAATGCTGATTGTCTTTTTTGATTGCCGGGGATTGGTCCATCATGAGTTCGTTCCGCAAGGGACAACCGTAACCGGAAAGTTTTACGTCGAAGTGCTAAAGCAACTAAAACGCAGGGTGAATCGCATCCGCCCAGACATCTCAAAATCCTGGAAGCTTCACCACGACAATGCGCCTTCGCACACCTGCTTCCTCGTGGCCGATTACCTCGTCAAGGCAGGCATCACCGTTGTTCCCCAGCCTCCCTACAGCCCCGATGTCCCCCCCCCCCCCCCCCCCAGACTTTTTTTCTGTTTCCGCGCCTCAAAACCCCAATGAAAGGACAGCATTTTGGGTCGGTGAAAAACATTCAGAAGGCTTGCACCGACGCTTTAAAGGCGATTCCGGAAAACGACTACCGTGCGGCTTTTGATGCGTGGAAGACCCGCTGGAACCGATGTGTGGACGCAGGAGGAATGTATTTTAAAAGTTTCTAAAGATTTTTACACATAGAACCAATAAAAACCATTTTTCAAAGCTCACTGACATTACTTTCCGGACA
Source organism: Aromia moschata (assembly GCA_029963805.1). Classification (NCBI taxonomy): domain Eukaryota; kingdom Metazoa; phylum Arthropoda; class Insecta; order Coleoptera; family Cerambycidae; genus Aromia; species Aromia moschata. The sequence continues at coordinate 104,674 of JAPWTK010000124.1, read as the reverse complement.
AACCCTGTAACTTGGTGATATTCTGATGAGTTTTGTATCAATCCGTATAAAAAACTGTTCACAACTCTACCTAACGTATAATCGACGTTCAGATCTAACTTATCTAACTCCTCATTGTTGCTTACGAATTGGTAAGATAGTTTGCCTTCCTCTTTGTCATTCTTCCAGTCGCCGATCAGATCTCGGCCGTCTGTACTGTAGCAAGACCAAGTGTCAATGGGGTCAGCGTCTGATCCATTCACTGACGACTGCAGGCACTGCCTTCCACCACCCATTATTACCTAGAAGAACCATCAAAATCAGTACAGTCGTTGTACAAACGGCTCCCTGTAGTTACTTGTATTCTCTTTCCGGGCAAGTCTTCTATCAATTGCCTCGCTATATCTTTGCATTTGGAGCCGCTCGGGGTATTTTACTTTCACACTCCCAGTTTCTGTTGGGCGTGTGAGCGTAGAGGGCGCTCGGGGTAGCGTGGGTGACCCTGGTGGTGGTGACAAAACCTGTATAGGCCAATTTAAAAATTAGATCTCTACTACGTCCCTTGATGTTAACAGATACTAAGACAGTGAGTAGGTGTGGTTATAGTTACCGGTAATCTTACCGGATAACGGCTGCTGTGACGTGATGTTGGTCACGCCCACAGAATTCCCATGACAATTGGTTCACTCACATTTAGAATTTGTTAATATTCAGGGAAGCAATCAGTATACCATTTGCATACATTTCACTTGAGAACTTTTCAAGGTCACTTTAACGGTGGGTTTAAAATTTGTAAACTAAGGGTATTAAAAAACAACTCAACTAGTAGTAAATGGTAAATTATTAGTGTTATAAAAAATAAAGTATAATTATCATAGTAATCAACATAGCTACTAATAAAATTATTATTACAATGTAAGATCTGCTTGATAGAAATTTTAGTAGCTATATTTTCTGCCACTCAAATAATTGAGAATTTAATTTTTTGGATTGAATTAAGTTTTGGATCTCATTATATTTGGTAAGCTTAGCTTATAAACAAGTTGTGATTGAAATATATGGTGACCTGATAGCTTTGAATTTGACTGGCGCTACCATCTATTGACGAGACGTTTAAGTAGTTACGAAATTTGAGACTTGCTATAGATATCTAATAAAATGTATTTGGTAGAGTTTGATATTTGCGATTGTGTCTAAAAGATGGAACAGTGGGAGGTAGTAGTAATAACAGACTTCGGACAACGTGGTTTTAACTTTGAACGGCTGTTATGAATGCATTACTTCGTGCATAATTTCTCACTTCATTCATAGGACTGAACAGCTTCTGGTCATGGGATATTTGCACTGGTATGATAGTCAAAGATCAAAATATTGTCGGCGAAGTACAGTGTGTCTTTTTTGGTCAGATAATTATTTTTTAAACGAAAATTGTACTGTATCCAAATATGTTAAGGTTTTTGAACATAAACGCGTTATTTTAACAACGGATATCCAAATATACTAAAAACTTGTCACCAATTAAACATAGGGTTTACATCCGATGAACAGATATTTACTTGACAGCCGTTCAAGGTTAAAACCACGTTAATCTGAAGTCTGGTAATAACAGTGGCGGTTCTTCAGCGACAAAGGACCCTTAAGAAGGCCCTTAAAATATCTTGGGCTGAGATTGAAACCTTCAACGTATAAACATAGAAAGAACCAGGTGAGTTTTTCAAGTATATCGAAATGTTCGGTTCCGTGTTTGTTCAACGCGCGTTTGTTTCACGTCTTGTTCGACGTCCGACGATGCCAACGTGACTGACGAAAACCGAGCGAAGTACTGTGTTACAGGAAATTTTGATTTGTAACACACGAATTAGTGTAAAAATTTATGAATAATCGATATTAAACACCTGTTGATTTTCCTGCCTCTTGCGCCCAGTCGATGATGCTCTGTGGTTGGGCTTCCTCCTTCAGCGATGCTTCGCAATCATCTTTCTCGACAGTAGCGTCGACGCCGGCGGTTTTATGGTTTCCCTTTTACCCCGCAGAAAAGGGCCGTCGCCGTGCTGCAAGAGTCTGGCACCAGCTTATTCGCGGAATATGTCTGAAAAAAGTCTGACATGTATATGGAAGAAAACAAACTCAAATTGTAAACTTGTTGGTGGGAACTTGCGAATGAAACCTTCGCAAATCTATGCAAATTTAAGTTGTTATCTTTTCTAAATATGTATTTCAATTTTAAAGTTTGTGTTTTGGTATATAGTTGCACAATTTTTTAAGTGTATACTGTGGAATTTTGGTTTATGCAAAAAATGAAAAATAGACAAAAAACTTATGATTTTTTTTATTAATAAAATAATAATTAAGTCAAGGACATTTATTATTAAATTTTTATTTTCGATAGAGTTTTATGGTGCATTGTAATACATATGTCTGTAAGTAGCAGTGGCGGTTGGTGATATTTCACTTAGCCATATCTTGAAAACGACGCATGGGACTCACTTCACATTTTAGGTGATGACACCTCTCACAGAAATGATTTATAGTGAAAAAACCGTCATCAGTTTGCGAAATAATTTTCAAAAAAACTGCAGAACACCCTGGGATCTCAGTAACGCTCTGTGGAATATTTGCAGTATATTTTTTTTCATAATCTAGAAACAAATATAATGAGAGGTTTTTCGATTTCTTATAAAATATTTTTTTTTTCAAAAAGTTATGGCCATGTTTATTTTGGGAAACAAAATGTTCCTATAAAGTTAAACTTAAAATGGCCATCTTTTTGAAAATAAATATTTTGTAACAAATTGAAAAACCTCTCCTTATATTTGTTTCTAGATTATGAAAAAAATATAGGACTGCAAGTATTCCACAGAGCGTTACTGAGATCCCAGGTTTTTTTTTTTTGAAAATTTTTTCGCAAACTGAAGACGTTTTTTTTTCACTACAAATCCTTTCTGTAAGAGGTGTATAGTCATCACCTAAAAAGTGAAGTGGGTCCCATGCGTCGTTTTCAAGATATGGCTAACTGAAATATCACCAACCGCCACTGGTATGAAGTAGCGTATGTTTAATATTTATTGTACTGTAGTAGCTTATATCTAGTTTATAATTAATTTACTTTTATACCTTAAGTACTCCAATATTATCGAATTTTTCCCAAGCTAAGTAATCAGCTTCACCTTTTCCATAAATTCTGGAACTAGTAATGGTGGTAAGACCCATTCCATCTCCTATAAACAAAATTACATTTTTCGCAACACCCTCGATGGATTTTTTTAATAAGGCCTTGTTTAACTCTTCTTCTCCCATATTTCTCCAATGAGTTTGATCTAAAATTCACAAAGATATGGTGATGGAACTAAAGTCCTAAATTTGTTGTCTCTACGGTTAATTCTATTACATAAAAAGCAAAAAACAATGAACTTTTAAAATCACCTATAAAGCGTAATCACACCAAGAGGGTTACAAAATCTTACAAAATCTACAAAAAAAATTGATATTTATGTACCTATAAAAAACTACATTGCAGTATTCGTAACCGAATGGTGAGATAATCTTTAATTCTTTTAAAAACTTCCGTGTGGTTTTTTCTACTAATTTTTCCTCCCATTAAAAAAATATATATACAAGTTTTAATATCAGGCTTTCCCTGCTCTTTTTTATACTTGCATATTTATGCACCAACCAATGTATTTTAAAATATATAAATTTTTAAAATTATTTATCTTTTCAATGTTGAAAGAATAAGTTATTTAACAATAAACAGACACAAATAATCCATCCATATGCTATGAATAATTATGAATAATTTTGTAACAATCTGGCATCAGTGTACAAGTTGTATTTTGTATGAAGTATAATAATGTTCTATTTGCACAAATGCGAATAATTATTATGTAAATACATGTGTATGTACGTAATTCATAACTCATAACATAGTGACATAACAATGGAACCATGATAAAATCATATTCTTTGGACCGGCACAATGCAACGGTGTCTCCTTTGCGAATATTACTACTGTATACATACCTAACCTAAAAATGTATTTTAAACTTGTTTATTGAAATTACAAACTAAAGCCTCAGCAACATGAGGTAAGCAGCTGTTATGAGTAGTCCCAGGGCTTACCTTCTTTGATGTTCCTCACAAGACAAAGTTGTATCATTAAAGTAACTGAAAAAATGAGTAATTTAACCGTACACATGTCTGATGGTTTAAACAAGGACTATTTTCGTAGTTTAGATTACTAGACTCACTATACGCAACAAAATTACTACATGTAAAGTAATTACATATAAACGACAAGATATTTTTAGTAACGCTGATGGGAATAGTTTTAACAATGTTAAATCGACGACAATAACAATATGTATTACATAGTAATAATGGGAATTATTTTAAAAGAGCTGTTATTAATGTTATTATTTTAACGCTAATACATTTGATAAAAACTGGCGGTAACGTAATCTGGTAGGTATGAGGCAGTAGCCAAACAATAGCCAGTGACGTACTATGATACACGTAATTGAGGGGTAAAATATGAAAAAAAAAATGTTATACATTTTTTAAATATAGGTTCTGCAAACTGAAGCAGATGAATCATCTAACATTTATGAATATATACTCCCATTTTAAGCATACATAGCACAACAATATGTATCTAGTACCGTTGTGTGAACTTATTAAATAGAAATTTGTTTTTAATCGATTACTTGAGATTTTACATCAAGTTTAAATATGCGAAAACAAAATATCACACGTATTAACTAACCACTTACATTTAATGTTAGTGATGTGTGGTATAGTATTTCTAATGTGAATGTGAGGACATGAAAAAAAGCAAGGTTGTCAGATATATTTTCTAAAATTGCTAAGCTCACTATACAAATGTTACTTCATACTTCAGTAAACTGTTAGTTCGTGACATTCTTAGAAAACTAGTTTGGAAATATTAAAAAAAAATACATAGATATAAATGTATTAGTTAGGATTAAAATAAGGCGTTTAAAATTGCTGGAAAAAATAATTGTAAATTAAAACAACTTCATGTATATTACTATTCTTAAGAAAATTTTGAAGAGCCTGCAACAACCACCCAACAGCCAACAACGACCAATGAGTTCCAGTGACCCAATTCGAGTATTTTGCATTTTGCATATACGTTAGTTAGCTATTTATACGGCCCACTATGTCGTTAAAATAATTTACGGCATTAGTATATTCCCTTTTGTTTCCGCCAGTGACGTGTTTGTGTTTGATTTCAGCTAGGTTTATTAAAACAGACAATTTTTTCAGATTGTCTGGCTAAATGAGCATTATTTACAGAACATTATATTACAAATATTATGAGTTTTGTATGCAGGCTAATTTTAATCTTCTATATTGATTTGAATGAAAAAAAATATTTCACGATTTTCGAATTTATAAAAAGATATATGCACGCCATTGGGCGGCGTTAGCCATCAAAGGAATTAAAAATATATCTCTTCACATTGAGTTTAGAAGGACTATACCTATACTATAGGTGTCACTGGTTAAAGAGAAGTATTTGATAAAGACTAATATTTAGATTTAGAAGAACCCCCTGATATTTATTTTGTTCTTTTTAGGCAAATATAATATGATTTTAAACAGTAGCTTATGAGGCTTTTTTTGAGGAAGTATGCAAAAATCGTATTTTAAAGTACGAGTTTTCCATGATAGGGTACCGTATAGTCGTTCAAGATTATTTTGAGCATAGTACATTTTAATTAAGAGATTTATGTATCTGTTTTTAAATGCATGCATATCGCTGAACTATTGTCTTATTTATTTGTGGAACCGACTAACAAGTAATACTTTGTAGCTTTATTCATATAAAATCATAAAAGAAATTTAATATACCCGTATGTGGAAAGGTGTAATAAAAAACCGACAAACGTGTTTAAACACATACTATACATATAAAACAAAATAAAAAATAACAATAAATAAATAACGTACATTTTTACATACAATACAAAAATAAAATAAATAAATATAAGGTACTTTCTGAAATTGCAACATTAATTTTTCTATTCCAGTCCAAACTCATTTCTGATCCAGGGATACTTTTGCGGGCACTCTGAGCACGTATACAGGTATCTGTCCTGTTGGAAGACCCTGCTGTGCAATTTGCACACGTTGGGAATGCTGCAGGCCGTGTCAATCTTCTCGAAACGTCTGCGGCAATTCCAGGGTTCGAAACGCGGGATCTGGTCTAACGTTTTCGGCTTTCTTATCCACTGGATCGCCTGCCAGTTGGTTACGAACCAAACGTCCGGTTGTTTGCGTATATCTCTTACAAATTTCTAAAAAAAAATTGGAGAAGTAAGTCATTGATAAAATCAACATTTCTCAATCACCAAGTCCCCATTTTGTGAATGGTTAAATAGATTAAATAGACAGATTATTGTATGGACAATTCTTAAAGCATAATTAGAGAAGTAGGTAGTGAAAATATTTTCACCATCACCAATTTTAGTCATTAACATCTACTTACTTGGAAGGCAGAAAGGTAGTCGGGATTTCTAAACCAGGTCGAATGAAAATATAATCCATACGGAGCCCTGTTGCTTAAATAGTGCCGTTTGAAGTTGTGCATGAGCATTTTATACACGTCTTCGCCGGATAGGTTCGGAGGACACGAGTCCACCATGGCACAGGTGAAATCGCTGACTTCCAGCTGATTCAACGGGATTTCCCATAATCCCGGGTATGGCCTTGAGGGACATACTTGCTTGTTTCCTATAATTAAAACAAAAATGTGAATGTTGAAACCGTTACTATTCATTCTGTAAACAAGAGGAATGTTTTGTATCGTATTTGGAACAGTCAATTTCTTTGGATTTGTTGTGGTCAGTTTATTTGGAAATTTTAACGATCTACTTTGTTCAAAAATGGTTTACCCGTGCACGTATGGGGCATCTTATGGTCCAGCGTATAGGGCCACAACGGAGGGTTCGAAAACGGAACCGTCATGGAGCTGTCGTATACGAAACCGAACTCCTTCATCATCAAAAATTGCCTGTTCCATCCGACTCTGAGGAAGGGAACTCTCATCCCGCGGATATCCTCCATTTTGATTTTGGCGAACCTATTCAAAATATTCGCCTGGCCCACCATCTCGTCGAACCAGTCCTCGATGGTGGCGTTGTAGGACCACCATTCCTCTGGACCTCTATGCCTGTAAAGAGAGAATTTTAAGAGATAGTTAAGGCCATCCAAGCCGAAGCTTGGCCGTAGCTATCTTTGGCCGAAGGCCAAACCCTCTTAGTTCGCGACAGTTGTACTGCGACAGTTGTATACTGTCGCAGTACAATACATCAAGAAAAACACCCATGGGAATTTTAATGAACTATTTGATGAAACAAACAGCTGTCAATTTGTTTTTTGAAATGTCTCAGCAAAGAAGTGGCAATGTTATATCTGGCGATTAGCAGGAATAATCTTGACTTTATGACAGACATTCGTACTGAGTGAATGAATGAACGTTGACCATCTTTGACTAACGTAGGGGATGACTGACTGTTTAGATGAGTTGAACTCCCAAAGGACAAAGCACAAGGGGCCCAGTGCTAAGAATCTAGACGGCTCCAAGCTCAATATTTACCTTACATTTCAATTGCAATTAGTTTATGGTAGTCATTAGATAGTATCTGTAGGTGGAAACGAGTACGTTTGTCTATAGGTTTTATCCACAGCATCACATGATATTTAAAACAAATCTTAAGCTTATCATCGAAAACAAATTGGATGATATGGTCTAATTGTTATGCATTTAGACAGAAACTGTAGTCCAAAACACAAACTTGAAAGGGAAATTTTTATGATTCTGTATCTGAATAGGTACATATGAAACATTGGACAAAAAAGATATGTTAGATTAACAAGATATTTTGTTAGACTAACAATATATGTTAGATCAATTGACTTATTTTGACTTCACTGATTTGATTTATGAGACTTCTTATGGAAACACCCTGTATAATGTATATAGAAGCTTTATGATATTAACTAAAATTTTTGTAGTGGTATATATTGGAAAAATATCTGGCAATTACTCGATCGACTAGGCCCAAATTAGAACAGTAAATGTAATATTGTAAAGTGTACTTATACAATGGGCAATATTTTTCACTATGCTCTTGTAAAGGAAGCAAAACAATGTTAATAATGAAATTATCATCAGATATATTATGTTTCTAGTTGACTAATTCTACTATTGGAGATGAAGCGTCTAATAAAGTGAAGTAAAATCTTTAATCGATGCGAAACTAATTATTGCTTCGGCAGCTTCCTTATTGAATATTGTTGAAATATTTGATGTCGTCTACTCACGTAATGGAATGAACAGCAATCTCATGCCCTGAATTCCATAGCTTTTGCGTGTAGTGGTAATTGTTGTATTGGTGACTGACGAAGAATGTTGCCGAGATGGGGCAACCGTTGGGGTTTTGAAGCTCGGAGGGGAACATAATTTGGCTGTATAGTTCCCAGTTTTCGTCGTTAATGGCATCGTCAAATGTCAATAGTATCATTTGTGGCACTTGCGAGGGATGTAAATTTCCTGGAATACGAGTTCCTGGAAGAGATAATTTTTTAGAAGATTAAATCATATTAAAATGCAAACAGTCGTCAGTGACTCTTCTTTGGTTCGTATTTAATACAAAGTAGTACGAGAAATTTAAGTTTTTTTTTTATACCAAAAGGTATTTTGTCGTTTAAAAAATTGATTGTTACCATCTTTGGAGCAGAAGCAGTCTGGAAGCAGGCAGCTGGAGGAGTTACACGGAGTAGCTCCATTCGGGTCGTGCTCGACATCACAGTAGGCCTCGTCACTTCCGTCTGTGCAATCCTGGGAACCGTCGCAGAAATAGTCCTGGGGTAAACATGTACCATCAGCGCACCCGAGTTGGTTTTTTTCCGGACAGTTCGCCTCTGCTAGCAAGGGCTTTGGAATTACCGTTTCTATGATGTTAAACAAAGAAGTATCATAGAAATACTTATAGTGTTATAGTTAGATAAAATCATTTCCATCCTGATTCCTAAGTATTCATACGAATAAACACACTTTAAATATTGTGTAGCTTAAACTATAAACAGTGTCATACAGTTTGTACCAAATAGTCCAGGCTAGATAGTTTATTTTTTTGAAAAGGGTCCTGAATAAAGTTTCTCGGCGTAAATTAGGTAAAAAATAGTAGAAATTGATTGTGTATGTTTTGGATAAAATTGGTATGTAGGAACCTTAGAAAAAAAAAATCGATAAAAGTGCCGAAAACCGTTTTTTTGCGGATTAAGGGACGAAAAATAATTGTTTTCGTAAAACAAAAATAGCACGTTGTAGCGCGTGAAATAACGAAAAAAACGAGTTTTTGGTGATCAAAATTGCTTTAGAAGTTTTTGCAAAAAAAAAAAATATAAACATGAAAAATATGAAAATATGTTATGGGGGAAGTCCTCCTCCCGCCGCAGACTTCTGTCAGCGCGTCTGCGGCGGGAGAGGCTTCCCCCACCACGCGTCCACTCCCCCTTCACTCGCTTACCCGAGCGCTCGAAGCAACGCGACGCTTGATTTAAAAACGCGGGTTTCAGCCAATTTAATGAACCTCTCCCACAAGTCACGATAATGGATTTTTAGGGAATTTAATGACGAGTAATTTAAGCCCAGGAAAAATGCTCTACGATCATTTTTCGGCTTGTCCATGCCGTTTTTCGAAAAGACCTTTTTTTTAGTTTTTTTTCGATTTATGCAGAAAGTTCTTATTATTTTTGCATGAAATTTTTAATGCAGATAGGCTCTACCAAAAGCTACAATACGACAAAGAAGAAAGAAGTTTCTGCGACCATTAGAACCCTTGTAGTTCGATTTCAAAAAAACTTCTGAAGCAATTTTGATCACCAAAAAACTCGTTTTTTTCGTTATTTCAAGCGCTACAATTGGCTATTTTTGTTTTACGAAAAAAAAAATATTTTTCGTCCTGTAATCCGCAAAAAAAACGGTTTTCGGCACTTTTATCGATTTTTTTTTTCTAAGGTTCCTACATATCGATTTTATCCAAAACATACACAATCAATTTCTACTATTTTTTACCTAATTATCGCGCCGAGAAACCTTATACAGGACTCTTTTTAAAAACTGAGCACTTTTCTGCTATATTGCCTGGCGTAAAATTGGTTTTGCATGCATTGATATCTCGGTTTTTGCTGTTGATAGAAAGAGGGTTAAATGAGGAAAGCTTGAGACGGTTTTATTATTATCTTCGATTTTTTTTTCAAATTCGATTTATTTGTAATCGTTTTCGAGATAATTTCAAAAAAACTAAAATTGTCCTATATCTTTTTCTATGGTCGAAAATGTCGATTTCTATGGTTTTGTTTATTTTTTTTTTTTTTAATTTAATTGAGCTGTTACTTTTATTACTATTTATATTCATCCTCGCTTGTTTCACACTGACTGACAACTACATCAAGGTATCCATTAGGAACGTTTTTTTTTTGTGTTTTCATTTTGTTTCTGTTTTTGTTTTTATTATTATTACCTGCAGTAATGTCGCAGTTGTCTACGTTCAGCTTGAAATCGCAGATCTGCCTGTTGACGTCAAAAAACAGCCCGGCAGAACACTTGAAATCAAACACTTCTTCTTCCAAGCAAAGGAAATATTTTGCACATTCTTCCGAGGTCCACATTTTGTGCGCAGGTCGATCGGGGTCTCGGTAAAACCGTCCGTTTTCGAGACATTTTACTTTTTTACATTGATTTCCTGAAGAAAAAAAAAATGGAAATAAAAAAAGTAGAGGTTACACAGCCTTTGGATAAAAAAATATAACGTAATTTACTTCAAATAAAAATAAGAAAAGTGTATAGTTTCCCATTTGTATTATAAGAACATGGGGGAACTATACACCCTAGAAATTGCACTTTTACATATTGGCGATACATGTGTAGAAGAGAATAAGTTAAAAGACGCCAGTAAGGACAGACAAAGATAGTTAGATGCAACAGTGTTTCACGCTTGTGTACGTATTAGAAACGTATGAGACCTGCGCGTAACAGAAACTGGAAAGTGGAGTGGAGAGACACCGCCCATCACCTACCGAATTTGAATGAGTGAGACTCAGTACTTTTTCGCAGCTATGAGGGTCGACTTAGCTGTATTAAACGAAATTCTTACGTAATTCTGACTTCTGAAGTTCTATAAAAAATAAAAAAATAAAAATATAAATCAACCCGGTTATAAGACGAAAGAAAGAAAAAATGTCTATTGAATAAGTGGTTCAAAAAATGTCGCCCCTTTGTGCTTCGCAAAAACCTAGTCTATCGTAAAACTCAGTTTTTACGCGTTCTAACACTTCAGGGGAAATATTATTTAGGACTTGTACAATTCTGGCCCGTAAATCATTTAAATTTCGTGGTCTTTCATGTTCATGGCCGTAAACAGTTTGTTTTATTTATTAAATATTTCTTGGCATTTAAGGAACTGTTTATAAACAATGGCCCAACGATGGAATCGCATAAAATACCTACCCAAACATTTAACTTCTCGGGATACTGTGTACGCACAGGAATACTCAAGTGCTTATTTTCCGTAGACCAATAACGATATAATAATTCAATTCACACGTGCGCATTATAATTTATACATATTTTATTGCTACCCTATCACGAAAGACAGAGAATAACGCTCATAAAAGTTTTAAAATGACATATCAGTCTGGCAACTATGGATATAATATTTCTCTGTCAGTTCCCTTTATTTGAAGAGTTTATTCTTTTCTATCTTTTAATGCTCGGCTTTGAAATCTTGGACGTTCCAACCCAGTATATTGTTTTCAGTGTTATTGTTATGATGCTGTACTCTGTATAATATTCACAGTGGGTGATATGCAGCAGCTTTTCTATATCAAGAAAACAAATACTCAATTTTCAAGCATTTTGCAAAGACACTGGCTATTTTGTTTTTTAAAAAATCATAAAATGAATTAAAAACGAAAAAATTATCGTTGTTGGAAACAAAGGATTTGGATTTTTCACGTTAATTGGCTTTGAAAATGTCAGTTGGTTAAAAACAAAAAAAACAAAAAATCAAAATGTTTTAAAGAGAAGCAACCTTTGTGAATCCGCACCCAGCTTTAATAACAACTAGATTTATAGCAGTGTCTTTCAAGAGAGAAAAAAAATGATCAGTGGACCAAGGCAAGTATATAAAAATTACTGATAAATTCAGTGGTTCCATGTGTGGAATCTTCGTGCTATACAATTATAGAAACAGTACGCCCATGGCTTAAGTGAAAGTAATAGAAGAAATTAATTTCTTTAAATCATGCATGTAAATATAATAATTTCATTTATAATAGACAAAGCCTATTTGCCACTTACAATTTGATATTAGTTCTTCCTGTGTTTTATTGGTGAAATTAACATTTCTTTTGAATACCTAATAACGAATTCTTTGATAGAAAACGAATATCTGTTACAGTGATGTAACGTTACTATAAAGTGTTTACTAAATTTGGGCATACAGATGGATATGTAGAATTATTTCTTTAAATTTACCAAGTCTACTTTTTTACATCAAACAAATTTTGTATCAGCGCCAAGTAAATATTCATATAAAAATTGTTTAAGATTATGTGAAAATACGGAACAAACCTTTTTATTGTAACTATATATAAGATTTAGCTTTTCAAAATTTAATGTCGTAATGAATAATAATTTACATCATCAAAATATTCCCACTAATTTGAGTGAAATAACGAAAATTTAGTTATGTTTTTTGTCAGGAATTGTTTAAAACTAAAACTTCATGTGTAACACTGAAAATATTACCCTCATTTTTGAAACGTAATTTCCACATTCCAAAAACATAAAATGTTTTTGTTTTGGACCAGCAGTTTTTAAATTATTTTACTTTAAACAAATCCGTCTAGTTATCCTTTCGTGGCGATTAGATATAAAAATCGTTTTATTGCACCTAATAAACCTTTTTACAGGGGTGGAAATTTATTAGGAAAAACCCTGTATAATAATACCGGGTGTCTCAGAGATTTCTGACCCATTTTGAGTCAGAGCGAACTTATGTAGAAGGATGCGATTTTCGCCAGTCGATTTAGTATCTCAGAAAGTTTTTTTTTTGTACTATGTTAAATATTTGTTACTTGTCCTACAGGGTATTTCCGAAAAATACTCATATTCAACGTTAAAATTCGCTACTATTTTAAATGCAACACCCTATATCTGTTTACATGTAATCGTCTTATATCGTAAATATCTTTTGACAGAGTGAACTTACAAGGATTAGGTTTTCGCCAGTCGATTTACTATTTCAAAAAGTTTTTTGTGCTATGTTAAAACTTTGTTACTTGTCCTACAGAGTGATTTTAAAATATGGTCAATTTCAAGAGTGCAACACCCTGTATCTGTTTACATCAAACAAAAGCTGCATTATTCCGCTTTCCAAATATGTATAGTTTGTTGCACTTTTAAAATGGGTTATCAATTTGATTTTTAAAAACATTTTAAAAGTGTTTACATTGAAATTGATAATGTTTCCAAAACACCCTGTAGGGCAGGTAACAAGTTTTTAACATAATACAAAAAAAAACTTATTGAGAAAGTAAATCTATTGGCGAAAACCGCATCCTTCTAAATTCTCTCCGTGAAAAGATATTTGCGATGAAAATGGATCAGAATTTTCTGGGACGTTCAAAACACGATGTTTTTAAAAAAACAAATTACTAACCCATTTTTGAAAGCAAAGTGTAACAAACTATAGATGTTTGGAAAGCGGAATAATGCAACTTTTGTTTGGTGTAAACAGATACAGGTGTTGCATTCAAAATAATGGCGAATTTTAACATTGAAATTGACCATATTTCAAAACCACCCTGTAGGACTAGCAACAAGTATTTAACATAGTAAGAAAAAACTTTTTGAAATATGAAATCGACTGGCGAAAAATACATCATTCCAAGTTCGCTCTGTCAAAAGATACATATATTTACGATCGAAATGGGTCAGAATAACTTTATCGGGACCGGTAACGGAGTGTTTGTATCTAAATGTAGGGAATTTCGTTTCGTTACTCTCCCGCTACGACACTGAATTGTTTAAAGAATAAAAATATTTACATATGTATGTATATAAAGGCGGCAAAGTTCTACCGAGAAATTGTAATGTATTAAAATATCGCCTTGGTCATTGATATAAAATATGTATGTACAATCACGCTGTGTAAATTATTTATTAGAGAAATTGAAAAGATTTTTTTCACCTCTTTGTTTATTAATTGCGTTTGCCATTGGCAAACATGGATGCTATTAATTATATCTATTTGATATGCGGATATATTTGCTTATCTTCTTATACTGCGGAAACTAGGTTATAGTCCGGACGTAAAATACAAGTCAATAGTCCGGGCGATTTCACTGGGGATTTTTTCAAGAGTTCGCATTATTACTAGTCAGTAGCGGCACAGGAACTTTTTGGCAAGAAATACATACATATATTTATAGACCAAATGAACAAAATTGGTACATTTTACATACATTTATTGTTATTATTATTTATATCAGTTTAATATTTGTGATTAATTGTTTTTCTAATCAGTCACTTCATAGTGTATTAAATACATTTCGGATTAATATATTGTTGGATATACCTTTCCTTTCAATTGGAACACGCAGTGAAGTATATTTAAATCATTTTTCTGTGGGCAAAATGTTTATTACTTACTATATCTTAAACGGTTTTCGAGTTGTTAGGATGTTAAAGTTACCCATCTACAGTATTCACATCCACGGATTCCGATGAGCTAGTTGAACTAGTTCAACCAAAAATAATTAAAGTCATTACATTTTTTGTATACATCAAGAAAAATGTTTTCGCATTGTCTCTCATTCAGGAATCTGTTAAAATCGTGGTCATTGCCGTATTTCATTCTGAGCAGAAATACTTTCAGTCACACTTTAATATGAAACTGCACTACATTGCATTGGATTGCACAGAATTTGAGTTGTTAGATCTGCAAAATAGCACAACACATATATAATTATGCTGTAATCATAGTTACAGCATAACCACTGTAGTATATTATTAACAACTAGAATTCTTCTTAAAGTACGGGTTCATGTGAAATAATGGTTTTTAATAAGGTTTTATCAAGTAAATAGTATGTAGGTGAAATTAAATCAAGAATATAACGTTCTAAAGGTGGATTTATATTATCCGGTCAGACAAGGCACGGGAACTTAGCGTTAACGTTCCGACAAAGACGGGAGATGTTTATATTATCAGTACTATTTATATCACTCGTCTTCAGACATATAGATATATTGCAAGAACACAGTGAACTCTCGTTAAAAAAATAATAGACGCGTATCGTGGCAGACAAACATTCTTCTCAACAATGACAGAAGGTATGTGTATGACACGCAACGTGCCTGAACGGAACCGATTCGCTAAATATAAATACTTGTATAAGAAAAACATATAAGAATGTTTGTCTTGCTGGACACGTAACGTTTCCGCACCGTGTCTGACCGGATAATATAAATCCACCTTAAAACGTACATAATCAGTAGGGATTGCGATCCGGCACCAATTTCAATCTGGTGGGATCCGGCCGAATTTCCATCGATCCGGCTGGATCTGGCAGGATCCGGTTTTGGTTCCATCAAAATTATTTTGCCTTTTTATTCCAAAATCAACCGTATAAAAGATGATTAAGTGAATGTATTACAAAGTTGATAAAAAAACATATGAACAAACAATAAAAATTTAGTAGATATAGTGTAACTAGTTAAATTGTAATTGTTATATTAGTTTAGTAATAATTAGAGAATGACGGGCGGTTAAGTTCAGTCTCACTTACTAGATTTCACAAATAACATCAATGATATCTTTTAATGTAACTTACATAAATTACATTGTAAATCCATAAAAAAACGCGAAAAAATCCATAAAAAATGGAAATAGCGGTTATGTTGAAGCTCAAAACAAAACTTTGTTGTTGTCAAACTTTTCACAAATGGCTGTCACAATTGTAAAATAAATGATGGCCGCCACATGATGTAACAGCTTTGACATTTAAATAAGGTTATAACTCTGAGGTAGAATAGAAATACGTCTTTTTTTGCTCGACCAACTTTGGTGATTTTTTTTAATGGCTTGTTATGTAACTTATATAGAGACATCCAAAAAAACGTCATCAACTCTGGCTATGAACGAGAGAGATGGAAATAGCGGTCATGTCTAAGCTTTTCGGTTATGTCAAACTTTTGACAAGTGCCTGTCACAATTTGTAAAATAAACAATGGCTGTCATATGATGTGACAGTCTTGACAAGTAAATAAGGTTATAAATTCGATTAAGAATAGAAATACGTCTTTTTTTTTTCTCGGCCAACTTTGATGACGTTTTTTTTTGGATGTCTCTATATTAAATCTAACTAAAATCAAGCTTATCAACTGAGATTACAATAACTAGGTAATTTAGGCACGTCAGGCAGTTTCATTCTTATAATTGACAGTCACCATGAATCTGTTTAATCAATGGCACAATAATTGTCACAATAACGAGTTAAAAACTTCTTTCTTTTTAACACACTTATTTTAAATTATTATTTTAAGTAAAACAATCATAAAATATCACTTGTTTTTGAAAAAATTATCATCGGAAACAAATAGTGTTAATTTTATCATCTGCGAATCGATTTCTTACAGAGCTACAAATGTAACCAGCGGCCGAGAAGACCCTTTCTGCTTCTTCTTGTACACTTTTATTTGTTTTATTGTCAACAAATTCATGTTTCATGTATTTTTTTAATTCACCGGATCCGGTGATCGGATCCGGCAAGTTGGTGCCGGATGCGACAGAGGTCTTATGATGCCGGATCCGCCGGAGTACTGGATCCGGTTTTCCGGATTGCAATCCCTAATAATCAGACAAAATAACTAAAGCTAATGCAATGAAATATTGCGGTTTATAGACATGTTTTCGAATTAGTGTTAAATTAGGAAATGAATTGATGAAAAAAAAGTCGAAGTCACTCAAGTGCACTTGAATTAAGAACAAAATCACAAATCCTTTTTTGTCCTTATTCTGATGTACCTAATCTTCTAAAGTATATCAAAATCCTTATTTAAAGTAATTTTTATTAAAATCGTTTGATTTAGTTTGTTTATTTTGTAAATATAAGTACTCTATTTCCATTCTAAATTGAAAATAGGTAGAAAAAAGCAAGGTTGTCAGATATATTTTCTAAAATTGGTAAGCTCACTATACAAGTATACTTCATACTTCAGTAAACTGTTAGTTCGTGACGTTCTTAGAAAGCTAGTTTGGAAATATTTAAAAAAAATACATAGATATAAATTTATTAGTTAGCATTAAAATAAAGCGTTTAAAATTGCTGGAAAAAAATAATTATTAATTAAAACAACTTTATGTATGTTACTATACTTAAGAAAATTTTGAAGAGCCGGCAACGCGATGCCAGCAACACCGATGCCGGCAACCAGCAAATGCCGACCAGTATACTATAGGATTGCTTTATATGTAATACATCCAAATACTTATTCGGTCCACTGTGCCATAAAATTTTTACGACGTCGCTAAAATGATTTACGACTTTAGAAATTCTACGTGTTTAAGGCGCCAGTGACGTGTATTTCAGCTAGGTTTATTAACACAGACAATTTTTTGAGATTGTCTGGCTAAATGAGCATTATTTACAGCAAATTATATTACAAATATTAAGAGTTTTGTATGCAGACTAATTTTAATCTCCTATATTGATTTGAATGAAAAACATTATTTCACAAATTTCGAATTTATAAAAGATATATGCACGCCCATGGAATCATAAAGTTGCACCGTTTTTTTTGTTCCCCAGGCGTATTTATCATTTTCATTTAAAATTAGAAGGACTATGTAGAAGGACCTACATATTTAAGTATATTGTCCTTCTACCACATTTCCTTTTTGTAAAAAATATTTCCACTTTTCTTTCAAAATAATTTTAACTTTTTGACTTTCCATTTCGATCGACTATTTGTTTACTTGTATAGAATATAAATTGCGTTATTACAACTTTATATACTTAAACATTTTAAAATTTAAATGCTGACTACACACTGAAAATAATGAATATATGGAGAGCCCACTTTTGAATTCACTCCTTCAACGAAGTGAAATTCAACCTATTCGGTTCCGTCATCAAAAATGCATTGTCCCAAAAATTAATTCATGTGCATATTCACCTGGGATCAACGCAACTACAAGTCCGATAAACAACAGCGAGGCAGCACCACCACACCTTGCACTCATAACTTCACTGCTTGTTGAATCCGACCTGTTGCTTCTGAACTGCAGAAGAGCGAGTTTTTTTCTTCTAATCGTACTATCCAAACTTTCTCGACATTTCCATAATTACCCTCGCGAGAGTATGTGCGTGTATTTTTACTCTTCGGCACATGGGCGTCGCAGAAGGGGCAACTGTCGGGGATTGGTAAAATATGTATACTGTTATATACATAGATTTTACATTCTAATTCAATCACGAAATAACGTGAGTGATAGATTCATAACGAAAAAACAACTCGAAGAGGCTAAAAACCATTTGCTGGAAATTCCATGTACTTAATCAATGATTCGAATTAAACATAAATCCTTCTGATAATTTTTAGATCGTTTGAAGCTCCAGCTTGCTTGTACTATTTCTGTGAACAAGTGGTATTGAGAAAAAAGTCGTACTAGTAGTCCTTAGAGAATCTTTAACAATCACCGACAAATATTGTTGAACCTTTTGAACCTTTTAGTAAAACATAACCTAATTTGATATCTATCTAACAATTAAATATTCAAAAAAGACTCATACTTTTTAATCACTCCAAAAATAAATAGTATAAGAGTTTACGTTACCGTCCTCTTTAAAAATTTGGTACTGACAGAAGGCAGTACCAAATTCATCAATACGAAAACCATCTGTCAACATTTGAATCGTTACTGACTTTTACTTTCAATATTATTTGTACTTTCTCTCTTTATGAGCTTAGCTATAAATTTCATTTTATTATCGACTCATAAAAATTCTCTTGTGCGCTTGTGGTATCTTTAACAATATAAAGAGAGGACAATTTTACAGTACAATTGACGTTATTATTCGCTACGCTAACTTCTTACTAATTGTTATTTCCATAGGCGTACACGTTGAATTTGATAAACGAATATATTGTAATATATACGAGGTGTGTAAATTAAGTAATGATATTTATTTTTTTATTTGTTTTTTATTCGAATAGAATTACAATTCAGTACGGTCTCCTTCAAAATAACTTCCTTCCGAAGGCACACAGCGCTGGAGACGGTTCTTCTATTTCTCATAGCAGTGCTGGAACTCATATACTGGAATAGGCTTCAGCTGGTCGGTTACAGCCATTTGAATGTTTTCTATGGTCCCAAAATGACGTCCGGTGGGGTGATTTTCTCTCTCGGGAAGAGAAAAAAGTCACAAGGAATCAGGTCAGGCGAATAAAGAGGCTGAGGAGCCACATGAATGTTTTTATTGGCTAAACATTCTTCTACTGAAATGGCTGTGTGACAAGACGCATTGTCGTGATGCAATATCCAGTTGGTCTTGATGTTTGATCTTACACGCATGACCCTTTTTTCCCCCGAAGTTTTTCAAAAACCTCCCTGTAAAAGTGTTGATTTACTATTTAGTTAATGGGGATCATTTTCAGTCGATTCCAAAAAGTCAAGACACCTTTCTCTCCGATGTCTTTTTGTTCCTGCGAAAGGTTTTTTGGAACCATTTTTGCGCAAATTTTTTTCATCCCCAATTCGTTAGTCAAAATCTGAACAGTGGTGTGATTCAAATTTAACTCTTCCCCAGTCATTCTTGTCGTCAACCGACGATCTGAACGCACAAGATCCTGTATTTTATCGACATTTTCATTGGTTTTTGAAGTCAAGGGCGTAGCCAGGGGGGGGCGATGGGCGCGATTGCCCCCCCCCCAAATGGTCAAGTAAAAACCAAAATAGTCGGGGGATTGCTCCTTGCCGTTGCCTCCATTGACCTTTTTTGTTTTGCTTTTTTGTTTAATCTGCATTGGACGCCCCCCCCCCCCCCAAAGAAAAATACTGGCCACGCCCTTGCTTGAAGATGAAGGCCTTCCGCTGCGTGGTTCATCTTCTGCGTGGTCGACTCTCTTCCTTCTGAGAATGCCGAAAAACCTGGGCTCTTGAAAAAACACTGTCTCCGTAGGCGTGTTGAAGTTTTGCAAAAGTATCCGTTGCGCTGTGTCCAAGTCTGAAGCAAAACCTAATAGCACACCGTTGCTCAAAATTAATGTCACTCATTTTTAAAACGCACTAGAAAAATCCGGTTTACGGAAACAGTCACAAAGAACAAACAAATGACTCTATCAAGTTCAAACTTGTACTGAAGCTGTATTACATGTTAATCTACGCCATTCCAAGTCGCGTCTCCGCAGTGTTGCTAGATCGGGCGCTACGTTGCCAGTCTCATTACTTAATTTACACACCTCGTAATTAAGTACTTGTATGTAGGTATTAGTGATGTGTAGTTGATGATTAATAAAACATACAAATAATTTATTTCTTACATAATTACTTTTAACACCATCGTGAAATTTTCTGTAAGTTTGTACACTGGGCATACATACAGACGTGTGCATACAGACGTGTGCACTGGGAGTTCTGAAAATTAGTTTCCTCAAAAAATAACTTCGACTGGCAAAACTTTAGTAACATATTCACCCAAAATGAAGGGTATCGATAAAACACATCTTGTAAGCTATATAAAAAGCAGTATACATCGCTATAATAAATTAACAGCGTGGTAAGTATTTCTCGGAAGCAATTCATCAAATCAATTTATGATTTATCCACATAAATCATGTGCTGTTCGTTTGTAGGCTTTTCGCTTAATGGACAATTCAACTTTCCGTAAATTCTGGAAAAAGTGTACAAAACAAGGGAAACTCAGTATATGGTACTTAAAATTTTCTACCGAAGATAATGTACCATTAAAAATAATCTGAGTTTAAAGTAAATCATCAGGTAAATTCTTTTGATTGTTATTTTTCGCTGTTATTTATTTTGACACTGACGTAACCCAACATACATATGTAAGTACGGCCTTGTCATGGACCAAATAGTTCCCAAGAAACGCAAAATGGTGGCTACATCACGGGAATACTTTGCCTTCTCTATGCGGTAGATCAGTGTAATAAATTAATCTAACCCATTTCGGCTGCCACATTTCAAAACACAGTATCCAACATTTGTCTCAAAAATTCATTTTTTACTCCGAGCAGATACTATGTTTATTCCGCGTCTATTGCACAACATAGAAAACAAATATCTTTCACGCACATATATTTCGCCAAAATACAGTATCTACAATACAACTTTTGATTTTCTACGCCAAAACCCAGCAAATGCTATTTTTCAATAGTAAAATATAGGCGAAACCTAGTATGTGGTACTTACTGTGTATTGGAAGCAACATCCGGAAGAGAATGTTTTACAAAAAATTTACCCGTATGTGGCAGATACTGTGAATTGGAAAATATATTTTAGTTAGATGGTTTTACTCGTAACACAGTATCTAAGTGGTCAAAGCAAGATAATTAAGTGGTAATTATTGGTCACAAAGTTAATTGGTAATTATTGGTCACAAAGTAAGTAGTAATTATTGGTCACAGCAAGTGGTAATTATCAAGATGAAAATATTATGTGCAGATACAATGTTTTTTTACTATATACTCTGCTCACGTTTTATTAAACATCTATGCCAAAACACAGCAACTGAATTTTTTTTGAAAAACACAAGAATCTTTAAATTATTGTTTACGTATACAATAACTTGCAATTATAGTATCCTAAACTGTTAAAATTGTATTTAAAGATATTTAATAGTTCGAGGGCCATAATATGTTTAAAGTTTTCTTTAATTTACTCAAAACTTTGAAAATAACAGTTACTGTGTTTTGAAATATGCCAGCCGATTTCATCTTAAGACAAGATATAGGAGCACCATCTGTTGAGGAAACCCTCCATGATGTTCATTGTTAGGAACAGAAATAATTTTTAAGGATATCAGAAAATCACAGTATTCTCGTATTGATATATCCACTGTCAGAATCTTTCAGCATTCTAATTAAGAAAAATATGAAGAGTATAATACATAATTACTTCTGAATTTCATGTGAAATAAAAGTAGGTAGTCTCCTGTTGTAGGACTCTATGTATGTAAGTGTATTTTACTTACCTTGGCTTTGCTCTTTCTGCTCGGCAGTAGATGTCACTGGTTATGCGATGAAATAAATTTCAGGCGGCTGAAATTTACATTATAAAAATCAGCTGATTTCAAATTTCCTCTGTATTCTCGTATGTCATTTAGAAAACAAATTAAATTAACTGACTTGTATTTGTGTGTGAGCAATACAAGTATTGTTATTGTTAACACATTTCATAATTTGTGAAAATACATTGTTTATAAATATGATCCTAGTCCAATTACATATTAATTTTTCGGTCAACGGTTTCCTTTTTCCTTTTCCTCGCTTTTCTATTTTATTTCTCCACCAATAAATTATTTTAAATAATTTTCCTAGCTGTATACTATTTGAAATTTATATTTAGCCCGATTTATGAACATTTTAACTGATATGAATTGTTGCCTTGTTAAAAATGAATCGATCTGTGCCTTCTTTAACGACTCATTTTTATTATCCTCTTTGCTTCACGGGCTCTCTCAAATAAAATTTATTGTCGCTTAACTGCCCGAAACGAAATTCGTAATGAGTAATGATATTAAATATACCTCGTTATTTACCCGACCAAGGAACATATTCATTTTCCTTATACTGTGTCAGTTTTGGCGGCGTACTTTTAGTCGTTTTAAGATTGAGATAAATTCGAATGGATTTGTTTCTTTCTAAAGCAAAGCGGAGTTGATCTATGTAGGTCTCTGAATTATACGGGGCAGTGTTTCATAATAGCTGTTTGGTAAGAACCAAAGTATACAAGTTATCCCAGAATCTAGAGCATCAGGTACAAACAAAAAAAAGGTTTTTTTCGGAAGACTTATGAACGTATGTTTGTAAATTTAAAATATGTTCCCGAAAAAATTTCTTCAAAAACTAACTATATTTTGTTGATAAATATTTTTTTTAATGAAGTGGATACATTTTGTTTCGGAACTTCATGGTATCTGTTTTGATTTAATTCAAATATTCTATTTACAAAAAAAAAACGCGACAGCTGCAACTTCAAGAAAAATGAAAATTTGGTAAACCACAATGTTTTTATTCACTTGTTGATTAAAAAAATATGTTCTTTCCAAATAGTTCATCATAAAGAATTAGGGTTCAATAAACTGACTCCATTATTAGGTAATACAGGGTTTGTCCGGAAAGTAATGTCAGTGAGCTTTGAAAAATGGTTTTTATTGGTTCTATCTGTACAAATCTTTGGAAACTTTCAAAATACATTCCTCCTGCGTCCACACATCGGTTTCAGCGGGTCTTCCACGCATCAAAAGCCGCACGGTAGTCGTTTTCCGGAATTGCCTTTAAAGCGTCGGTGCAAGCTTTCTGAATGTTTTTTCACCGACCCAAAATGCCGTCCTTTCATTGGAGTTTTAAGGCGCTGAAACAGAAAAAAAGTCTGAGGGGGCCACATCGGGGCTGTAGGGAGGCTGGGGAACAACGATGATGCCTGCTTTGACGAGGTAATCGGCCACGAGGAAGCAGTTGTGCGAAGGCGCATTGTCGTGGTGAAGCTTCCAGGATTTTGAGATGTCTGGGCGGACGCGATTCACCCTGCGTTTCAGCCGCTTCAGCACCTCGACGTCAAACTTTCCGGTTACGGTTGTCCCCTGCGGAACGAGCTCATGATGAATGCTCGACGAGCTCATCACGAACAATCAGCATTGTCTTTATCTTTGACCTGGACATCCTGGCCGTCTTGGGGCGAGGGAGTTCGACGTGTGCCATTCCGCACTTTGCCTCTTCGTCTCCGGATCGTATTCAAAGACCCAACTTTCGTCCCCGGTAATGACGTCATCAAGGAAAGTGGGGTTGTCTTCGCAGGTGTCCAAAAAGTTCTTGGCAGGTTTCGACGCGCCTCCTAATGTTTCGGAAATTAAACGGACACTTAGACGACGGTCAGTGTTCAACAAGTCACGCACACGTTTCATTGGAACTGGAGGTTGATGGCCGTCCAGCGCGGTTCTCGTCGTTGACATCTTCCCGACCTTCTGCGAAGGCCTTGTGCCACCGGAAAATTTGCCTGTCCTAAAGACAATCGACGCCGAAAGCCTTCTTCAACATTGGAATGGTTTCCGCAGCACTCTTCTCCAGTTTCACACAAAACTTGATCGCCATCGGTTGCTCAAGCGAACATTGCATTTTTTCGTGCACCGGGTCACTGTAACGACTCTCAAAGAACGAGTGATGCGACCGCTACAACGACCGGTAGCCAACTGACGCTTGTTGGATCTTGTTGCCAGATCCCCCCCCACCACAATCCCAGCACGTAAAGCGCGGGCTGGCGCGTACAGTCTCGGGAAAAAAATTCACTGACATTACTTTCCGGACAAACCCTGTAGGTATGCTTTTTGCAGAACCTTACAATATCAAGGGTAGAAGCAAAACAGTTGTTTTTGTTAATTTTTATAAAGACAGGGTGAGACTTTTTTAAACGAAAATGATTAATTTCGGTTCTATTATGTGACATAATTAAAGTCCATGTTAAAGTCTGACACTGATTACGGTTTGGGTCGTAATAAATAATTACCGAGTCGAGAGGTCGTAATAATTACTGGGTATTTATAGACCGTATACGGGGTGATTCTCAAAAGTGACTCACCTCCATAACTTATTCTTTTCTTATTGACATTATAAATGGATAAAATAAAACAAACATTACAAATGGAGATTATACATCTGGATATTAGACATCTAAACGCGCATTTATTGACAGTCCTCATTTTCATGCACTTCAGCTTTAACTGAAAATGGCTCCAACTTTGGCAACAACGAATTTTTAATGGCAGGTCCTGTTTATTTTCACTTGTTCTGGTTTATGCCATTCTCAGCATAATTATTTCTTCTTTAGACATAATTTTTTTGATTTGTCTTTTCAACTAGTGTGGTTAGAGTTCATTAAAGATTTTTATTTTGAGCCAACTAGACGTAGAATAGTTAATTTATCTTATTTTTTGTTGACAGTGTTTTTTCTTAATTTTTTAAAACGGAAAATTATAAGATGAATGATTTTTCAAACAGCTTTGGTTACCAATACTTCGACATCACACGCTATACGATTACTTGGGAATTCTAAAGAAAAATGCAATCAAATATTAAATACCTGAAAATAATAATACAAAATAAAAACATCGAGATTTGAAAACAAAAACATTCCTGACTCACAAGGGAAGAGGGTGGTCCAAAAAATAAGCATTTATTTCCAAAACCGTAGCCCAAAATAAAATGTTGAAGATTTTAAAAATATTGCAATTAAACAGGTGTATCCAAATTTCTTGAAATAAAATTCTTGATTTAATATCAAATGCACAGTATAGCCAGAATATATTTGAAATGAGCACAATTTCAGGTATTGTCCACTGCGGCCAAGGGCAAAGTTACTGCTGCTACACTGTGTGTTGACTTCGAAGTCTTTTCTAAGGTGTTTTTAGTTAAATCATCTTAATTCAGAAAGACCCTATATTTTAGTTAAATCTTGGGAAATTAATATAGCATATTTTATAAATTATGAGAAAATATACGTTCACAACAGTGACGTACTTTTACGAGAACTGCATAAAACAATTGATTGACAGAACTGTAGACTCGGAAAGCATTGTTTCTAAACTCCATTCTCTATTATAAATATCGTTAAAACTAGTTTAAATATACGAGGTGTGGCTATTAAATAACTGAACTGATGGTGCTACCAGCGTGCTACGAGCGTGTCGTGTCAAGTTTGAACAGAACTGTGTCTGGTGATACTTTCCCCGCCCTGAGCTCACTGGACAAGCCAGTGGGTCGTTCAGTTTGACTGTAGCAGTCGTTTGAATTAGTCTACGCGCCAGTGACGCGTGAAAAAAATGTTATGTGTTCAGATGGAGCAACGGGTTAATCTCAAGTTTCTTGTTAAACTGGGGAAAACTTTACAGAATTTTATGCAATGTTAAAAGAAGTCTATAGGAATGAATGTTTATACCGCACACAAGTTTTTGAATGATTTAAACGGTTTAAAGAGGGACGTGAAACGACCGAAGACGATTCTTGCCCCGGACGGCCTTCAACGTCAAAAACATCATTTCATTCAAAAACGTCATTTTGATAGCCAATGTTATGTTTCATGCAACGACAACATTTTGTATAAAATAACATTTTCTAATGCATGTCTCATAACTGCATAACTCCCTTAACTCCGTAAAAAAAAGGTATCTTATATCTAAACCCATCCTTCTTCAAATCAGCTCATTGGTGAAACAAATTGAAATCGGTTGCAAACGTTGTTACGTGTACATTTTGATAGACAAAGTTATGTTTCATGCAACGTCAAAATTTTGTATAAAATAACATTTTCTAATGCATCTAAGGGTTTTGTTTTTGTTGTAAGATAAGGAATTCGACGTTCCTTTGATATGGAGAATTTGGCGTATGTCGCTCTTATCGTTGTATTTTAAAAACTCCCTTAACTCCCTAAAAAAAAGGTACCTCCCATCCAAACCCAATCTTCTTCAAATCAGCTCATTGGTGAAATAAATTGAAATCAGTTCCAAACGTTGTTACGTGTACATTTTGATAGCCAAAGTTATGTTTCATGCAACGTCAAAATCTTGTATAAAATAACATTTCCTAATGCATGTGGGTTTTGTTTTTATTGTAAGATAAGGAATTCGACGCTCGTTTGATATGGAGAATTCAGCGTATGCCGCTCAATATTTCAGAATTTGAACGTGTTGCGCGTCGTGTTATTATCCGGTTCATTTCGTTTTCAAAGTTCTGAGCGAACGTATTACCGAACGTGGAACACAATATTCACGTGTTCGCCAGTCGCCAATAAAGTAAAGAGTAAGGTCATAGAGAGAAATTATTTCCCCAGAATATTATGATTGAATTTAATAATATTCCCTAAACTAATATTGAAATTACTCGATTTTGAGAGTAGTATGTCTATTTGTATGTATTCTAGAATCTTTCTGCCAAAAAGAATCATAATGTCACTGCCACTGGTTAATAAATAAAACGTTAAACTGATGACATTTAAATTAAACCACATTATTACAAATAAAACTTAAGACAACATACCATGTTTTCATGAATTTCAATTTTTCTATTTCTTTCTATCTTATTTTGTTTTTGTTTGTTTTTTTTTTGTATTATGCGCCCTGGAGAATTAAAAAAAAAATAATTAAGGCATTCAGAAAACAGTATACAATAAATAGTATGAATAAGGTTTTTTGAGCAAACAGACATTACAGGACTCCAAGTCACCTCAATGAGACTTTTGTCGTATCTAGTGCCTAGTTCTAATACTTGACCAGGATACAGTTTCAGTAGTAAATTGGGCTGTATTCTTCTCTGGATTGAGCTTTACTTTTGGCATGTGCTTCTTGATTCATTTACATTCTATCATTTATCATATGTGTATTATCAATTATTACCTTGGTTCAACATGTATCATTTATTACCTTGTTTCATTCCTTGTTTCAATATGTATCGCTTCAACAGCAGTTTTTAGTGGCTAATCGAGCACGAGCAAATATATGAGGAGCTTTAGCCTAGCGATATGGTGTAGTAGTAGTAATAGAGATAGAGAAAAGAGTTCAACATCACTTAGTTGGTGGCCTTATTTGCAGTTGGTTTTGAGACGTAGTGTACTGAGATAAGTTCATCAACGGATTATTTTGTTTTAATGTTTACGTTTTTACGAACGGCTGTTTCATCTGCAGCAACCTGATAAATAGAGAACGGGTATGTATGCATGTCATGTGGTAAATACGTTGTGTTAATAGAACTATAAAT
Organism: Aromia moschata; assembly: GCA_029963805.1. Lineage (NCBI taxonomy): Eukaryota > Metazoa > Arthropoda > Insecta > Coleoptera > Cerambycidae > Aromia > Aromia moschata. Next base: position 76,612 of record JAPWTK010000124.1, on the reverse strand, counting down.
TCTGTTTAACTTTGGCAAAGACCTTTGTACCTGTTATCTCAGCGACGCAACCCGGTTTTCGTATTAACTTTTCATGCGGACTAGTCCAACTTCAGCATTTCGTTCATGAAAGTTTCCAGCCATCCTGATGACTTCTGCTTTTTATGAGCCTGATTGTGGGGATACAAAAGCGTAGGTAGACGATTCTCCCGCTTCACAACGTTGTTTGTTGTACCACAAATATGCGCATACAGTTTTAATAGCTAGAATTATCCGTATTTTTTTATATAGCATACATTGTAAAAATAGGTGAATATATACGATATCCGACATGTAAAGTACGAGGTGTGTAAATTAAGTAATGAGACTTATTTTTTTATTCGAATAGAATTACAATTCAGTATTGCTTCCTTCAAAATAACTTCCTTGGGAAGCCACACAGCGCTGGAGATGGTTCTTCCATTCCTCATAGCAGTGCTGGAACTCATATAATGGAATAGCCTTCAGCTGGTCGGTTACAGCCGTTTGAATGTTTTCCATGGTCCCAAAATGACGTTCCTTGAGGTGATTTTTCAATCTCGGGAAGAGAGAAAAGTCACAAGGACTCAAGTCAGGCGAATAAGGAGGCTGAGAAGATACAGGAATATTTTTACTGGCTAAAACTCGTTTACTGAAATGGCTGTGTGACAAGGCGCATTGTCGTGATGCAACGTCCAGTTGTTCTTTATGTTTGGTCTCACACGCATGACCCTTTTTCGAAGTTTCTCAAGAACCTCTCTGTAAGACTGTTGATTTACAGTTTGGCCTGGAGGCACAAACTCTTTCTGGACAATTCCTTGACTATCAAAAAAGCAACTCAGCATGCATTTGATTTTCGACTTGCTCATTCTTGTTCTTTTTTTGGGTCTTAGAGAGCTTGAAGTGTGCCATTCCATGATTTGGTGCTTGGTTTCCGGGTCGTACTCAAACACCCAAGTCTCATCACCAGTAATGACACGTTCCATAAAATGGGGATCATTTTCAATCGATGCCAAAAAGTCAAGACACTTTCTTGACTTTTTGGCATCGAGTCAAAAGTCAAGACACCACTTTTCCCCTCCTGATGTCCTTTTGTTCCTGCGAAAGTTTTTTTGGAATTATTCCTATCGACATTTTCATCGGTTCTTGAAGATGAAGGCCTTCTGCTGCGTGGTTCATCTTCAATCGACTCTTTTCCTGCTGAGAATGCCTTAAACTATCGAAAAACCTGGACTCTTGATAAAATAGTCTCCGCGGGTGCTTTGAAGTTTTGCAAAAGTATCCGTTGCGCTGTGTTGCACTCTTTTTTTAAAGCGCACTAGAAAAAAACCGATTCACGAAAGCAGTCACAAAGAACAAACAAATGACTCTAACAAGTTCAAACTTGTACTGAAGGTGCATTACATGTTAACCTACCGCTTTTCGAAGTCCCGTCTCCCGCAGTGTTGTTAGATCGGGCGCTACGTTGCCAGTCTCATTACTTAATTTACACACCTCATATACTGTTCTGAAATAGGTATATAATTAACATATATTTGACTGCATCCACAAAGAAAAGGACTGCAATTGCCGTCATTCTGCTCATGGAATACCTAGAACGCTACTAAAATGAGTATATCGCTAAAAACATTATGTTATTAAATAGTAAAAGAAATGAAAACAGTACACATTTCAGGAAACTTTTAACTGGAAATTTTTGAAGCGATAATTATTTCTCGTTCATTGTTATGCATCATGACAGGACCTCGATCTTATAAAATCTCATCATTTAGAATGGCATTTGATACTTTGCAGAAGATTTTGAAGGATAATTGCAGGGAGTAAAAGGATAAGGTGGGAGTAAAATCTCTATGTAGTAAATATCTCTAGGAGTTACTATGTATTGATTCTCCTGATGTTATTCCTAACAGTCAGTAACATCTCAATGTTGACTGTTGTTTCAGTTGTATATTGTAATAGGAAAAAAATGTATGTAATTAGTAAAACACGGAATGTGGATGATCCCTGGGCAAAAATAATTGAATTACTTAATGCTATTTTTTATTCAAACCACGTCTCTGCACCGCCAGGGAGTTATTCGAGATTTACGTCCTTTTTTGCGATATTTGAATGAATGAATTTTCATGCCTACTGCAATAACATTTATTTTTCACTTATCAGACCTCGTTTTACATGGAATCTAAGTTAGGGTTTCAAAAAATTACAAAAACAATTTAAAAATGCAAAAATTAATGTAAAAATATGAACTATTCTTTTTATTTGTTTAAAGTGGAAGTTCTTACATATTGTGTATTCGTCGTTATTCATTTGATTTTATTCAAAAGTTTCAAAATATTTTTTTGAAAGTAGATTGAAGTACAGAAAGAAGACAAAAATAGAGAAGCAAATCTTTTGTTATTTTATTATCCCATTTTCGTTTTGATATTAGAGTTGCAGAAATGTTCAGACAATAGTTTTCGGCAAAACAACAGCTTCTTTTGGGCAACATTTTTCAGATCAAAAAGCGTTATTATCAGGACAATTAGCAAGTATTTTTGAAACCCCCTTTAAAACCAGTCACAACGCTGACAAATCATGAGAATGTTTAACTAATGTTTAATTACAAAGTAATTTTACCATATTAAAATCGTGTCAATACAGCTAAATATAAAATGGACAGTCAAACAAAAATTCCATTTTTTTGAAAACCTGTTTCTTTGTGCTGAATACCCTGTATCAGGTATTGAAATAAAATTTTGTACAGAAGTATTTGAGAGATGGCTGAATGGAATGCGCTATTCATTTTTTGAAAAATGAAAATTGCCTAATAGTTAAACCTAGTCTTCAACACCCAATAACCATTCAGAAAAGCTTGTAGACTGACCAAATTTTAAAATCATTTATATAAGGTAAACGTGGGATAGTTTCCCCACTTTTTGAAATGGGCGATTTACATACAGAAGATGAGCATTTAATAATCTGAAACGTTTGTGAAGATTAGTGTAATTATCAATGAAGACAATAATTAATATGATTTAACACTTTTTGTTTTATTTATTTATTTATATACGAAATAAAAACACCTTATAAATATATTACCTTTAATATATGCCTACTGTGTGGGTTAGGTGCATCAGTGATATTTTGACCTGTGGGATAGTTGCCCTGAGGAATTAATGAAAATATACATACTTTGATTTTTCTTAACTTAAATCAACATTAGCTTCAGCTTGACGAACGCTAAGTTCTGAATGACGTTCCATAAAAGACTTTATCCAATGACGTCCTGCTTTGCGAGTTTCTGTGTCAAAGTTATGTTCAATACCAAGTTTTTCAGTGAATTCAAACGCTAATCTTCGTATAATATCTCGTGTTACAAGAAATCCTGCTGCCTCTAATTTTTCAACGTGTGCGACGAGCCGTTTTTCATTATTGAAGTTCAAAATCGGGTGTTTCCCTAAAAAAAAATAATGCAGGAATTAATAATAGGTAAAAATGAAAATAAATCAAATAAAAAACGTTTAATAATACGGTAAGTATGATATACTTACCGTATTTTCAAAAACCTAATTTTTTTTGAAAACCGTATTTTCAAATACCTAATGTCAATTTCTTTGTATCTTGTTTCGCAAATCGTCTTCTTTGGGTTCTAGATGGAATGCCATAACGACGAGATATTTCATTAAGAGGATATTTGTTTTGTATCAGCTCTTCAAAGGCGTCTTTAAGAGCGTCTTCGGTCCACACACCTCGGGGCCGTGTCCCCCCTTTGCATATTTATTTATTTATTTATTTATTTATTTACCAATTTTTACATGGAATGCAAACAAATACAAGATTCAAAGAAGCATCCACTAATGCCTTATTATAAATAAGTAAGTAAGGGAAACAACTTAATAACAAACACAAGAATAAAAAAACAAAAGAAAAATCTTAATAATAATAATTATATAATATGTAGTCTATTATGTTTCTTAAAGGATAAGAGATTAATGCAAAAAATGTCAATATCCGAGCACCAATCATTATAATTACGAGTTATTCTAGCAATTGGAGAGTTCATTCCCAAGTTTGTCCTACGAAAGGATTCACTAAAAATGTTATTAGATCTCACTGTACGAGAAGGAATGTGAAAACTAATAAGAGAAAGCAAATCTGCACAATCTATCAGATTATTAAGTAATTTATACAAAATTAAAATACGTACCTACTTGCGTGGAATGTCTAGAAAACGAAAACATAATGAATTAAATTCATAATACAATGTGGGATAGATGCCCTTAGAGGCTTCTAAGGGCATCTATACTCACAAAAAACTGGGGCATCTATCCTTTTTGCGTGGGATAGACGCCCTCCAATTTAACAAATAAATTGTTTTAAAAAAGTGCTAAAATAACATTTGAATATTTCTAATTGATACATATATTGATTATAAATACAAAAATATAAACACTTACTTTATAATATTAAAAGTTCCAGGCAAGTCAAGATTATACGTAACATAAATTCACAAATCTGTCGACGCGTAAAATGGTTTTCGTTGCACAGCCCACGACTCATCTGTTCGCGCAAAGTGCACGTTTTTGACTGACAGTCGGGAGGGGGTCAGCTTACATTTAAACAAAACACGGTGGGTGTGTTTGTCCATACAGATCATTACGTGAACACTTGGGCGTCTATCCCCCTACGGCATCTATCCCACGTTTACCCTAGTGAAAATTGTGGAGTACTGTGAGAAATTGTGGAGTACTGTGTTATAAAAAATAAAATATATCACGGTGTGAAAGTGACAGTAATTTCAAATTTTGCACTAGGTCTAGTCCAGGTGTTCAAAATGACATGAAAAAACAAAACTTTAAATGCTCTGCATTTTAAAAACTACACCACTTAAGAAAAAAACTTGATGTGGTCTTTTCTTCAAGAAATCACTTGGGGGAAGTATATCTTTCAGTTTTTCAGATTACCAGAAAACAACTAGGAGGAACAAAACAAAACTCTTTCCTAGATTACTAGGAAACACCCTGTATTATTTATTATACGAGTACTCTTGGGCTTTTAGGAAAAAATGTGGAAGCATTATTTTTTTAGACAGCGGGTTTTAAGAGTATTTAAAAGTGTTCCATGTTACATAAAACTAGTACCATAACCATGTTCTTCGTATCGCTATTTCTACTCCTTTTTAAAAATCCTTTACACCCGGTGACGTCACAAGTCCGTTGTCCAAAATATGTGATATATGGATGCAGGAAGTCAATAAATAGGGAAAACGAGTGTGGCAACGTCACGCTATCGCCTTTGGGCGATTTTTTCCATACGTATTAAAAAAAAGCAATTAAGAGAGCTGTTACGCTTCGTCCTCGCTAGATTTAAAAATATCCAGTCGATTAGATTAAATCCGCCCTGCCCCGGTCAGCTCAGTTCTTTATTTAACGTAATTTTGCAGGAAATGTCAGTACGAATTATACCGACAGAGCGCAGGACCTACGCCTCCATTAAAAACCGGAAAAAAAGTGGATTAATGTTTTCATTTTCACATTTTTTCACGTTATTTTATCGTGATAACGAACATTCCGTGAATACTAAATAAAGTGTAATCCACTGTTCAGGATTTAAAATTAAAATAAACACAGTTAAATCAACGCACAGTAAAATAAAACGTTTGATAGAAAGGTATTGAAAAGAATTAGGGAGTGTGAAGGTTTCGAGCATATTTTTTTGGTATTCAATAAATTTTACGTTGTGGAAATACATTTTGTTTACATCAGTTCTGGGTGGAAATTAATTTTAGATCACATACTGTTTTCAAAGAGGTAGTTTGACGACACATTAGACATATGCATTCTAGAAGACGGTACAAGTGTTTATAGTCCTAATTTTAATTGAAAATGATAAATACGCCTGGGGAACAAAAAAAGCGGTGCAACTTTATGATTCCATGGGCGTGCATATATCTTTTATAAATTCGAAAATTGTGAAATAATTTTTTTCATTCAAATCAATATAGGAGATTAAAATTAGCCTGCATACAAAACTTAGTATAAAATTATACAAAAGTATAGTAACATGCAAAGTTGTTTTAATTTATAATTATTTTTTCCAGCAATTTTAAACGCTTTATTTTAATGTTAACTAATAAATTTATATCTATGTATTTTTTTAAAATATTTCCAAACTAGCTTTCTAAGAACGTCACGAACTAACAGTTTACCGAAGTATGAAGTATACTTGTATAGTGAGCTTAGCAATTTTAGAAAATATATCTGACAACCTTGCTTTTTTCTACCTGGCATACAGGCATGCAGGCTAATTTTAATCTCCTATATTGATTTGAATGAAAAAAAATATTTCACAATTTTCGAAATTATAAGAGATATATGCACGCCCATGGAATCATAAAGTTGCACCGCTTTTTTTGTTCCCCAGGCGTATTTATCATTTTCAATTAAAATTAGAAGGACTATACATTTTGTTTGTATTTACGATGCATTTTGATTCTGTGTAAGAGTATGATGTGTATCAAACTACTAGAAACAGACCGCAGATACGACTCTACAAACATTTCGTGATCGACGCTTGCTATTCAAATACGATGCCACAAAAATGTTACCGTCACTGATGGATGATCCCTTGAGATGGCAGCGGTGATTTTACTCTAAGCGTCTTTTACAATAAAAAAACCACTTAAATTTTCAACACCTCTTATAAAACTTGTCAGGAAAACATATACTATGTCTGCAAATGCTCGTTTTCAGACCGTACCATTACGAGGAGAGTCTTAGACATTTCGTATACACGACGTTCGTGAATCTTGCAACGTGTAAATACTTGATATACCTAACAGCGCATCAAATATGGCCCTTGAACTATGGAAAATAAGTCCGTGCTATCCGAGAGCGTTTTTATAGTACAGTAGTTTTATCGAAAAGCTACTTTATTTTGTCTTTTGGGAAATCCCATTTATAAATCCACGTACAGATGGAGTTGGTATAACTGGTTAAATAGACGAGTTAAATAGACACAATTTTGTCTCGAAGAGGTTTACGATGAAAACTAAATTAAATCAGGCCAGATTAGTGCTGGGTACAATAGGATTAAGTAGTATTTTTGCTAAAGAAAAGACTTTATGTGATTGAGTCGCATGTGGTAATTGAGTATAATGGTTAGCTGAAAGTAACACATAACTTTGTAATACAAACTTGTAGGTAGCGACCAAAAATAAACAGGAAAAGATGGATCAAACAATCTTATACTTTTGGAGACAAAAACGTTTTCCACAAAACACCGAACTACTATACTTTTCTTGACGCGCGTTTCGCCAACTAAGATGGCATCCCCAGGAGAAGATAAAAAATAAATTCTAACCTAAATACTTGCTTTATTTATACTTTCTTACGTCTTTATCAGGGAAAACAGTGGACTGTATTGGACCATTGTCATTATTCATACTACTGTTACTTTTAATGATTTCTAAACCCTCAAAAGCACTTAACTGTCTACTGTTTCTTACAGTTGTAATTAATTTTAAATTATTTATGTGTATCCTATAGTTGTTGTCAAAAGCATGTTGGACAACACACGATTTTTTGGTTGTGCCATAATTTAAATGAGCCATGTGTTCTTTAATGAGCAATGTGTTCTTTAAATCTAGTCAAAATAGATTTTTTCTTTGTCCAATATACTTTTAATCACAAACTTATTTCGTATATTCCTGACTTTTCGTTATTGTTGATTTTATCTTTGGGGTTGCCCAAAATCGTCTATAGTTTATTTTTAGCATTATAAACCAAATTTATATTAATATTTTTAAAAACTTTATCTAGTCCGCGGGTGAATTTAGGTTCATATGGTAACGAAACAAATTTCGAATTGTCAGTATCTCTACGAAAAATCGAAGAATTTTACAGGGTTCTCTTAAATTTATACAGTAATACCCCGGAGTTCCGTCATAGGTGGGTCCGGGAAGGATAATGTAAGTCGAAAATTATGTAAGTCGGGGTAGAGTTTCTGATATCTAATTTTGGGTTACATTGAGTTATATTCTGGAATTAAACTCTTCAACAAATTAACGAATACAATAAATCTGAAAAAAATAGAATAAACAGACGCATGCACGCGTAAAACACGTCCATATCGGCTCGTGCAAACTCGGACTGCACGACGCGTGCCTTGTGGGCGAGAAAGGGGATGAACAATGGGAATGACGTAACTTCAAATTCACGTAACTCGGGGTAACGTAACTCGGGGTATTACTGTACTTCCTTATCAACGTATCTATTAAATGGACTGACTAACCGTTATTCTTAGTCATATTCTTGATTAAATTTTTCTCATATTCAAACCTCTCTTTACTGAGGGGAAAACTTAACAAACGGTGAATTAGAAAATTAAAACTTGCCATTTTATGTTGAAAAGGTTGGCGTGAATCGTTGGGAATATATCAGAGTATATATATCAAATTCTAACTTATTTTCACTATTTCTAATAACTAATACATCTAAAAATGGTAACTGTTCACATTGTGTTCCATTTCATATGTAAATTTTAAATTATCTAAACTAATTGCTTCTGTATCAAATTTCTAATACCTAATTTTAATAATTTTTAATAAAAATATCATAAGTAGAGGCCCTGTATTATTAGCAAGTCGTAGTACATACTACAATAAACGGACATTAATCACAGTAGATAGTGAAGTATAATGAATAATAAATAAAAGTGCGCTTTATCGAGAAAGTTTTCAGCAGACACGAGCTAAATTTCTGTTTGATGGCGGTAAGGAAGCCTGTTCAACACCGGAGGTGTGAAGCGTTTCCCGCCCTCAGACTCTTACGAGATCAAAAGGGCCTCCCCCGTCACGAGTCTTCGTTTTCCTGTTTTGGTAATGGCTTTCTATGTACTTCGTTATGTGTAAATTAGCGGGAAGGATCTCGTCCGGATTGGAAGCCTAGAGCATTTCTTAATTAAAATTTGTGTATACATATAATCGCTTTGTTGGGGTTTATACAGAGAGCGGCGAAAGTACTGCAGAAATTCGATAGAAATAGGTCTAATTCTAAATATTAAAATACATACTGGCCACATCACCTTTTGATCGTCAACTGTTTTCGAAAGTTGACGTCATCATAAATTTTTCCAAATGGCAATAATCCATTTTTGGTGATGGTTTTGGTAAATTTGGCATTATTTAAACCAATTGGGTAAACGTTTACCACCTTGCATTAAAACAAAAAATATAAAAATTCAAAATGAAAATTATAAGACACATATTTTATTGATAGTATTAAGCCCTTTCTAGTTTCAATGGTACTTTGGTACTTCAAGTACATTGAGTGCGTCTGTGATAGATATATTAATAATTCATAACATTCGCTATACATCTTACAATTCTTTTTTTGAACAACAAATACATCCGAAGATAGTGTGGAATTACTCCAAAAACCCACTACATATCGTAATCTAGAGGTAACTTGAGCATGATATAACGTGATTAATTGTTCTGTGGATAATATATGTTGGTTTCTAATTAGATAGTAAACAGAATTGCACTCACTGCAGACTTCCAGGTAAGACACTCATCAATGGTGATACCAAGAAATTTATATTGATTAACGTAATTAAAGTGGTTCCGTCGATTTTTATATTTATTTTTGAACAAAACTTTTGTCTGTTATGGAATCTAACTACCTATTTGTGTTTTTTTGTTGTTCAGAAATAGATTATTGGAACTGCATCGTGTACGAATTATATGCAAAAGATCATTACACTTACTTTCTAAGATTTCATCAGATTTATTAGATACGAGTTCAATCATTCGACGATAACTTAGAGCAAAGGAACAGTTCCGTTATTTGCTCGACAGATTGTGTCAAATAATCCACAGATTATTTTGGATTTATGTCAACTCCTTTTGCATTTATTTGCGTTATCCCAAATGGTCTTTTAACCACATAATAGGGCTCCGCTCTTTGGAAACTAATGCGTCTCGAGTGAAAAGCTCCGGTTAGCACAAAGTTTCCCGAGCTGTGTCCTGGAAATTTTCCTCGAGTAGTGTGTTTACCATTCTAAAATATCGTCCTACGAACTTATCTAATTAGCGAGGGTGTAAACTGATTTTGGCTTAAGGGCCTGAGGTATTTGAGAGCCCTTTTGCAAATGTGTGATTTGTGTCAACTTTAGCTCAATATAAAGTGAGTAAGTTAAAGTAGTTTCATGTAAATGTATAATGCGTTCAACTGTTAATTGACGAAGCAAAGTTACATAATTTGATATGTGGATAAAACATAATATAAATGCGTTCTGTTGTTTTTTGTGAACAGAAAACGATTCTTTTATATAGTAGGTAAAAAAGTGGCAGATCTGTAATCGGTAAGACCTGCAAAGGTATGGCAGTCTACTAGCTCTTATATTATACTTATGAGTAAGCCTCTGTGGCGCGACCTGTTTCTGCCAAGCTTAGTGACAGTATTATCTATTATAAAAAAAAAAACCTCTGGTACATATTTTGTATATACACATGTACAAGTATGTATTTAGGGACAGTCCTTCTATTTTTAATTGAAAATGATAAATACGCCTGGGGATCAAAAAAAGCTGTGGAACTTTATGATTCCATGGGCGTGCTCGAATAATAACTTTTAGGGATAGGTAATAATAAGTAATTAACGTCACTTTTATATCATGACTTTTTTTTAGTTATATACATACATATGTATATGTATGTAAATAAAAAAAAAGTCAGGATAATACATGTATGTATTATTTATATTTATTTGTATATTATACTAATGTTCATTTGGCCAAATATTCTACTCGAAGTATAACGATATGTCTTGATTCCATTATAGTCATTCGATTATTAATTTTTTTATATTTAAAACCAGAGTTTACTAAGATGCCACGTAATGTTTCTAGAGATTTATAATTATAATCAGGGCAATAATGTATTTTTTGTTGAATTAATTCCAAAGACGGGACTTTGTTTTCTTTATACTTTTGTTTTTTTCTGATTTTGTAATTCAGAGTGATCTATAACAGTCCCAGCTTTAACAACGCGATAAATTGTGGATATTGAAATTTTAGTTAATTTATTAATTCGATTAATAATTTCAGTATCAGTCATTTTCTCATTTTCACGTTTTAGGCATTCATATATGTTTAAAATAATACGCTGGCTTTGAGAATGTAAGTCTTTATTTTTTTAATTCATCATACTCGACCGTTTCGACATTTTCGCTGGTTATATCTAAAGCTACGTTATTTTCATCCGTTTCGAAAGGCCTCCAGAAAGCCATGCTTATGAAAGAGGTATTGATTAAAAATATTATATATGACACAAATAAAATAAAAGTGTATAATTTAAACCTTTTAAAAACCCACTCCTCCGTTAATGCAGCCCACACACATTTAAGACATCAAAACACTCACAAAAACAACGTTTTTTTGTATACAGTCGGTCAAAGATAGCGTGGTTATAACCCGTGTTTTACCGCCAACGTACTGAACTCGGTCGACTGGGTCGAATACCGTGGAATGTCTCGTGGTTACCAGCCGACCAATGGCGTGTAGGTTCCGCCCACTTCCCAACTCTGACATTCTCGTCAAACACGGGTGGACTGCGATAGTTCCATACAAAGTGTTAGTAAACTGACATATCCTTATCCTACCTCGTATAAGTACCTATTTTCAATTTAAAATGGAATAAGTATACATCACATCGTAAAGAACCAAAAAGGTTAGTTTTGACATGAAAATACATCAATTAAAATGTATCGGTCGTGATTTTTACATACGAATATTCTGGTCATTATTTTCAGTCAAATGTATTTACTTGGATTAACGAGGGTTACCTCCCTTTCAATTTAACAAAGTGAACGAACATGAAACATAACGACGTTAATATTCAGAAAAGGCCAGTAATTTTGTCGGTGATTAATAGGGGTATGGAAAGTGTGCCACAACGCAGGGTTAAACTGCGTTTAAGTATCCCAAGCGCCAGCATGGGACCGGCGTACCAGAGTCCCAGTACACGTTACTAGGCACGGTCAGTGGCATATGTATGCACGAGCAAGAAATACACGCATATATATTTATATACGCGTATATTTTTATATTTAGGCGCTTAAAAAAATACTGTTTATACTTTAATTATCATAGAGTTGTATAGTGCCGACCCTGCGTTGTACACACTTTCCGGGCCTTAGTGATTAAAAAGGCAGAAGAAACCTAATTTTTTGCTAAAAGTGGTAGAGCAAATAAAGTAAACAATTAATTGGACACTTTTCAATTCTCATTTATTCCGTCAGTGACCTAACACTGTATTATGTGTTTGTAGAAATTATAATTAAGGTCCGGGAGAGTATGCTGTCACGCAGAGTCGGCACTATACAACTCTATACTATACGCGACAGACTGGAGGGATGTCGTTTTCGCGAGTGTCGACAGAACCTCGTACGGCATTACGGTTCTCTGTATAGAGTAATCTAGTATAGACGTAGTGAAGGGGTGAATTTTTGATGGGTATATAGTACTCGATGAAAATTTAGTATATCGACACAGGTCGGATTTATCACAACTAAGGAAAGACAAGCACGTGTGGTATAAAGCCCTTTTCATGGGTAAGTTATTTCCATATAGTTCATTCCCTTGTATATATTAATTGTATAAATCTTTGTAGGCTTTTGGGATTCCATTTTTTAGGATTTCATTTTTAGGATTTTATTTCATGGTTTCCTTTTATGGCTTTTTCCGATGTGTTTTTGATATTAGAAATTCCTGGATTCTTTTTTTTTCTTCCCGATGACGTTTTTATGAAATCCATTGGCGTCCATGATGGCTGGTGTAACTTTCATTCGCCCTTGAGTAGAGATTGGTAGTTGGTGTCGTATGGAGATTCCTCATTTTTTTTTATGTCCAGATTGGAAGCAGTTTTCAACAGATCCCTGATGTTATGAACAACTAGGAGTTGCTGCCTACTCTTCTTGAATGGAGACTGGTACTGATGTAACGCGAATATCCTGCAGTAGTGAGCCCATGATGATGTTTTAGATAAGTCACACATACATATATTTTATTTTAAAAAATATTCAGTTAATTAACTAAGGTTTGTAAAATATCCATTTAGATAATTTGAGTTTTAAAAGATCAGTTTGGGTAATTAATATTGGTATATAAGGTCTCTATAATAATCTTTTTTTTTTTGTATATATATAAATAAGGATTTTAATGTAATAAAGTAATATGAAAATTCTGTAAATATTTAGCATCCCTTAAGACTGGAGGGATGTTGTTTTCGCGGGTGTCGACAGAACCTCGTACGGCATTACTGTTCTCCGGCGACGATTTTCGCACCGAAGGTGTCAGGTTTCGTGTCATTTCGTGTCAGGTCGGCGGACAGACGGCTCTTTCCGATTTTCTCACGGACCACCGTCGACACGTAAGACGTCGTGCCGCACGTGGATAGATGCGTCTTTAAACGGGCAATCGAATGGTGGTCTTCGAACCCGGGACTTCGTAATACAATTTGTCCGTAAGACGGCGAGCTATTCCGATAGCCACCTGCCGGCGGAGTAAACGGGTCAACCGCCGCATTGAAAAAGTCGTAAGTCGAAAGACCTGACAGTCGTTATCATTTGTGAATAGGCTTAAAAAGATGAAAATTACAAGAATTTTACAATTGACGGATCACATGTTTTATGTATTCCTTCCAATCGTCCATATATATTTCGTGATTAGCGAGAGTGTAAAAAAACATTTAGATTCTAGTATCCATAAAAAAATATACCCGGTACGGTTAAAACGGAGGAATTTTGGTTTGATTTGTGCATAATGTTTTGCGCATGTAGCCTTGCGTGAACGTGGTCGACAATATTAACTTTAGACGTTTTTTTTTGCCAAATATATATCCGATTTTCCATTGCCTAGTAGCCATACATTGAGTGAAACATATTTACAGAATACATATCAACGTGTCATGGGAAATATCAAAGACATACGTAATAAATTTATGTGACTGAAAGTGGACGAAACAACAGATTTTGGGGTAACAAGGGCGCTAATGCCCCCGATATTGATAGTTAATGAACGGGTTTTGCAAACAGCGGCTAAAAATATAGAAATAGTAGTAACACGTATATTATCCTCTGTAAATGTAAAAAAATAATACTGTACTGATGTTAGTGACAACAAAAAACTGTTTGTGAGACAAACAACTGTGCGAAATTCGTGAAAAGTATGTGCGTGTTGTGTTGTCCTCTGTTCATGTGAACTATTTTTTTCTTTTACTCCTCTCTTCTTGACCTCTCATATGTCATCGTGCGTCAATTACATGAAGTATTACGAGTCCGGCCCTGCGTTACAGCACACGTTCGGAACCCTAATGATAATGCATTGAGATATCGGAAGTGGGACTACATTCCACTCACAATCAGAATCTCAGTAAAAAACGAATTATTTATTATTAAATACGTAAAGGATTTTCGTTTATGTTTAATACTTTCTTGTAGTTACAACAGACCTGCATCATTAACAAAGCTTCCAGAGTACCGCAAAGTATTTTTTTATGTGTTTCAAAACCGCTGTGCGTTTTTTAATTTCGTATACGATGTCTCCTTGCGTTTTTGTTTATCTCCAGCAAGCAACGCTTTTTCTTGACTCGTGATTTATCGCTTCTCATTAATCTTGTTGACATGGAATTTATTTATTTTTTTGTCGTACTGAACAATGTGTTTACCAAAACTCTCTTGGCCCGTAGGTAGACCTCCAACGGGTAAAACGCGACGAACTCCATCAAAATACCGGGCACGGGGTGTTATTTAGAGCCGGCGAGAAATACCGGAGGGCGAGGGATGGAAGATAAAAGTACGAGACAGCCCGGACTAAGGAACGATGATTGGGGATTATAGGGGCAATATTTTAGAATTTAGAGACGTTAATTTATGGGTGTTACTTAACACTTTAAAATTTTCAGCGGATTTGGATGGAATACAGTGGCATGACCGAAAGTTTTATAAAGCTCGCTTTTGGTATTCGTTGAGTAAAACATTTTAGCTATTAAAACAATCGCACCTGGTGAAATTCTCGTGAAAAAAAATGTCCCAAAAGTGTACCCCCTAAAGGATGACAAAAATATTTTTACAAAAAACATTTCTCACTATTTTTTTTAATACTGTCTCAATTACAATAACCTTCTATTTAGATCTAACAGTCACCCCTTACAATATGAGTGAATCCCATATTCCATTAATAATATATCGAATAAAGACACCCAGTTGGCCATGGGAAAAAAGCTGAAAGAGTATATATTAACTAAATTTTTCAATATGCCTGACATTTGAACAAATTTTTGACAGCTTGACCTGTATAATTAATAAGAGTATATGCATATATAGGTACATACGTTTTTGCCTTTGATTCTGATGGCCTTGATTCAAATCTCAGCATCAGTTTTTATTTTGCCTTTAATATAAGTTTCTTTCCTTATTCTGAATCAATAAACATTCATTTTTTGGATAAACTATTAGAAAATGACACCCACGTTGCTCTAAATATTTTTGACACTTTTTTCGAATACAGCCAATTTCTAGGAGATGAGTGGTTATTCTCATTGATGATGAGCAGTCAATTTCCAAGATAAGTACCTAGTCATTTATTTTTTGACCGAAAATATTGAAGTCGATCAGGGTTGTATATAAGAACTTGAAAAAAATGTATTCTTTAAGTACGGCTACAAAAATAAAGTCACATAGTGTTATATCACAGGATCTTTAAGGAAATTCATGTTCGGAATTCAGGTTCATCAAGCGATCATGGAAAATATTCTGTAACATTACCGTACTCTAGCGCCATCTTGCTGGACGTGAATTGTAGCAATTTTACAGTCAGAAATCCATTAAAAAAATTGGATCAATTATTCCCCTTTGACTGCTAGCACACCAACCATCAATATCCTGTGCATGACCAAAATGTTAACATGTTTAACAATTAAAAAATATTGTTTACTATATTTTATCAAGGGCGTAGCCAGGGGGGGGATGGGGGCGATGGGGGCCTTCGTCCCCCCCCCAATGGTCAAGTAAAAACCAAAATAATCGGGGGATTGCGCTTGCCGTTGCCTCCAATGACCTTTTTTTTGCTTTTTTGTTTAATCTGCATTGGACCGCCCCCCCCCCAAAGAAAAATACTGGCTACGCCCTTGTATTTTATGGACCTCCCCCCTCCGAGTATATTTAATTTTGAACTAACTAGACAGGAAAGCTTATTCTCATACCTTCTTTATGTAAAATTCAGTTCATATTCCTATACGAACTTTAAGAGCAGTATCTAAAGAAACTAATTTTGATAAGAATCCTTGAAAAGTTCACAATGAGATCTTGTAACTATTTTCTGGGCTTGTTAATCCCCTCGATCTTAAACTCGATCTAAGCTCGATCTTAAACTCGAATTTTTTTATGTTTGTAATGTCGAACTTCGCAAATAGTACTTTATAACAATTTGCAAACAATGAAGGATGTAGAGAATTGCTTCTCTCTGTTTCCAATTTGGCATCCTCTCAATTTATTGTAGTTCCCCAAGGACGTCTTGCTATTCTTTACTTTAAACCTGTACTTAATGCGTTCTCAGTTAATATCGGAGAGAAGGTATCTATTGTTTCATTTAAGACTGCTAAAATCGATTTCTATTCTGCAATTATTCCTTGTTTGTCCAGTTACTGTAATTGTACAAACAATGAATCCAAGGTGATCAGTCAACTTCCATATAAAAAATAGCTTAATTAAATATTAATTATTTATTTACGGAGGTCTCATTAGAAGGCATCAAGTTATTTACACGCAAGGTGATCCTAAAAGTTTCTGGACTCAATTAATTTGATGTTTCCCTTAAATCATGTATGTTAACAAACCTTTAAAAATTTCATTTTTTCACATAGCCCAATAAAAAAGAATCAAGTAAGTGGTGGAAGGTCAGTACTTCTAGGGGGCCATCTTAAAGGTCCGTTTTTACTCATCTTCGAAATTGATTTTTATTGTTTTCAACGCGTACTTAACCTTTTGTGCTCTGTTTGCAAACTGAATATTTCTGGTAATATCAGCAAAATTATAGGAGATATATATTAGAAACGCTATATTCCTGTAATCACAAAAACATGAAGAATTTTCCATTGACATACAGGGTGCTTAATTTAAAAAAGTACACATTTTTTATTATCACATAAAAATCAACTTAGTAATGGTAAGTTACAGGGGGGGGGGGAGACATTTATGGTGAATCACTCTGTACATACTTGGCCCATACGTGTAGGTAAGTATGCCAGTAATATTATACATACATCACATGAATCTTGCCTTCGAGTTTACGATGTCCTTTATCACCAGCACCAGCTTCTTCTTAGCAAACCCTTTCATTTGATACCCACATTATGGGAGTGCTTAAAAATAACTAGTCCGCCATCTTGCGTTAGTCTTCTCAGCAAACCCTTTTATTTGATACCTATATCATGGTAGTACGCAAAAAATAACTAGTCCGCCATATTGGATTTAGAGTAGTAATTTTATTATTTTTTTTCGTATTCTCAGCAAACCCTTTCATTTGATGCCCATATCATGGGAGTTCACAAAAAATAACTAGTCCGCCATCTTGAGCGGTCCGCCATATTGGATTTACAGTAAATTCATTGTATTTTCTTATTTTTTCTCAGCAAACCCTTTCATTTGTTACCCATATCATGTGTGCGCAAAAAATAACTAGTCCGGCATCTTAGACCGTCCGCCATTTTGAATTTAGAATGACATAACTTAGCTAACCATGCATTGTCAACCAAACTAAACGTGTATGCAAAATTTCATCTCAATCGGTTGAGGATAACTACTTTAAAATTTGACCCGAACATACATACAAACCAACAAACAAACAAACAAATAAACAAACATTGCAAGTTAAATAAAAGCTTGTAAAAAGAATTTTAAAGAATCACCATTATCACCCTTATAAGCCTAAATATATTGATACGTTAAAAGAAAGAGACTTTGCCCCAAGATTTGAATTATTTGCGCTAATACAAGGTGAGAATGCAGGCAACATACATTTCGCAAAATACATTATATTTACGGACGAAGCCACTTTTACCTTCAATGAAACGGTATCCTCTCAGAATTGCCGATGGTGGGCTGATAAAAATCCCAATTTTATAATAAAGTGTAGAGACCTGTACTCTTTTAAACCAATTCAGTAGAAAGCGGTACCATAAAGGTAATGCCACATCATGCTCTTCTGGTCATAATATAAACGACACGCTCGTTCTTCGTTATTCGCCGTCAAATATATCACACTCACGAGATCTAATATATTTCTCTCTTCAAAAAAAAATAATAAAAAAAGTGTTTTCCATACAATAGGGGAGAGAGAGGCACATTGATACACGAGGCGCATTGATACGCATTTAAAATTTCGCGGCAGAAGAAGTCCATTTGTTTCAACCTATTACCTCAAAGATGGAACTAGTGTGGGCTACTTGTCATAAAAATTTAGTAACGAAAAAAACGAGTGAGAGTAAAGTTACATGTGTTTAGTTTATTTTGGAGCAAGAAAGTACTTTTTAATGTTTTTTTACATGTGTGTGTTTTTACCAACGTGGTACCAATATAGTAGTGTTTGTGTCACCATTCCTAAACGTAAGTATTATTTAAACATTGTTTGCAACCAAGTGTAGGCACTGTAAGGTTAAATATGTCACTAGTGATTATTTCTGTCAGAGTGCATTTGGGGTACATTGATACATATGTATGAGAGGTACATTGATGCAGTGTATCAATGTGCCTCTACAGTGTGCAATTTACAAATGTACTATTTTATTCGTATAAACAAGATTCAGTAAGTTATACGAGGGCATGTTACTTGTTTCAGGTTAATGAAAATGGTTAGTACTTATCACAAAGAGCATTCATTGACGAAGGAGCTATAAAGACTGCAATAACCGATGTTATTAAAAATCACAAATCAATTAGAGTTTCAGCTGCTGATCATGGTTTAAAACCCTCTACACTTCAACATAGAATCGAAAAGTATAGAAAACATCATAAAAATGGAAATCCAGAGGTTTAAGGTGAATCTGGGCACGAAGTAGAAGCTGCGGGCGGAAACCAAATCAGAATATATCACTCTAAATATACAAGTTATACAAACAACTAGGCAGAGGCGAGAAAGTGTCGTATTTACACCACAACACCAGAAAAAGCACGATTAGAGGACATCGCTAAGAAAAGAAATATGAAAAAATTAAGCAAGTAACCAAGAAGGTGAAATTTAATATTAAAGGAACGGTCCAAAATGTTCCAAGTTCATCGGAAAGTGACAGTGAAGGGGAAATTAACTTATCTGATTCAATTGACGATGTCAGTGATGAAGAACTACCATTGTTGTGTGATGATGAATTAAATGTAGGCGATTTTGTTGTCGTCTTTAAGTTAAGTTTTTAACAAGGGAAAACAGCCGTACACTTTGTTGGACAAATTGTCACGATTTATAATGACCATGAAATAGAGGTCAATTTTTTACGGAAAAGAAAAACTGGCATAAGACTTTTGTTTTTCCTAACGTTCAAGACATCAGTTTAGTGCTTCGAGGAGATGTCGTATTCAAACTGCCCAAATCCATTGCTGTTGGTGGTACACTTCGCCAAAATAGATCTTTTTATTTTCGAACAGTTCCTAATGTTATAATTCAGTAAATATTGTACTACAATATTACTTTTTTCTCTAGTGTATTGAATGTGTATCAATGTTCCCCAGCACTGTATCAATTTACCCCACCAGAGAGTAGTTTGATGCAAATGTAGACGTAAAAAAGAAGTTGCAAAAACTCCAATCTTGTTTTTATTTTCCCTTTAAATAGAGTATCATATGAAAGACAAATACATAGCCTGTAAGCCTAAAATAAGAATATGGCGACAAGTATTTTGTCTTGGACAAAATCATAATCACGACAAAAATTGTATCATTGTCCCTCCCTCTCCCCTACTTACTCTGTTTTATTACACCGTTAAGAAAACTCCAGGTTAAATTAACTTTTTTTTTTTTTTTATGAAACGCCTTATCGAAATTTCGCTGAAGGGCATTCAGAAATCTTTCCTGCTAATACACCGTTTAGCATTGTGATGAAGAGCGTTTACCAAACTAATTATACACTTTAATTTATTCTTATTTTATGGAAAGCAGATCCAGAGGAGATCTAATTCTTGTCCGTAGCTATCTCATGACCCATCCCATCGCTTACCACGGCTTACAGATATAAAAAACTCGTTAGCAACGCTACGTTAATAACATTCTTTATTTTGCTTGTCCTTATAAATCTGGAGCAGCAAGAAACAACCCAATAATGAGTTTTAGGATCCGTCGTACATTTTTTTCAGTGGATATGGAATTCGACATAATCGTATTCATATATTATACCTTGGTTGGTTATGTATAGGGCTTTATTCATTCAGGATTTTGAATCACGGGGAAGATAATTCAGTGACACATGAAAGCTATAGTAGCATTAAGTTGCAGGTAAGGCTGTGGTACAAACAACGTAAATTTGGTTTTGATTTGGTTGATTTGGTTTTTGAAAGATCAAAGTGGTAATTTCCCATGTAATATAACATCATTCAATAAGCTCGTAATATGACAAATAAAACAACTTTTATGCAAAATTTGACATTATTCTTCAACATAGACCCCTTCAAGAGTGATACATTCATGCCAACGCTTCACTAACATCTCCGTGCCTTCCTTATAGAACGATTTGTCCAACCGTTCAAAATACGTTTCAGTTTTGGAGATCACCTCCTCATTAGACCCATATCTTTTTCAGAAGGAGTGATGACGACCAGATTCTGCTTCATTTCATCATTAGGTGGCCAGAAGGCAGTTCTTTTTTACAAATATGTCACCTTGGTAAAAGGGTTTTAGGAAACGACGAATGTTTCCCAGCGTTCACACTGACAATTATTACAGCCCGTCGCATGTTACGGTGGAGCGTTAGATAAACAATTATGCGGAACTGACCATTAATGGCAATTAACTTCGCTTTACTGTGTGTGACAGTGTACTGTCTAAAAAAATCTGGCATCAGTGTGCTCTAAAATTTAAACACGTGTTTCGGTTTTTAATTTGTATGACTCATAGTTCTTGTACATGTTTTGACGGAGGACTAATAAAACAAGCATCAATGAGGCTTCAGATTTTATATCTTCGAAGCATTGTTTATTAAAAGTAAATCAGAAGAGTATAAAACAGAGTGCATTCCGGGCAATGTTGAGTGATTTCTCCTGTTTAGAAGCTTCCGCAACTTCAAAAATCGATGGAAATTTGGTTCCCATTTTATCAGCATTTTACACAGTTGTAGGTTAGGATATTTTGGAATATTGATTTACAAGGGCGTTTAAAGGACGTTACACACGACAGTAAAATTGAAAGACATAATTCTAAAAGACTATTTACACCTGAAAGCGCGTCTGGAAAATTACAAATCGATTACACACATACACACCCCTCTGTATAACTTCAGTCATTAGGTGGCCATTAGCATCGAACTGGCCACTTTAATAGTTGTAATGTACATGTGATCGTCCTTTGTTTGTCCAAGGCAAACGTTTGCCGGTCCGAAATTAACTCGTTACTTAATGTTCAATTTGTGCGTCCGCACAGTGCAAATCAAAAACGTTGTGTTAGAATAAATTAATGAGTACTCTGCGTTAATGGGTTTGTTAATGTAACTCCCGTCTGATTCGTGGAATCATTTATGTTTTATTTGTCTTCGTGTATGTTAAGGAAACCGTACCGGAATAACATACACTACCGGTCAAAAGTTTGGGTTCACCTTATAATTTTCGAAAAATATTGATAAAACCAAGGTTTCACTCAATTATTTTTATTTATTAGCATCATTTATGACAAATTTACATATCATTACGTAAACATAGTATGTTGACTTTTACAAATACTCAACATTATTTCTGGACATGGAAAAGCGTGTCGCTGGAGAATGTTATGGTACAGTTTTTTTGTCCATAATGCCCTTGATTTGCACAAGATCTCCAACTTTGTCACCAGCAAATCATCTCCAGACCATGACTGACCCTCCACCATGCTTGACTGTTGGAATGACGCATTGATTAATCATGCGTTCACCAAACAAATGGCGCGCATATTGTCGACGTCGTCCGTAAAAAATTTCAAACTTCGATTCTTCTTAAATAACACTTTTGACCATTGTTCAATCGTCCAATCTTTATGTTTTTTTGCCCAATTCAGTCTTTTAACTTTGTTTTGTTTGAGTAGTAATGGCTTTTTGGCGGCGATGCATCCTTTCAAACCGTAATCCCGCAGACGTCACTGTATCGTTGAAACAGATACTTGTGTCTCGTGTAGAATTGAGTTGCTCACGAATTTTGGGAGCTGTACGAGTACGATTTCTTTTGCTTTCAACACAAATGAACTTGCCTTCTTGTTTTGAAGTTGCTTTAAGCCTGCCAGAACGATGACGAATCTGATTATATCCTGTTTCGCGCTTTCCTTGCAACGCTCGCATGACTGCATTTTGAGAAACATTGGTTTTTGAAGCAATTTTCCGCATTGAATAACCCTCTTCATATAATGCAACAATAACTGCTCGTGTTTCTACACTTAGCTCTGCTTTTCGGCCCATTTCTCTATGATAAAAACATAAAATATGTAGTTTTTTACCCATTTCAATGATATACTGATATTCTACGGATGACTTCAATTTACATGACAATCTTTCTTTAGCTTTACGATATTGAATACAAAAAATGTTTTACTCACCTTTTTGGACATAAAAAAACACAAAAAACAGTAGACAATATGGTTTTTTTAGTGAAATTTCGCAATACAAAGATGTTACGCGTGGTATGCACTGGGCGCATCAAAACAATGCGTCCCGTCGTGACACATTCGAACTCGATTTTCGCATCGCCCCATCGCGCCAGACCCTCAACTACGCACTAATCAGGATCGTGTTCTAAGTCGACATTCGTATGTCACGCCTGCTCAACAGAATATAATGAGTAGCCGACGAAATTGCGTAAAATTAAAAAATGTATCAAGTGAACCCAAACTTTTGACCGGTAGTGTATACGTGACACAGTGAAAATCATGCAGTCTATTAAAAATCAATTTTTCAGCTATAGAGACGCCACCTATTAATGTTTGTCAAAGAAATTCATATGTATAAAAAAGGTAGTTCTATCATACAACGCTACATACAGACAGATTGCCATATAAGCTAACCTATTAATGTTTGTCAAATGAATTAACATTTATAAAAAGGTAGTTCTGTAGTGATGCAACGCTACATACAGACAGATCGCCATATAAGCTACGGAGGTAATATTTATGGCGCCTAATATTCACTCATAACCAAATATTAGGTCACAATGAAAACCATGCACAAACGAAACTACAAAACAACGAAATAAATACAATTTCCGTTTATTAAACTATCATCACATTAGTATTTGGAAGGGTTTCCGCCATTACGTTCGATAGCTTTTAAACGGTTTGGCATTGATTTTACTAGTTTTTCTGTACATGAAGAATTTATTTTATTCCATTCTTCTACTAACGCTTTTTTTAAATCGTTTTTATTTGATATGTGGTGTTTCCGTATTCGCCGGTCAAGTTCGTTCCATAAATTTTCTATAACATTCATCTCTGGGGATTGTGGTGGAGGATTTACAAGATGTGGGCAGTTATACACTAGCAATCGCCTCACTACACCTGACGTATGTTTCGGGTCGTTATCTTGATAAAACCAATAATTGTCTGCAATGCCCAGTTTTTCAACAGCCCGCACATGTTGTTTTAAAATGTTTAAATACGACCACTTATCCATAATCCCCTCTATAAACTCGAGTCTCCCTACCCCAGCTGCACTCATACACCCCCAGACAAGTACTCCTCCGCCACCATGTTTTACAGACGTACGCAAATTTTCTGTTTTCAGTTCTTCATTCACTTTTCTCCATACTATAACTTTTCCGTCAGATCCAAACACATTGAATTTACTTTCGTCCGTAAATAACACATGTTTCCAGAAGTCAAATCCTTTATTTAAATACTGTCGTGCAAAATTTAGTCGTGCTCTGCGGTTCTTTGGACTTACATACGGCTTTTTTCTGGCCACCCGACCATTGTAGCCATGTCTGCTGAGCACTCTACGAATACATTCGGCACTACACACATTTAAAAAAGTTTCAACCTCACTGGCTAATTTGGGGGCGCTTAGCTTGGGATTGGATTTGATTTTTTGTATTATCCATCTCTATAGTTCATCTCTAGGTGTTAACTTTTTTCGCGGACTTGTGCGTTGCTTATTAGCGATACGATTTTCACTTTTGTATCTTTCGATAATACACTGAACAGTAGCGTGGCTTCTATTAATAATATTTGCAATTTGCAGTTGACTTTTTCCCTGATTGTAATGGTATATTACCAACTGTCGTTCTTCGACAGTTGTATGTTTTCTTGTTTTTACCATTTTCACGATCTAATTCTTCAGTGCTCTAATTTACAACTCTAATTCTCTCAGTAAACTGCCTACAGTGCCTACGTGTAAGTTGAACGGGGATTCCCCGATTTCATTGAAACTAGCATGACCGTGGTATTGTGAATGCGCAGTGCATGATTTTCATTGTGACCTAATATTTGGTTATGAGTGAATATTAGTCGGCATAAATATTACCTCCTTAGCTTATATGGCAATCTGTCTGTATGTAGCGTTGTATGATAGAACTACCTTTTTTATACATATGAATTTCTTTGACAAACATTAATAGGTGGCGTCTCTATAGCTGAAAAATTGATTTTTAATAGACTGCATGATTTTCACTGTGAGTCACTGTAATGTGTAAACTTCTATGGCCGTAATGAATGTTCTTTAGATACACTTTACTCATTAATGATATTGGTTTGATTTTTTGCTAGCGATTTCAGTACTATGGAAACGAATATAATGGAAACACTTCACAAATAAAATCATCACACTCCCACTTTCTGAAGGTTGTTTAAATTATGATACTTTTTGTACTACAGTATTGATTTTTTTTGGTTTTGATGTGATTACAGATTGTGAAATTTTGCATCTAATAATCCCAAGTTCAAGGTGATATGTCGATAGTGCGGAAAGATATCGATAAAAAAGTAAAATTGCGATGCTTTAAAAAAATCGTGAATAATTTTTCAAAGTTCTTGGACTCGTATTGTAGGAAAATCTTCAGCCTGAATACATACAAGATTGGAAAGTCCAAGATTTCAAAGCCGAGCATTAAAAGAAAGAATAAACTCTTCGAGTAAAGGGAACTGACAGAGAAATTTTATGTCCATAGTTACCAGACTGATATGTCGTTTTAAAATTTTTATGAGTGTTATTCTCTGTCTTTCGTGATAGGGTAGCAATAAAATATGTAGGCGGGACGCCCCGCCCATAAATTACAATGCGTACGTGTGAATTGAATTATTATATCGTTATTGGTCTACGGAAAATACTTGAGTATTCCTGTGCGTACGCACTACGCAGTATCTCGAAAAGTTAAATGTTTGGGTTGGTATTTTAGGTGATTCCATCGTTGGGCCATTTTTTATAAACGGTTCCTTAAATGCCAACAAATATTTAACAAATAAAACAAACTGTTTATGGACATGAACATGAAACACCACGAAATTTAAATGATTTACGGGCGAGAATTGTACAAATCCTAAATAATATTTCCCCCTGAATTTTTAGAAGTTAGAACACGTAAGAACTGAGTTTTACGATAGACTAGGTTTTTGCGAGGCACAAAGGGGCGAAATTTTTGAACCACTTATTCAATGGTAATTTTTTTCTTTCTGTTGCCTAATAACCGGGTTGATTTATATTTTTTATTTTTTTATTTTTTATAGAACTTTATTTTTTTAAGAATTTTATTTTCTTGCAGACCGGTTAGTTAAGGAATACAAAAATTTGAAAATAAATACAGTTATGTTCGTACACTTCTTTTGAGTGTATGGGATAATTGTAAAAGTCACAATTACATAAGAATTTCGTTTCATACAGCTAAGTCAATGTACACATCTATAGCTGCGAAAAAGTACTGAGTTCAATTCAAATTCGGCGATAGGCCTGTAGGTAATACCCCACTCCAATTCTATACGGTCTTCTGGGAATAGAAAACCCCCAGGAGGCCTTTCCAAAGAAAAATCTTGTGAAAAGGCTACTAAACCTCATAAAGGTAACAAACCTATTCACATGAAATAACGATGTAAACTGGAAAAAACACAGCACTTCTGAAAGCATTAAAGTTAAAAATAAAGTGTTTCGTATTTAGACTTCACCCCATTAAGAGTAGTACGTGCCAAAAACAGTAATATTTGTATCTGGGTTAAAGGCGTCGAGGATTTAATAGAAGAAAGGCTATAAAATAAATTCCGCAATCTATATGCAACGACGTAGAAGGACATTGGATGCAATTTTATGCGACGACGTTTCATAACTTTATGACTTACCATGTATTATGACTTTCTCATCTTGTACAGAGTCTACATCTTCCCTATTATAACAAATCCTCTTACACGAACACAATACGTATATCGGTCAGGCCATGCTCGTATCATCAGTAGGACGATGTTCAATATTCATAAAAATGTAAAGAATTTAATATGAAAGTGAAGAATTGAAGAATCAAAGGAACTATGTAATTGAGAGACATGTTTTATAAATAACCATTTATTTATTTATATATATTACAGTTTTACAGATCATGCGGGAGTAACAAAAAATTCATTCCAGTTATATACAGCGTAATAGTCACATTACTTGTCACAAACAAAAATTCAACATAAATGTAAAATACTGTACGTTTTTGTACTAACGACATAAAAGAGATGAGGCATTTAGCCACAATAAAAATGAGGATTTAGTTACCATATTTCAGGACACTTGCAGTCATTTGCTTTCAAGTACTTTTGTACGTCATCGTATTCAGATATGACACATATACATGTATATGAATATATAAAACTATATCCTCACTTTTCAGCACATATGAGTGGTATAATTAAACATGTTACAATACTGTGATATGATCGACATGAGCCAGGATTTTTTTAGGTATAAGAAGGCAGAAGCAAGCAGTTATAGTAAAAGAAATAGGTTTATATTTTGATGCCTACCTACAGGGTTTAATATACGAAACAGATAAAAACTTCTTATATAAGTTTAAACAAAATCTCTGTATTATTTTTCAAGCCTATTGAAATACACAATTGAACATCGAAACGTCACAAAACGCACCAAACGTCAATATTTTTAAACCTGTATGTTTTTTATTTTCTGCAAGAATTGTTCCTCTTAATTTCAAAGACGTATGCTTTATTCAGATTCATTCAAAAGTTTGAGAATTATTTTTTAAAGTTTAATATCCGGGCTGTCGGGCTCTAGATGGCCATGAAAAGAACAAATAAGTAACTTTTTATATTGCGTTTTGGCGTTTATAATTGAGTACTCTTGCGTTATTCTGAAAAGCCTAAACGATTTTGATTCTTCCTTCAAAATCTATTATATTTCAACATGGAATATTCGGAAGAAGCAAAACACGAAATAATTTGTCATTACTTTAACTTTTTCATATATGTAACCCATGTCTCGTACCGTCAAAGTCTGTAACTTTGACTTCTCCATATTTTCACGTTTATTCTGAAAGAACTGGTCGTAAAACTGAAAGTGATATTTTTCGTACAAGTCGTTATTTACATTTACAAAAGAGGCCGTTTTTTTTTAATCACTAAAAACATAGTTTTGTATTTTAAGAAATTTTCATTTGATTCGACTTTTTTTGATTTGTTGTAGATATTTCTGGGTTTTGTTAAAACTTACAGACAGACCATTATCTTGTATATGAATGAGATACTTAAACTCTCTGGGCAAAAATTCTCTGTCACTTTAAGCCTATGAAATCCCGAAAAGAAACTGTTAAGCTCTAAACTAAACTTACGCGGGAAACTTACGCGGGAACGATAATCTTGAATAAAAGTATTTCCATCGCAAGACACTTTTCACAAAGTCGACAGTTAGTTTTGAAACACCAAAGTTACTAAAAAGGTCCCACTAATTACACTTTCAAAGTAAGTAAAAAAAATGTGATGAGATAAACGTATGTATATGTTAGATAACAATATAAAAAAACGCGTGTATTAAAAAAAAATGTTGGTACTGAGATTTTACATATCTGTGCCAATTTTCAAAAATATATCCCAAAGTTTATATACATTTTTTAATTTTTTTACCACTAATGTCAAGTGGCGCCTACTCTACAATGTTTGCAAAATTTTAGATACTAAAATTCTGGGTTTTATAAAATTTTAAATATAAAAAAGTAGTACCGCCTAAAAATTCCTCCTTCTGTTCTCATCTAAAAATCGAAACTCTTAAATTAATAATCGTGTTATAATATACGAGATGAATTAAAATATGAGAAAAGTAGAAATTGTATTCGTTCCTTTAATAGTGAAGACAAATCATAGGAACTAAATTAATATACATATGTATACATTTTTTTTAATTTCTTGATTAATCACATGCTAACAGTTGATCTGCAATCTGCAGTTTATAAACATGAATCACTTTTTTGAATTAAAATTATATAATAAAATATTAATTTCTTTATAAATGTTTATTGTAAATATAAATACAAATTCACCTAATCTCCTTGTTAATAATTAAAAAAAAAGTTTTAATTCAAAAAAGCTTAAAAACGGTGTTTTTCGACGAACTTAAGACACACTTAT
This sequence comes from Aromia moschata, assembly GCA_029963805.1. Lineage (NCBI taxonomy): Eukaryota > Metazoa > Arthropoda > Insecta > Coleoptera > Cerambycidae > Aromia > Aromia moschata. The sequence continues at coordinate 47,819 of JAPWTK010000124.1, read as the reverse complement.
TAGTTTTAACCGTCCACTTGATGATGTTAACCAATAGTTGCGGTGTAAACTTTTTTTTGGAGGGTTTTTATGTTGAAGGTGCCACGCCCACTCATATCAATAACTAAGTAGTTTCCATCATGTTTATTGTAAAAGTGTCCATACACCACTCCTTTAACTGCTGTCTCACAGACAATACCTCGACCGTAAGTAATCACTTTCATCAATGTACAGGGTGATCAATTTATCATAGGACGTGAGTTTTTTCCCAGAAACGGCTGAGAAATTAATGTTTGTGAAAGGTAAATCACTTTTACTGACCACTTAGAATTAAGGCAAGAATAAAAATATGTCAACGACGCTGAGAATCTGGACGCCTCAAAAAAAATGTTTTTTTCATCAATACACCTTTTTTAATTTACCATTATAAAAGTATAAATATTATGAGTTATTTCTCCAGTCACATTTTTTTTTGTATCTTGAATATTTAAAAAGTTATGGTCGAATTATTATTGAGTGTTCTATCCGTTTTTCCTGCAAAATGAATTTATTATTATTGTTCTTAATTTCTGTATAAGAGTATATCAATTTACTTGTTTTTTTTAAAACTAAGACGGACATAAAAAGTGTACATAGCTTAATGATGCTAAGCGTCGCCACGTGTCAATTTTGTTAGCAATATCCGTACCAGTTTTTATGATAACAACAACTAAAATTAAAAGTTAATTATTTAGTAAATGTTCAATATGGGCATCATTGTTGTTATTTATTAAAGGGTTAAGTGGAAGAGCAAGTGATGGTTACCTATGCGTTAACTATCAGTTGAACTTCGCCCTTTGTCTCCAGTGATATTTTTTTTTATTTATAAATACTATAAGCACTTATTGTTATTTGTATAAACTGGAACAATAAAGACGATAGTATTATTATTGTTATTATTATTATTATTTAAGCACAACTCGTAACGTTTTCTTAGTTCATTTGAAGTTACTTTTCTGAAAATAGTTCCTAATTCAGCACAGGCAGTAGTAATTTTTTGCTTCAAATCAAAACTAATTTTTTTTGTACATAACCCATTTGTCTTTATTCGAATTCAATAAAAATAAATAGGTATTATTCTTTGAATTCGAATCTATTATTACAAGAAAACTAAATTTGAAATAAAATCAGATATTTTTAAAACGCAATACATTTTACCAGTGGCGGTTGGTGATATTTCAGTTAGCCATATCTTGAAAACGACGCATGGGACCCACTTCACTTTTTTAGATGATGACTATACACCTCTTACAGAAAGGATTTATAGTGAAAAATCCGACAACAAGGTGCGAAAAAAATTTCAAAAACCTGGAGCACTCCCTGGGATCTCAGTAACGCTCTGTGGAATATTTGCAGTAAATTTTTTTTCATAATCTAAAAACAAATATAAGGAGAGGTTTTTCAATTTGTTACAATTTTTTTTTTCAAAAAGATGGTCATTTTAATTTTGGGAAACAAAATGTTCCTATAAAATTAAAATTAAAATTGCCATAACATTTTGAAAAAAAAATATTTTGTAACAAATCGAAAAACCTCTCCTTATATTTGTTTCTAGATTATGAAAAAAAATTTACTGCAAATATTCCACAGAGCGTTACTGAGATCCCAGGAGTGCTCCAGTTTTTTTTGAAAATTTTTTTCGCAAACTTTGTTGACGGGTTTTTCACTATAAATCCTTTCTGTAAGAAGGTATATAGTCATCACCTAAAAAGTGAAGTGGGTCCCATGCGTCGTTTTCAAGATATGGCTAACTGAAGTACCACCAACCGCCACTGCATTTTTCGACTATAAAATGCTGAATACGCAAGGGTTAAGTCCTGGGAGTTTTTAGAGTTACCTAAATACAGTTTATAACTCAGTTCTTATTTGCATTACCATGTGCCCTCAATGGTCTGAAATTTAGAAATCGAATATTTGGTAGGTTGATAATATTTTCATGTGGACCTCTTAGTAGACCAAATAAGATTTTGGGAATCGGTCATGACTTTTGAAATAATGAGAATATAAAAAAATAAAAAAAAATACTAATCATAAAAAGGTACATCGCGATGCTTAGCATCATTAAGCTATATTTTTTATTTCTTCTGTCTTAAAATGCAGAGGCTTCTGGCTTTAGTAAAAGGCGAATAATTAATATACTCTTTACAGAAATTATATTCGTTTCGATAGATTTATGAGACAATGCACTCAACAATAAATCCACCATAACTTTTTAAATACTCAAAATGCCAAAAAAAAACTAACTAGAATGATAACTCATAATGAATGTACCTTTGTAATGGTAAAGTAAAATTATTTTATAATAAATGATAATAATTTAATAATAAAAGTAATTATTAAAATATAGTATGTTGCTGAAAAAAATTTGTTTGAAGCGTCGCGACGCTTAACCCGTTTCGGCCGAAAACGCCACTCCCTGTACATCGCTCTTCAGCGCCTCATAAATCTCATAACTAATACTATTTGCGACAGAAAATTTGACAGGGACATATTTTTAGTTTAACACGTGACCTTTCCTATGGTGTCCATGAAATTCCTCCAAAAAATTATTAATTATGAAAAAAGCAGTTTAAAAAAAACACGGTTTTTTGCACATTTTTTTTGTCAAATTTTTAAGGGGTTTCCGGCCTGCAATGGACCTGGAACCTCACTAACCGGTAAAATAATTTTTTTCCCTTATGCGTTCAAAATGGCGTCTGAACTGCAAATTTTTGCGTAAAAATTCAATAATTTTTTACTGAAAAATGATGCACTTTTACAAAAAATTGTCAAGAATAAAAAGTTCTTAAAATCACTCAAAGAATTTTTTTCTTTCAAAATTGATGTGCATTTATAAAATATGCATGTGCCAGTGCATTCTTTGAATGATTTTAAGAACTTTATATTCTTGACAATTTATTGTAAAAATGAATTGTTCCGTCTTTATTCTATATTTTAATTTATTCCTCAAGTGTATGCAACCAACATTACTCACACACTGTCATATATCTCATTCTCTCTCACTCCAAAAAGGCACAGTACAATAGTGTCAAGTGTGATTCTTAACTCTACTCGAAGACAAGACACGCGACTTTTTGATCTCTCCTACGTTAACATAACGTAGCAGTTATTTCAGTGCACCTACTTGCATACAGTGTATTAGTGACTACTTGGGTCATCCCAAATGCAGTGCATCTTAGTGACGCCGGCCGGCATAAGTGCATCAGAGGAAGGGAAAGCACCCGCGTGCACCTAGACCTTGGAAGACCGCGACCTACGGAAGAAAACGTAAGTGCCTTTTCGCATACAGTCCACTAGATCCCTCTCGCACATGCATTGTTTTCGAGAAAAAAAATTCTAAATTTCGATAGGTACTAATTTGATCTTTTCAGATTTTTTTTAAGCAATGTATTAAATTTTGCAAAAATTGACTATTTGCAAAATCCAAAAAGTTTTGAACGCATAAGGGAAAAAATCGATATTTAAACCACGTATACTTAAAGTTCAAACATTTATTCCACCGGTTAGTGAGGTTCCAGGTCCATTGCAGACCGTAAACCCCTTGAAAATTTGATTTAAAAAAATGTGCAAAAGAATCGTGTTTTTTTTTTAACTACTTTTTTCGTGATTAATAATTTTTTGGAGGAATTTCATGGACACCATCGCAAAGGGCACGTCTTAAACTTTAAAAATGTGTCCCTGTCAAATTTTTCTGTCTCAAATAGTATTAGTTATGAGGCGCTGAAGAGCGATGTACCGGGAGTGACGTTTTCGACCGAAACGGGTTTATGTCCTTAGGACATATATTTTTATTATTGCCTTAATTTTTGAGTGAAGGTGAGTAAAAGTAATTTACCTTTCACAAAAATTAATTTATCACTCCCTGTGATAAATCGATCACACTGCACTAAACATAAATCACAGAGGGCGTTGTTTTAACGACTGGACGTTTACGAGTTAATACTTAGAGAAGTGGTAAAACCTCGATCCCTAATGGGTATCCGTCATTCGCGATACTTCGATTAAAAAAAAAACACCTAGATTAAAATCAGCACGATTCACCCGCACCCGTTCCCTCCACAGCCCACGTGATACCTTATCTTCCGCGTTCGCGATTTCGTTCAGATTTTACTGCACGCGTGGTCGCTGCCGTTGCCTAGGAGTGTTACGGACGTCTCCTGGGTCACGGCGGGGTCGAGGCGCCTGTTTATGGAGATCCCCAGCCCCTTTCGGCTCATGGCTGATTGGTTCCTCTTCATGGACACCAGCGACATCGAGGTGACGTGTTGTGCCTGGCATGTGTTGCAGCGGGACCGCTTGGGCTTGGCGCACAGCAAATATCTGAAACAAAGGGCATCCCATTACATTTTTACGTGCCAGAATTAGGGATAGCACGAAAATATACATAAGAAAATCGGAAAAATTCCGTAGAATTGAATAAACTATTTTTCCCGAGCTGAATTTCGCCCCATCGTGTTCAAAATGGCGTCCAAAGTTGGCCAAAAACCCCTTTTTTCGTTTAAAAAAAATTATGTCTTACAAAAAAAAGTTTCAAATAAAAGTTGTAGAACGTATTAAAACAAACAATTTAAGCTTAATCCGACTTTAATAAATAAGTAAATTAATTTTTTATTGAAAAAAAAAACAGCTAAAAATCGCGATTTTTTCAATTGCTTATATCTTTGAAAAAGATGTAATATTTTTTCATGCAACTTGGGCAACATATAGTCCTCAATAAGTGGAATAAGATAATATTTTGAACATTGCAAAACTCCTGATTGAAAATCGCATTATTCGCAAAAAATATTTTTTTTTAAACTCCAATAATTCATACACTTAGAGAGTTCAGTTAGGGCTTAAAATTTTTTTTCAAGACTTGTACTTTCGTGTAAAAATAAAGCGCGAATCGTAATATGATTATTAATATGCTAAAATAACCGCGCAAAAATCGCCAATTTTTTTACCGAAAAAAATGTAATTTCTTCAAAAAGTTTAAATTATATCGAAATGGCGTTATTCCCATTCGATAGCTGCTATTTTTTTTTTATAAATTAAAAAAAAACTTTACGACCTTCTGGAGCCGAGATAATTTTTTTTTTCGAAGAATTGCCACTGCCTCATTTCTTAACATTTAGGGCTGAAATTTGCACAGATCGTAGTTAGATACTTGTACATTTATATAAATATTATTTATGGTAGTCAATGTCATTTCAATGTTCAAAATATCACCTTATTCTACTTATCGAGGACTATACATTCCCCAAGTTTAATGAAAAAATATTATGTTTTTCAAAGATATAAGCAATTGAAAAAATCGCGATTTTTAGCTGTTTTTTTGCAATAAAACATTTATTTATTTATTTGAAACTTTTATTTGAAACTTTTTTTTGTGGGACGCATAGTTTTTTTTTTTAACGAAAAAATGGGTTTTTGGCCGACTTTGGACGCCATTTTGATATGACGCGGCGTAATTGAGCTCGGGAAAAATAGTTTATACAATTCTACGGAATTTTTCCGAGTTTTTATGTATATCTTCGTTCTGTCCCTAATTTTGGCAAAGTATTTTTGACAACGGGCCGGGCCTGGCCACATAGACCACAACCTCCTCTATAGAGAGGTTGTGTATAGACCAAGCGCGGTCGTCTGTACCAGGGGCTGTTCACTCTTATGAGCCTACCTGAAATGTGATATTTAGTATGAGACCAACTCTATAGATGGCGCAACCAGCTTAGTTAGTTATGTATAGTTGGTACTGTTAAAAAAAGAGATTGGTAGGCCTGAAGAACTAGTTCAGTCCATGCGCCCAAATGTTTAATATTTATAATTTGCGTTATGTTCTTACGTCAATATTTATCTGGGCGTATCGATTGAATTGGTTTTAAGTAAAACCAAAACAAACCTAAGTTTTGTAGTTTTGTGTTTAATTTGTTCCCATGTGTTAATTTATTTTGTGTTTTATTTGTTTATTGGGTATTATATACTCTTATTTGAGACATAAATTAGTTGAGTTAATATTACATTAAAAGAAGGAGAACTAGAACTGGTACCAGATGTGTGTTATAAATGAAACTTCATGTAAAGAAAGTTATGCCTTTACTTTTTTTAGTTTATATAAATGGCTAGTTGGAAATAATTTATACTTAAATGTGATTGTGTCTTGTGTATAAATGTGATTGTGAATGCGTATAAATGTGGTTGTGAATAAAGGAATCTTACATCTAAAACAATTGATTTTGGTATTTAATGGTTTCAATATCTCAAATATCCTCCTTTTTCATCACAGCATGTCTTTAAAATTTATTTTTTAGACATTATTTCTTGAGGAACGGTTTCAAATACAGTTTGTGGACTTTTTTTAAGTGTTCCCTTATGGACGAAACGTATATATATATTATATGACAAGAATAGCAAAATCATATTTAGTTTATGCTAGATAAGGATAAAAAACTTTATGTAACCAAGTACATATGATAATGCTATTCTTATATACATACGTTTTGTCCATAATGGAACTCTTAAGAGTTCGCAAACTGTATTTTATTTTTGAATATAGCGCCATCCGCCATATTAGTTAAAATTAGTTTGAGACCAATTCAAGAGATGGCGCTTCACGGTTTCATTTAATTCTATGAGAGAGTTCCATCTATCTCTTATTTTATCTATGGTCTGTACGAGGACGAGTGGAGCTAAATTCCGGGGTTGAGACGTGTGGAACACATAAATATCTATAGTAAAGTAGATGCAAGAAGGCAAAGTCCGCAATAAATAGGGTTCATGCAAAATAATTCAGCGGCGCGCGGCGAGCGAGTCATCGATTTCACTCATTTCGCCTGACTCCTGACAAACTCTCGCATTATTATTAGTGTGCTCCAAGTGTTTATGTCGTCGGCGTCGGTATTAGACATCAATAATAAAATGTCACACTTGCAAACGCCTAAGAAACTACAATTTGCTGATTTCGAAGATTTATTCTATGATGGCGCGACCGTAATGCCTAAAGTCTGTAAGGAAAAACAGCTGTGTAGGTACAAACGTAATTGTAGCCGTCACAAAAACAGTGTGAAACATAAAAATAAAAAAAGATGGCAGAAAGGCATGTTCGCCTTTCAATTATCCCTGAACATACCCGATAAATAAACATTTCGTAAGTTCTGGAACAAATATGTTATTACACAATTATATTATTATACAACGTTACGTAACTATCTACCAACTGTACATAGTGATTTAGTGAATAAAAGTGCATTAAAAAATACACGGCTGTGGTTATGTATTTATGAAACATGTCCAGCAAATACAAGCTGTTATTTTACAATTCAATTCATCTTTTCATTCGAGAAACTTCTTGACTGGGCTCAGAAAAATTCCAAAACTATTCGAATACTGTTTTATAATGACAAAGAGCACAAAACGATGAAAATATTCTTGAATAGAAGATTTGATGCTACTCCACCAGTTCCAGAAAATCAATAGAGTACTATTATGTGTTGATTAAGAGAGACAAAGTCGTATGAATCATAGCTTCATCTGAAATTTTTTTCATAACTGAGTGGAAGTATAGTATTTTTCTTTGGTTTTGTAATTGGATGATTCCAAGATTCCATTTTTAAAAACCCTCAACTTTCTAAAGCTGAGGTCAAACATAACAAAATTATCTGCATATAGATACAGGTCAAAGTACTATGATTCTTTTTGTTGAGCCATTAGAACTATTTTCCTACCTAGGGTAGTTCATAGAACTACACTATTTTACGAAGTCTGCATTGTATGCTCGAAATACGTACTCGTACATACTTGGTTTCTAAAAAAATGACTAAAAAATGATGTTATCATTTGTCATTATTACCTAGTAACACACCTCAACCACAACGCTATTCACACAATGATATGCACAAAAAAGAACTAAAACGAAACACACAAAAAGCGAAATTGAGAAATTGGAAACATGTTTAACAGTTCGCAACAAAAACCCATTGTGTTCCGAGACCAACCTAAAAAATATCAAATAGAACGAATCCTTAAGACGTAGTTTATTGTTTAGTCGCTTGTAATGTTTTACAATGGTATACAGCTTGAGTTGTTTGTTTAATTTAGGTACAAGATGTAGGTGTTTATAAAGTAGTCTACAACGTAAATTTCATTAGATCTTCTAATTAATTGTAATTGGGTATCTAAAGGGGCGTACAAACCTGCACACGCATGCGGTGAGAAGCTACGCATATGCGTGCGTACTCAATCCATTCGCGCTCAGAGCATTCGTTGAAACTTTTATCGCCGCAGTTGCGTGCGTGCTCAAATCGCTCCATCCATGCGTGGTAAAAATGTCCAAAGAGTTGGTTATGGTCAGTGCCGCATTTGTAGTCATTAGTAGTTTATTAAAAAAAGAAAAAAGATAAGAAAAATAGACGATGGTGGATGACGCATTGTTTAAAAGAAGAACTCGACATATGAGCTCCGATTTATTAGTAGATTTGGCTTTAGAACCAAATACCGGACAATTTCAAAACTTTGTACGTATACCATTAGAAGACTTTGAATACCTAATGTAATGAAAAATATACAGTGTTAAGAAAGGCCATATCTGCTAAAGAGCGCCTAGCTATAACATTAAGTTTCCATATTTAATTCTTTTGAAATTGTTTCCCATGTATCCTCTTTCCTCGTTTGTTAACAATAGAACTTATTTTTGGATCCCGTAATATAGGGATTTTTTCATATAGATCTATTAATTCCATACACTGTTCATTTGACCACTCCATTTTCCAGCGTCCAGCCACAAATACATATATGTAAATATGTTAACAACTCCGCACTAGTCTCGCTTAAACTAGAACGGCACAAAAACCCGTCCAAATTGAGCGCGAACGCACATGTATGTTTCTTTGATGTGCGCCAAAAAACCGACACCAGTCTGGCTCACGGTATGCGCGCTCAAGTCATTCGCGAGAGGTAACGCATGCGGCGAGAGGCCACGCAAACGCTGTCCAGATTTGCATACGTATGTGTATGCGTAGCTTCTCACCGCATGCGTGTGAAGGTTTGTACGCACCTTAAGGACTGTTCATGATATGAACGAATGTTTCGAGCGAATTCTAAGCCCTTTCTTTAAATACATACAGTCAGCAAAGAAATTTATCATTCACCCACTTTTTTCAAGGCTCCTTAAATTCTGATAAATTTTGTATCAGAATGTAAGCAACCTTAAAAAAATGGTGTAATTGGACTTTCGTTGATGACTGTACAATTTGATACCTCCAACAACTAACCTTATTTTTCATTGTTTCGTGTTCATTTTTGAAATTGCCTGCGATATTACTGATCGTGTGTCAAATGTCAAAATATAATTTTAGACACTTGGGCATGCAAAACAGATCACTTAGCACACGACCAACAGCAGGTCCGTTAAGCAAGGTTTATCCTCCTGGAAGTGCGTAAGCTGAGACCCTCGTTTACTGTTGTTCATCGTCAGAAATATCACACTGATGAGACCTAAGAATGTCGAAATCCGGATCTGTGATTTATGATGACGAATGATAGTAAACGGGAATTATTCTCACTCGATATCTGAATAAGAACACTTTTTCCCATATGTTGCCAAAATTATGGAGCACACTGTATATGAATTGGACAATAGAAAATATAGTTTTACGAATTTATGTTCTACATTATTTACAAGTTACAGTTGTGTTAATACCAGTTCTTGTTGAATTTCAGACGGCAATATTCAGCAGTATAATTGATCTTTCACCATAGCGGGAAAGTCACCCCGACTTGGAGCTGAAATTACAACCTGCCATAACATGATTTTACGACGGCTTACGGCGAAGTGCTTTTACTAAATGTCTTGCATGTTTCAACGTGATAAGGGAAATATTGTTTTAATGAAATGTAGGTGTGAACAAGAAGCATTACTGCGGAATTACTTAGATGTAAGAAAAAGAAAAATACTGTTTTACTCCACGGTTTTTAGTACAGAGTTCTTCAGGAAATCAATGCTTTACGCAAGAAATTTATAAAATTTTATAATTAAGTTAGTTTAATACAATTTAAAAAAAATTAATAAAAATCTATTAATAATTCACAAAATAAAGGAGGGTATTTATTTATAAAAGTAACCCGAGACATCAGTTTAATAATCAACTTAATAAAAACTATTATTGTTTGAAGATAATATTGATGTTGGATTTTATTCAACAACGTTTTTGTTCAATAAACCCTCGGTATATAAACCCTCGGTAAGTTACCCTCTACATCAGTTTCCCAGCAATTAATTTGATAGCAACTATTATTGTTTCAAAATTGATGTTGGATTTTATTTAAATAATTGGATTTTATTCATCTACTTATACGAGGTGTGGCTATTAAATAACCGAACTGATGCTGCGTGTCGCGACAAGTTTGAACATAACTGTATTTGGTGATACTTTCCCCATCCTGAGCTCGCTGGACAAGCCAGTGGGTCGCTTAGTTTGACTGTAGCAGTCGTTTGAATTAGTCTACGCACCAGTGATGCGTCGAAAAAATGTTAAGTGTTCAGATGGAGCAACGGGTTAATCTCAGTTTCTTGTTAAACTGGGGAAAACTTTTACAGAAGCTTATGTAATGTTAAAAGAAGTATACGGGAATTAATGTTTATCCCGCACACATGTTTTTGAATGGTTTAAACGATTTAAAGAGGGACGTGAAACGACTGAAGACGATCCGCACCCCGGATGACCCTCAACGTCAAAACCGGACGAGGACATTGAAAGAATTGGTAAATTAATCCGTGAAGATGGTCGTCTAAACGTCTAAGTATCCGAGAGCTTGCTGAAATAAAAGGAATCGACAAAGAATGTGTTCGCCAGATTTTGCACGAATCGTTCAACATGCGCAAACTTTGCGCAAAAATGGTGCCAAAACTCCTCACTCTCGAGCAAAAGGAATCAAGAATGAACATTTGCGCTGACATTCTAAACAACATTGACACTGATCCAGGCTTTTTAGACACGGTGACACTGAAGAGGAAAAGAGCCGGAACTGGAGCGGTGTAGAGATCGCCAAGGAGAGTACATTGAAGGCGAAAAAGTTGCCACTGTAATTATGAGAATAATAAATAATAATGCGAATAAGAAGTATTATGCAGCAGTTCGGTTATTTAATAGCCACACCTCATATTATCTATATTAATCCACCAATTAGTGGAGACAGTGAACAACATTTACCTTCTTCACTGTTTAGTTTGGTTAGGGACAATGTGTAAATATGAAATAACCCTTAATAGAAATTTCATTCGATATATTAATGAATAATTATTGTTCTCTACGTTTTACAAATTTTACACACGATTCTTCGTGTTAAACGGATAATACGTTTTAAAAGAAATATTCAATTTGGGTTCGATTAAATAATCTAAAAACCGTGAAAATTAATAATTCGTTGGATTATATTTTATGTTAGAACTATGTAACGAAATATCGATGAAATTCATGTTCCGGGGATTTAGAGTGATTTAGAATGAAAACATAAATAACGAGTTATCAGTTATTAGGTTTCAGTTGAATTTTAAATACTATACTTTTACACGATCCATTGCCAAACATTACGTGGTTGTTTAAAAAACACATAATGGCACACGAAATTCGATACCAATTTACCAATTCGAGGATCCAAACGCAGTGTAAAACACAAAATATCAAATTTTGGTTGCTACCCAGCTAATGTGCACACCAGTGTTAGATAACTTGTTTACGACACTGTTTCAGTTGTATGATGAGATTAATTTTTAATGAGTTAATTTGGTTATATTAAACTTGGAGTGTTTGGAATTCAAGTTATAGCTACATATACATTATCGGAACCTCGAAGAGATTTTGATTGGCCCTATCACTTCGACATGTGTTTTACAAACCTACATACTTGACATCATTAGTTTCTGTAAAAGAAGGTTTAATAAAAATAATTTTTATACTGGGTCTCATCAGCATGATATATTTGAGGACGAAGAGCAAGGAATGAGAGCCTCTGTTTATTTCTCGCCAGGAAAATAGAGCGAAAGAAAATTTGAAATATTTAGTAAATATATGACATATACGAGGTGTGTAAATTAAGTAATGAAACTGACAACGTATAGCGCCCATTTCTAGCAACATTGCGGAAATGGGACTGGCAGGGCGGTAGGTTAACATGTAGTGCACCTTAAGTATAAGTTTGAACTTGTTAGAGTCATTTGTTTGTTCTTTGTGACTGTTTTCGTAAACCGGTTTTTTTCTAGTGCGTTTTAAAAATGAGTGACATTAATTTTGAGCAACGGTGTGCTATCGGGTTTTGCTTCAGACTTGGACACAGCACAACGGATACTTTTGCAAAACCTCAACATGCCTACGGAGACAGTGTTTTTTCAAGAGCCCAGGTTTTCGGTGTCGATTGAAGATGATCCACGCAGGGGATGGCCTTTATCTTAAAGAACCGATGAAAATGTCGATAGAATACGGGATCATGTGTGTTCAGATCATCGGTTGATGACAAGAATGATCGGGAAAGCGTTAAACTTGAATCACACCACTGTTCATCAGATTTTAACGAATTAGGGATGAGAAAAATCTGCGCAAAAATGGTTCCAAAAAACCTTTCGCAGGAACAAGAGGACATCAGGAGAGAAAGGTGTTGTGATGTGCAACAAGGAAACGGAGTCAGCCCTTCACATTCTCTGTCAGTGTGAGGCTTTGGATCGCAAACGGCAAGCAATATATGGAAAACCCTTTATGGAACCAGAAGATTACACTGCACAGCCATATATGACCCTGTACAAATTAGTGCAGGGAACAAAGATTTTAGACTGGGTGCAGTAAACCGGTACAGGAGAAAATACAAAAAGCCCAAGAGGCTGCAGTATAACCGGATAGTACAAGGACGGCTCCTGAAGGAGAGAAAAAAAAAGGTGTTGTGACTTTTTGGAATCGATTCAAAATGATCCCCAATTTATGGAACGTTTCATTACTGGAGATGAGACTTGGGTGTTTGAGTACGACCCGGAAACCAAGCGGTAAAGCATGGAATGGCACACTTTAAGCTCTCCAAGACTAGGGATTGCAATCCGGAAAACCGGAACCGGTAATCCGGCGGATCCGGCGTCATAAGACATATATCGGATCCGGCACCAATTTGCCGGATCCGGTCACCGGATCCGGTAAATTAAAAAAATACATGAAACATGAATTTGTTGACAAAAAAACCGACTAGTGTACGAGTAGAAGCAGAAAGGACCTTCTCGGCAGCTGGTTACATTTGTAGCTCTGTAAAAAATTGATTGGAAGATGATAAAATTAACACTATTTGTTTTCTAAGATAATCTTTTCAAAACCAAGTGATTTTTTTATGATTGCTTTACTTAAAATAATGATTTAAAGTAAGTGTATTAAAAAAAGAAGTTTTGGACTCATTATTGTGACAATTGTGCTATTGATTAAATATATAACTGTGACTGTCATAATTATAAGAATGAAACCGTCTGGGGTGCCTAAATTACCTAAATATTGTGATCTCAGTTGATAAGCTTGATTTTAGTTAGATTTAATATAAGTTACTTATAACGAGCCATCCAAAAAAAAGTCATCAAAGTTGGACGAGCAAAAAAGACGTATTTCTATTTTTAATCTTATAACCTTATGGAATTGTCAAGGCTGTTACATTATTTGACAGTCATTATTTATTTTACAATTCTGACAGCTACTTGTCAAAAGTTTGACAACAACAAAGTTTCATTTTGAGCTTCAACATAACCACTACTTCCATCTCTCTCGTTCATAGCCAGATTTGACAACATTTTTTTATGGATTTATAATGTACAACATGTAATTATGGATTACAAGATATCATTGATGTTATTTATGAAATGTAGTAAGTGAAACTGAACTTAACCGCCCGTCATTATCTAATTAATTAAACTATTATATATAACAATTACAATTTAACTAGTTACACTACCCATATCTACTAAATTTTGATTTCTGATTCATACGTAAATATTGATTAATTACAACAGTGTAAATAAAGTTGCTGTCATAAGAAATAAAAGTTTTTTTATATACTTTGTAATACATTCACTTGATCATCTTTTATACGGTTGATTTTAAAAAAAAGCAAAATGGTTTTGATGGAACTAATACCGGATCGATGGAAATCCGGCCGGATCCAACCGGATTGAAATTGGTGCCGGATTGCAATTCCTATCCAAGACCCAAAAAAGCAAAAAGAGCAAGTCAAAGATCAAATGCGTGCTGATTTGCTTTATTGGTAGCCAGGAAATTCCCCACAAAGAGTTTGCGCCTCTAGTCCAAACAGTAAATTAACACTTTTTCAGAGATGTTCTTGAAAAACTTCGAAAAAGGGTAATGTGTGTGAGACCAAACATTTGTAGGTTTCCTTATTTTTTTGCGGTTTAACGCATGCAGAACTTCTGCTAGGTATATAAGTATATAGTAAATTAACAATATATAAGTAACATACACTAATATATTTTTATTTATAAACCAGGGTCAATAAAAGAAAATCATTTTTGAATACAATTAATTCATTTATTGTTACAAAAAAAATATATCGACTGCAGTGCTCTCCGTCGCGCCTTATCTCTTACTCAATTATTCATACTTTAAATCGCGGCAACCCTAGACTCTGCGCACTTTCGCAAAGGCAACCCTATACCATCATATCCGCAATAAAATTAACTACATTTCCATATATAATTCATTAGGAAAAACGATGAGGGTAATTTACTAATATCAGTTCACCTGTTTACACCTGGCAACCCCGTATACGGCGGGAAAAATGGTAGGCAACCTTACTTTGCCGTTTTATGTACATTTTTGGTTTTCGAATGGTACTATTTTTTTTTTAAGAAAAAGAATGACCGTAAAGTCCGCAAAAAAATTGCATTAAATAATTTTTAATTAAAAGTAACCTTGCGCGGATATGGCGCGGCAATAGGGTTGCCGCATTGTATTGATTTATACATTTTATTGCATAAAATATATATTTAATTAGGAAAAAGGATGAGGGGAGGTCGACTTAGGTCGGGATCTTAGACTATTTAGGAAAAATTAAAAAGCTCATTTAAAGGGCAGTACGAATTCCATTGTAATTATTCTTATTATTTTACTGGTTTTTGGCTTAATAGTTCAGATATCTCTGCTACTACTAAACGGTTTTTGCAGTAAGAAAAGTTGCGGCCTTTTAATAATAAAAAAAATAGCGATGGATGCTTTTGATACTTAATACAGCCTGGCAAAAAAGTCGCGTATAATGCCTGCAATGTTTTAATAACTTGAAAAAATGGTCTGAATAAAGTTTCATCAGTTTTTCGTCAGTTTATTTGCGATGTTCCTGTCAACGAGAAATAATTTTATGTTTTCGAGTTTGGTTGTGATGTAGACCAACTTTACTTGTTTAAATTACAACCCGTAGGTTTCCTTTTAATATCTGAAAAAGCAGCCTTTTCCCTTTACTGTAAAGTTAACTCTTTCTAATCCAAATCCTATGAAGTTAAAATGTTCTATGTATTTGTGTTCAATAATTTCTTATTTATTTTGCGTTTTTATGATTTATACATAAATAATGGATCGCTTGAGTGAGAAGCTAATAATTGAAATTTATTTTAACAATGAGTGTACTGTTTAATGAATTGTACCTCAATAGATCAACAGTAAGCCGACTGGTAAATTAATTTCAAGTAACTGGTAGCGTTAAGGATTTCGCTAAATTAGGTAGGCCTAGAACTGCAAAGCGTCGGATATCTTGCTCTCAGTTCGCGAAAATTCAATCCAATCTTCCAGACTCTCGGCAGCTATTTCTGATGTTTCTCACCAGTCAGTTAAAAATTTATCTAAGCGAGAAAAGTTACGTCCATACAAACCACAACTTGTTCACGAGTTAAATGAGGATGACTTCAATATAAGGGTTGAATTTTGAAGGTAGAATGGAAAGATGCAATAACAATAGTATGATATGCACAAAATAGAATGATATCCACTATTACATAGGTAGAGGTACTGAATATATTCCATTGATACACACACTGTATTATCACAAATATTTTGTCATGTATTTTAAATAATTCAACAGCTCAGCGAACTCTTTTCTCTAATTTCCATTGTTCTTTTTTTTCTGTTTTCACCAAAAGATATTAATACATATATATCTAGAATTCTTGTATCTACACTTTGTATTTCTAGAAATAAGGACTCTAATTGAGGATCAACATATGGCCCACCCTGTACATACAAGGCAGTTTCTCAAAACTGCCCGGCACGGCAGTTATTTGTTAGAGTTAGAGCATTATGTTACTTTTTATATGGAATGCAATAATGTATTGTTTTTTTCAAAATATGATATGAAACTATCTAGTCATATAAAAATAAACAAATAAATATAAAATATAACTTCGTACCGATAAATATACAATCGTTTGAAAGTTAGCAACTATATCCTGTAAAGTATATCCCGCAAGTCTTCATCCCTCTAGGCACGGTAAATCGGCACGTTTGCCATTTATTGTAGTTACCGCTTAAGTGTCTTAAGAGTCCCATGTTTCCTCGTAGAAGCTGCTTGACGGGCACTTACCTACCCTACAAGTCAGTATAATAAATAACTCTGGATCTTACAATTGGTTAAATGATTACATCGTTTTTCCGTAGTAAATCTCCATCTAACATACGAAAAATCTCTTTGTTAGAGATCCTTAAGGATGTATACAAGGATGTATACTATATCCCAACAAACCCATTCGACCTTTAGTAAAGTCCCTGCGTGGGATAAACAGTCGCCGGTTGATAATCCTACATATGCTGTACAGTGTGGCTCATCGAAAACGAAACAGGCCAACTTTCGGGTACTTTTTTCGAACACAATTTTTACTTTTTCGGCGCAGTTTTCGAACAAATTGTTTTTGAGGAAATATTTTCCACATATTTTCTCTATTATCATCTCAACCCCTAAGTTCCACCCACAAAATTTCAAATGACACAAGGTGTCAAGTGGCATCATTTGAAAGCCTGTTTAAATTTCTCTACAACGGTAACTCGTTTGTAGAAATTGATTTAGTACTTCTGAGAAATTACAGTACATTCTTGAGAAATTGAAGGTTTAAGCAGGAATATTTGGTAACCATCTTATTGGTCCATTTTTTCTACCTAAATGGTCTGTAAGATCATCAGATTCGCACTCTCTGGACTATTTCGCGTGGGGTCATTTGGAAAGTAAAATTGACACCTCTCTACTATCGCCTCAACCCCTAAGTTCCAACCACAAAATTTCAAATGACACAAGGGGTCAAGTGACATTATTTGAAAGCCTGTTTAATTGTCTCTACAACGGTACCTCGTTTGTAGAAATTGATTCAGTACTCCTAAGAAATTATAGTACATTCTTGAGAAATTGAACGTTTAGGCAGGAATATTTTGGAACCATCTTATTGGTCCATTTTTTTACCTAAATGGCCCGTAAGATCATCAGATTTGCACTCTCTAGACTATTTCTCGTGGGGTCATTTGGAAAGTAAAATTGACACCTCTCTACTATCGCCTCAACCCCTAAGTTCCACCTACAAAATTTCAAATGATACAAGGGGTCAAGTGACATCACTTGAAAGCCTGTTTAATTTTCTCTACGACGGTACCTCGTTTGTAGAAATTGATTTAGTACTTCTGAGAAATTACAATACATTCTAGAGAAATTGAACGTTTAGGCAGGAATATTTTGGAACCATCGTATTGGTCCATTTTTTCTACCTAAATGGACTGTAAGATCATCAGATACGCACTCTCTAGACTATTTCGCGTGGGGTCATTTGAAAAGTAAAATTGACACCTCTCTATTGTCGCTTCAACCCCTAAGTTCCACCCACAAAATATCAAATGACACAAGGGGTCAAGTGACATCATTTGAAAGCTTGTTTAATTTTCTCTACAACGGTACCTCGTTTGTCGAATTGGATTCAGTACTTCTGAGAAATTACAGTACATTCTTGAGAAATTGAACGTTTAGGCTGGAATATTTGGTAATCATCTTATTGGTCCTTTTTTTCTACAGAAATGGCCTGTAAGATCATCAGATTTGCACTCTAGACTATTTCTCGTGGGGTCATTTGGAAAGTAAAATTGACACCTCTCTACTATCGCCTCAACCCCTAAGTTCCGCCTACAAAATTTCAAATGACACAAGGGTTAAGTGGCATAATTTGAAAGCCTGTTTAATTTTCTCTACAAAGGTACTTCGTTTGTCGAATTTGATTCAGTACTTCCCTAAGGAATTACGGTACATTCTCGAGAAATTGAACATTTAGGCAGGAATATTTGGTAACCATCTTGTGGGTCCATTTTTTTCTACCTGACCACAAAACCTGAATATTTTACGTCAACGTATCATTGACGAATGCCAGAAATAAACTAAAAACCAAATGCCAAATAACACTGGAACTGGTGGAACTTACTCAAAATTTTGGGGGTGGAACTTACCCTCGCTCAGAGGCTGATGTGACGGGGCAAAAAATATCTAAAACCCTTCCAAAACTGAATTTACGTGTCCGGGTAATTTGTTAGGAAATTGTGTTAAACACCCAAAAATTGGTTTGTTTCGTATTTCATGGGCCACCTTGTATACAAAAATAGTTTAAGAGAGGAGTTACGACAATAGATATTCTCGGCCATCAACTACATAGTTTCATCATACAGTGTGGAATCGATTTACGGAATAATTGAATGTATTTATAATTCACAGAAGTACTTTAAATTTTATGAATAATTGACATGAGGTAGCTGGCATTCACCTACGTCACTTATTAGTTCAACCCTCGATCTATGCTATTCAGAACTTGCTTACCAGCTTTGCTACCGGCGCCTTCACCATATCCTTTAAAAACGACTGAAAAAACAGATTTAATTAAAATTGCAGTTGGAATTTGGAATATAGCCTCAGATTCAATTTGCCGAATCAGATCCAAATAATGTTAAATCGTCTATTTCATAGTTCTATCAGGAGACAGTTCTGAAATTGGAATATCAGATACTGCTTTAATCATCATAAGGTACAATAGAAGCAAGCATTCGATTATTATTTTAGCTGAGATTTCTCTTCAGTATTAGGCAGAAATGAGTTTAATCTAGGTGGAGAATCCACACGAATTGATGGAATAAAATCAGGTTGTAAAAAGGTACAATTCATTTTATTACTTGCAAACTGCTGTAAATATTTTACAATTACTTCGAATTTGGCCAGGTTAAATTTTAATAAACCTAGCAGTTTGACTTAGTTTACGAGGTACTATCCATTAATGCCACAAAGTAAAGAACTATGGACACTATAGAGAGTAATAAACAAGGGATATCAAATAATGTAGCACATAATTTAGTAATCGATGAGATTTTATGCAGGAAATATGAAAAATTTAATTTATTTTCCCTTAAAACAGTGCTTCATAGCAATATCCAACAAGTGCACCTAATTTATTGTTGGAAAATACTCATACTTTGAGGTTTTCAAAGATGTAAATGATAATTCAAAATATGTATTGCCTCCCAAAATGGGACGGTTATAATCGCAATATAAAAATCTTATTTACTGTGGATAATTCATTATTAGAAGCTGAATCATTGTCCCAAATTTGAACTTTTTGGATAACCTTTTTTTGAGATATTTAAAAAAAATAACTTGAAAGCGCCGTGTTCAAAGAGATCTAGCTCTCTTAGGCAGATTTTTGAATTAAGGTAATTGGGTTTAATCGACATAAAATCATATCTAGTGTCAGGGCTTTCCGTTTGGCAAGAAAGTTTTTTAGATACCCTGTACATTCTTGAAATGTCATGATATTCGACACATATTGAATTCCATAAAGTAGAAGTTAACGGAGAAATTAATAATGGAAAAGTTAATAATATACAATTAAATTACGAGCGATTTAATTAATTCAACGGTAATTTAATTAGTTCACCCGGCTTTATCCTTAAAGCCGTTGTTTATGATAATCTCTTTATCAATTCCATTTGATTTGAACGGAACCGCTCTGCGAGATTACGGTTCTATTTTATAGACATCAAATGCCCCTTTATCGTGAGATAAAATTTAAAAAGCATTCCGGCGGTGTTTTTGTCCCGCTTGACATCTTACGTGAACCGTCTACTGGGCGCAAACAGCTATTTCTCATTTCTGCTTTAAGGTTGATTCTCACTATACATACCGTTTCCGTTCCATATCCCTTCCGTAAACATTTTGTAAAATTTTATTGTATTCACACTACACTACGTTTCATTTCCATGTCAGTACATTTGTGACCACACCGTTGACGCTTACGTTGTAAACACAGTGAAATCAGTACTATGTGGTCCAAAGAAAATTTAATAATTGCCGCTGTCATTTTGGACGAGGAAGAGCGTTTACAAAGAGCGTATTGAAACAACGAAATGTTCATGGGGGATATACAGGGTTTGTCCGGAAAGTAATGTCAGTGAGCTTTGAAAAATGGTTTTTTATTGGTTCTATTTGTACAAATCTTTAGAAACTTTCAAAATACATTCCTCCTGCGTGCACATATCGGTTCCAGCGGGTCTTCCACGCATCAAAAGCCGCACGGTAGTCGTTTTCCGGAATCGCCTTTAAAGCGTCGGTGTAAGCCTTCTGAATGTTTTTCACCGACCCAAAATGCTGTCCTTTCATTGGGGTTTTGAGGCGCGGAAACAGAAAAAGGTCTGGGGGGGGGGGGCACATCGGGGCTGTAAGGAGACTGGGGAACAACGGTGATGCCTACCTTGACGAGGTAATCGGCCACGAGGAAGCAGGTGTACGAAGGCGCATTGTCGTGGTGAAGCTTCCAGGATTTTGAGATGTCTGGGCGGACGCGATTCACCCTGCGTTTCAGCCGCTTCAGCACCTCGACGTAAAACTTTCCGGTTACGGTTGTCCCCTGCGGAACGAACTCATGGTGGACCCATCCCCGGCAATCAAAAAAGACAATCAGCATTGTCTTGATCTTTGACTGGACATCCTGCCTTCTTGGGGCGAGGGAGTTCGACATTCCGCACTTTGCCTCTTCGTCTTCGGATCGTATTCAAAGACCTAACTTTCGTCCCCGGTAATGACGTCATCAAGGAAAGCGGGGTTGTCTTCGCAGGTGTCCAAAAGTTCTTGGCAGGTTTCGACGCGCCTCGCTTTTTGATCGACCGTTAGCACTTTTGGCACGAGCTTTGCACACACCTTCTTCATTCCTAAAGACTCCGACACAATTTCGTGAACAATGGTTTTCGTAATGTCTAATGTTTCGGAAATTAAACGGACACTTAGACGACGGTCAGTGTTCAACAAGTCACGGACACGTTTCACATTGTCGTCGGAACTGGAGGTTGATGGCCGTCCAGCGCGGTTCTCGTCGTTGACATCTTCCCGACCTTCTGCTAAGGCCTTGTGCCACCGGAAAATTTGCCTGTCCGAAAGACAATCGACGCCGAAAGCCTTCTTCAACATTGGAATGGTTTCCGCAGCACTCTACTCCAGTTTCACACAAAACTTGATCGCCATCCGTTGTTCAAGCGAACGTTGCATTTTTTCTTGCACCGGGTCACTGTAACGACTCTCAAAGAAGGAGTGATGCGACCGCTACAACGACCGGTATCCAACTGACGCTTGTTGGATCTTGTTGCCAGATCCTCCCACCACAATCCCAGCACCTAAAGCGCGGGCTGGCGCGTACAGTCTCGAGAAAAACAATTCACTGACATTACTTTCCGGACAAACCCTGTATTACGTTATTTCCGAAATTAATGGACGACGACACAAAATTTTTCCAATATTTTCGCATGTCAAAGTATTGTGTTACATTGTAAGATTCGTAATAAAACATTTTTTACTAGCTTATTTGTTTACATCGCTGTACTTACTATAGTAAGTACAGCGATATTAATCATAAAGAAAAAGTATGGACATCGATTGGTAAGGAATTAAACACAACAGATAAGTGAAATAAAACAAATAAGCTAGTAAAAAATGTTTTATTACGAATCTTACAAAGTAACACAATACTTTCCATATTATACAGTTCAGGATTTTATCTCACAAGTGCTATTAATATTTCATCATTCATTATATGCTACGATTTTCGATTTTAATTAATAGAATGTATTGATACGGTACGCTCCTTCATTCACACTAGCCGTACCATTTCCATCACGTTTCAGCCTGTCCGCCAAAAATCCGTTTCGAGGAATGGATACGGAACGGAGGCAGGCCGGTATGTAAACGGAACGGAAACTGTGTATGCCCGCGCACTACTATGCCTTACGTACATATTACTTAGAGGCGAATTTCTATATTTTATAATTTACGGAATGCTTACGGAAGGGATATGGAACGGAAACGGTATGTATAGTGAGAATCAACCTTACTCTTTCTAACTGTTCCGATGCTGGGATTTGAACTGGAATGATTTGTGCCCTTTATGAGACTTATGTGAAAGCAGTGTTTGTTCTAAATTTTCTTTTAATCGGTTTATAATTTTATAAGGCCAGATTATTTATAATCTGGCCGACGAGCTTGACCGAATGAAGAACCGACTGAGATGGCTTCATTGGTTCAAGGCTCAAGTTTTATACAAAATAATTTTAAAATATACTGTTAGAAGTTAAGCGTTTGCATTTTTACAGGACAAATGCCACCATTTCATACTCGTATGATTAGAGAATTTTTTGGGAAAATACTATACGCGAATATTGTGGTTGTAATCAAAATAATAAAGCTGAGTCAACTTACAGATAAACCGGAAGTTGTAAATAATGCCAATTAGTTTTCAAAAAGAGATCAATCTCAATAGGACTCAATCAGAGTCGTTGAGACATTTCCTGATTATTTTGGCAAAATAACAGAATCGGTCTTTCAATCTTTGAATACAAATTGTGTACTCAAAGAGATACTATTTGAATTACTTATCGGAAAAGAAAGAAATCGTTTTTTTGTGTCACACTTAAATAGCCCAATTTGTTGACTGTCACAGATTCCATCTCACATATCTTCATCCCCTAAAGTAGCAAATAATGACTACATACGAGGTGTGTAAATTAAGTAATAAGAGTGGCAAAGTAGCGCCCGACCTAGCAAAACGGCGGAGACGGGCCTTGGCGGGGTGGTTAGGTTAACATGTAATGCACCTTCAGTACAAGCTTGAACTTATTAGTCATTTGTTTGTTTTTTGTGACTGTTTTCGTAAACCGTTTTTTTCTAGTGCGTTTTAAAAGTGAGTGACATTAATTTTGAGCAGCGGTGTGTTATCAGGTTTTGCTTCAGAGTTGGGCATAGCGTAATGGATACTTTTGCAAAACTTCACCACGCCTACAGAGACAGTGTTTTCTCCGGTTTAAGATCCCAGGTTTTCAGTGGTTTAAAGCATTCTCGAAAGGAAGAGAGTTGATTTCAGATAGTCGGTTGATGACAAGAATGATCGAGGAAGAGTTAAATTTTGATCACACCACTGTTCATCAGATTTTGACTAACGAATTGGGGATGATAAAAATCTGTGCAAAAAGGTTCCAAACCTTTCGTAGGAACAAAAGGACATCAGAAAAAAAGGATATCAGGAGAGAAAGGTGTCTTGACTTTTTGGAATCGTTTGAAAATGATCCCCATTTTATGGAACGTGTCATTACTGGTGATGAGACTTGGGTGTTTGAGAACGACCCGGAAATCAACCGCCAAAGCATGGAATGACACACTTCAAGTTCTCCAAGACCCAAAAAAGCAAGAATGAGCAAGTCGAAGATCAAATTCATGCTGATGTGCTTTTTGATAGCCAGTTGATGGTCCACAAAAAGTTTGTGCCTCCATGCCAAACAATAAATCACCACTTTTACAGAGAGGTTCTTGAAAAACTTCGAGAAAAATATTCCTGTGGCTCCTCTGCCTCCTTATTTGCCTGACTTGAGTCCTTGTGATTTTTTTCTCTTCCCGAGATTGAAAAATCACCTCAAGGGACGTCATTTTGGGATCATAGAAAACATTCAAATGGCTGTAACCGACCAGCTGAAGGTTATTCCATTATATGATGAGGATGCTGCTATGAGGAATGGAAGAACCGTCTCCAGCGCTGTGTGACTTCTCAAGGAAGTTATTTTAATGGAGACAATCCTGAATTGTAAATATATTCGAATAACAAAATAAAAAAAAAACTCTCATAAGTCTCATTACTTAATTTACACACCTCGTATTTCCTGATCGAGGTCAGTTGCGGGGTGTGGTGTAGATAAAAGGCAAGCAAACAAAATTTGCGTTATCCACGTACCTTTTAACGCTCTCCGTACTTCTTGGCACTATCCTTATTTTGTCATTTTCACCTTTGAAAAACAGGATTCCTCGTAAACATCGGTAATATTTTCAGACGATTACAAGAATACAAACGAGACTGTGACAAAAACTGTTTTCGCTGAGATTAAGACAACACTGTGTGAGAATAAATGAAAGGAATACATTTGAAAGAGAATGTTAATAACAGACAGATTTTCACGCGCTTTGTCACTATTTCCTTGTTTCATCAGTCAGAGGATTCCCATTAGGAGAGTATTGAGAATGGCAGGGATCAGACACTGATGTCATTATTGAAATTTCCTCCAGATTCCAAATACGAAGCAGGAGCTAAAGCTATAATGTGATAAAGCTGATCCGTTATGTTTATCTGTTGTAGCAATCCAATAATAGCGTGTAATATATTGCAGAGCGAATGAGGTTCCACTGTATAAATTTGTCGTAAATAATGTTGTAATCAATTCCTTAAAACCATTAGAGATAGTCAGTAGTGTCGAGAGGGAGGGGGAGAGATTATCAGTAAGGTTGTTCGACAAATACTGTGTCTAGAATCTAGATGTTGGAGATAGTTACTTATAAAAAGTTATTTGTTGATAGTATCTATTGACTATCTACTCGTGTTCATCAGTTATTAACTGCGTCTATTAATTAATTAAGTAGCTACTAATTATTATTCTGATTTAACTTTATCTGATCATAGGGTTCCCTATGGATCTATATGAGGCCCCCATATTATTCCCTATATACATCAGTGACATTTCTTTCATGACTGACGATTACTGATTACACCAAGAATAGCTTTGCTCGCGAATTGCGAACAACGAACGTAGCACGAGGTAGAACGATCATACCGAAAGATATATAAGATGCCCAAAACAAACAACAACAAATTGTACTTCTTGAAGCGTTCGCGACTGCTGCTACAAAAGAAACGAGCACAATTTCAGGTTTCGTCTATTGCGGCCAGGGGCAATACTAATTTTGGTGCACTGTTTTGATCAAAACGTAATAATTTTCCACCATATACAAAATAAAACCTTGTTTTTCACATAATCAAAATTAATTGGGTCGATAACGCAGTCTGTGTTTTCTTACAGATATCAGTTGGAAATCATATGTAGAAGTTATACATAGTTCTAAGTTGTGCACATAATTTTATTAAAAGGAAATTGGGATTTCGTTGGCATGGTGGGTCTTAAATCAGTATTTTACAGTATTACAAAATTTTCATATTTCAAAGTGAAACAAAATATTCATCTGAATTTATGTATTTTAAGATGAAATTTAAATGCCAGACTCTCAGATCTGCAATAGTTTCTTCGCAATAATTTTAAAGCAAACTAATTATATTTTAAATTATTAATAAGTATTTTCTAAATTAATTATTAATAACAGGGAGGAGTTTGATACGTTCAAATTAAAAAAGATATTGCAATTTGGTCAAAATATGAAAATAACTGAAAACAAATCAAACAAATCCTTTCGTAATCCGAGTTTATTAAAATTTCGTAGAATTTGAAATACTCCCTGTATTACGTATCGTATTGGGGATGATATTTAATTGGATCGGCTGTTGGCAATGAGGCTGTAAATTGCTTAGTGAAATGCTAAACGCAAGCTCAAATGTCATAAAATATACTTCTAGCATTCGCATTGACAGATTAAGCCAGTGGCGTGGCGGCAATTTATTCTAGAAGACTACAATAAACTTATTAAATCAACCAATTTTTAATTTATTATACAATGCTCTGTCTAACACCTCGATTGTAGTATTAGTAGGACATAAACAGTTGCCAGACGTGCGATTAAAATTTAAGTCTGTAGTTTATGATATCAACTGTTAAATTACTGTTACCAAAAAAATAATATACTCAGTGACATGGAAATTGCAACACCAAGAAGGAATTGTAATTTTTTTACCAAACTTGGCAGATACCTTTAGCTACTCAACGGTAATAAGGGTTAGGGTTAGACGAAGACGTGGGGAACGTCGCAATGTTCAATCAAACCGTGGGGGTTATGGTATGGGGTGATATTGCATATGGTAGAAGGTCTCATTACAGTTAAATGAAGTGGTGGAACCCCATATTTTTCCATATCTTCTCGAAGACCTACTTTTCCAGCAAGATAACGCACGTCCTCACGTTGTGAGAACTTCTTTTAACCAGTTCGAAGAGGCCCTTGTTAATACATGGGCCTCTTCGAACTGGTTAAAATTATGGGCCATGGCAATATATTATATATTGCCATGGCCACCCAGATCTCCCGATCTCTCACCAACAAAGCATGCGTGGGACTTTATGGGAAGAAGACCGACGAAATTAGCGAATCCTCCGCAGGCACTGCAAGCTCTCCGACATTGCAGGTTGCTTGGGATACAATAACCCAAGAGAACATAGACCACCTACTGGAATCAAAGCCACAAAGAGTGCGAGTGTGTTAATTTTTTTTCTTTGAAATTCTAATCAATTATTACTGTTGGGTAGCTAAACGTTTCTGTCAAGTTTGGTTAAAAAATTCTTACCACTTCTATGTGTTGCAATTAATGCCTGTATTATTCACCTCAGAGGATTATATGGTATATACCATATGTGAAAATTTTACTCCCAAAATGTAAAGAGAGACCTTGTTAAAAAATGGATATGTACCTTATGTAAAGGTTGTATTTTACTTTTTATACAGAACGTTTAACTAATAACGACGCCATTGTCAGCTTCGAGACGAAATTTTCGTAATATTAAGTCAGTCGTAATATTTTTTTCCTTTGCGAATTCATTGTTCGCTTCGGCAGAGTTTTCTTTGTAGCTTTTTTTACAATATACCAAACAAGATGTACGAAAACATCATAAAAAGTTCTCACCCAATCATTTCGTCGCATATTATTCATACACATACAACGTCGTTCACACAATCAATTTTAATCATTTTGTGATTATCCGTTAGGAGCGTTAACTTTTTTATTACCCTCCGTTCAATAAACTTTTTGTGCGAGATCTCTAGTAGCTACGCTATAATACTTTATATGCCATTAGGTGTATGAGTAGTAAAATAAATATATCCCATGAAATCTTATGAATTCAGCTATGTAATATATCTACGGAATACTGAAATGGGGCCATAAAATACTCAAAATACAAATGGGAAGTTGAATATTGCTGCATATCTCGTCAAGGTATTTCAGGTTACCTGCCTGCTATTTGTTGGATATAGGGGGTGCTTCACGGAAATTGAATCTCCATGTTTCTAGTTTTCCAAAACTTTCGAAATTTTTTATTTTCTTTTAAAAGGTTCAAGTCTATTTAATTTGACCTATTTTCGTGCCCTGTACGATGAGTTATCGCCGTCCAAAGCAAAAAAAATCCTCATAACATAGTATTGTAACTTTTATTTCGGGTTCGTATGTGTAAAAATTAAACTCGTACATTTAACTAACACTATTTATTTAATTAATACAACTACTACACTATTTAACTACACTATTTATTTTATACAATTTATTTTTAGCGTCGCCCGATATTTATAGAACTGAACTGTCCCCCGAACCCCGTTATTCTCCTACGTTCTCGAACTTCCGGCCGTTCCCGAACCATCGGGCAAAGCCTGCGGCTCCATGAAGTCTGAGGGGCGATCCTTCTCCCCTCCTTGCTCGAGGCCTCCCCTAGATACCCTGGCTGTGGAGTCCAAGTCTTCTTGACTTTGGGTAAAAAGATCTCATTCAGTCCGAGAGGATTCTAACTCCTGTCACCCTCATCCGGCCATCCTGCTTTCGTATCCCAACTTTCTGGAAAGAGCTCTTCACTTTCCCGTTTGTGGTTTCGACTCCAGCCTCTCTCTCTCGCCCTGGGTCCACCTCTCTTTTCTTCTCCTCCACTTCCAACCCTTCTTTACCCTCGTCCTCAATAAAAGGTAAGTTGGGTCTGTTCTTCTGCTTCCCTAGCGAGCTTTCTGTTGTACCTTTCTCGAGGCTTTGTGCTACTTCGACTCTCTTACTTTTCTTTCTTCAGGGCTAAATTAACCACTTTTTTCTTGGCATTGGTTCGGTAGACAGTCGGTGCGACCCTACCTTGGCTTTGATTTTGGAGATAACCAGACGTTTATAAAACTTGTTCGGTTACCCCTTTTTCTAGGTCTCCTTTCTGCGCCTGGATTTGCGGCTCTCGTGGATTTCCTTCTCTGTACTGACTCCTCTCAGCCCTCTCCCCTGGTGTACAGCCGACTTAGTAAGGTAACATCACGCCCATACTGTTTTGCCTTTTGTGGACTGACACCGGTAGCTAGTAGGAACAGGTGGAGAAACTGGTCCCAGTCCCTCTGGTGTAGAGACTCTTTGGATAAGTCCGGTTAAGGTCTATTCTTGCTCCACATTCCCCATATTCCTTCTGTCGAGTTACCAAATTCTGAACAGACGACTCGAATTCTCCTGTCCGATGTTTAGAGGTACACCAAATCGACATGTCCTTTATCGCCACTAGAAGCCTCTTGGTTTGAGGACTTCTACCCATTTAAATAAATACTTTATTCCATCTGGAACCTCTCATTTTTAACGGACTACCCATTCTTACCATCTTACCACCTTTCTTGACCACTCCTTATATCAGTCCCTAGCCTCCTACTTTCCTTTTCTATTTTCTCCCTCGCTGGCTTCTTTGTTGTTTAGTCTTTAGGGTCCTCCTTTTTGTTATCTCTATTTTTTTCTTATTCATTTATCGGTTCTCTTCTTTCACCTTTTCTGACACAAATCACGCTTAAATCCTCCCCTGAATTTGCTCTCAAAGCTTGATCTCTCGTCAAATCTTCTCTCTTCCTTAGATTCTTGAACTAGACCATTTACCCCTCTATTTCCTCCCTATATTTAAGAACGAATTCACTACAGCTCTAATTAGTTTGAATTTTATGAATACACCTTCGCCGAATGAGACACTCTCCCAACTTTCTGGACGTATCCAAAATTATCTGGGAGAGGAATAGGTATCGTCACACTTCCTTTCAATACTGCATGGAACCTTTCTCCTTCTGCTATTTGCAATTGGCAATCGGCAGCAGTAAGTCATACCGAGGAACTTCGAGAACTTTGGGGTACGGCCACTTACTTTTTTTATCCCTGCCACTCCTTGATGGAAACAAATGCCCAATCCTCACTTCCTTGAAAGATACACTTTTTGGTTTTAGCCAGATTCCAGTTGAAAGACCTCTCCAGTTTTTATACCTCAAATTTCCACGATTCAGATACACAGACATTTCCAAGAGATCCTTTTATTTCCATCCCTCTCGCGGATTCATCCACGTTGTACCGCCTGTACAGAGTACATGTCTGCACTCTCTTATCCACTCTTCATTGTTGAGAAAATTTGATCTGAGATCCAAGGTCACGTTTAGGCAGAACTTCTTTTTTTCATTTTACTACACACAATCTGAGGCCACTTTCTCTTTACCATAGGTGAGCCCACGGACTATTGTTATGCTCCATTTTCCTATTCCCTTATGCCGACTCCGTTTGTCCTGCCTTTCCTTCCTCGAAATCTACAGACTTTTTCATTCTCGCTTGAGAAACAGACTCCTGATCCTCCCAACTGATCTCGATACTTTTCGGAGGACCGAAGAGTACCCTAAAGATCCCTTTCCTTGAACTGGTTTTTTTTTCTCCCGTATTTCGTCAAGGCTTCCTCATCTTCTTGTCAAATTTCCACCTTCTCCTCTACTTCCTTCCCGGACCGATCTCGTCTTTCGGTATTCTCCTTTTTAGCATTTTATCTTCATATCCATTCCAAGAAACCTATCAGTCCGACGTTAATGAGTGACGCTACCGGCGGAGTATCGGGTATTTCCAAGGTACTTCTCGACGTCTTCGTCCATCGACAAAAACACTATTGCTTGAAGATTCGGTTTTTTTGGGCTTCTCTTAGATTACTTGCCCCCTGTCACCTCTTTTCCCGCGTTTTCTTTCCTTTCTGCTCACCACCTTACATCCCACCATTTCCTCTTTTCCACCTCGACCCTATTTTTTCCTTTTCACTTCCTCTCTTCTTCCTCTGCAACTCTGTTTGACTTCGATTCCAGCTCGCCTAGACCACCACACCATACTTTTATGAGACCATCCACGGCTATACTTCTCGATCCGAACAGCCTATTTGTCCCACGTTCTTTTCTCTTCTTCCTCAGTGTGACATGGACTACCATACCTTACGAAGATTTTCAAGAGAAACCGTAGGTTGGCGCCTTCTGATGACCACATTCCTACCCCTGAGCTTCAATTTGATGCTCTTTCGTCTTGTCTTGTCTCCTTCCTACTTCTCTAACATCTCCATCCACATCTTAGTTAGAATTTCCATTTTCTTTCTATTTCCATTATAATTTTTCCATCCTCTCTCAGTTTCGCCACTTTCTCCATCCCTCTTATTTTTCATCCCTCTTTACTTTTCATCGTTCCTTCTCCTTCCTTTCTTCATCCCAATTTCGTCCCTTTGCTTTTTTTCCCTTTCCCTGCTCCTCCCTCGTTTTTTTACGCCACTTTCTTTAACTCTTGGCATTTCTTTCGATTTTTTTTTTTTTTTTTTTTTTCACACTCCCGGACACAGTACTTTTCGTTCTTGAAAAATTAAACTCGTACATTTACTAAACTATTTTTTATAACAACTACTACACTATTTCTAACTATTTGTTGCGATTTTAGACTGACCGGAGTTTTTGTTCTGTTCGGCTTCCGAACGGCAGCCGATGACGTCCTTGCTAGTAAAACAAAGTCGCTTCCCGCTGTCTGTCTGTCCCTATGTATGCTTAGATCTTTAAAATTATGCAACGGATTTTGATGCGTTTTTTTTTTTAATAGATAGAGTGATTCAAGAGGAAGGTTTATATGTATAATACATGCATAATATAATAGAGAAACACTGATAATTTTAGAGGTTTCTAATGTGATGTCGTAAATAAACACATTTTTTTGCGCTTACATTGCAAACGCTGGCTGAACCCTACGAGATAGATCAAAATAATGTACTACAGTATTGTACACCTTAAAAAGGTCTACAAAAAAGTCCGCGTGCATCCGTGCGAAGCCGGGACGGGTCGCTAGTTTTTAACTAATCACTACAACTTGTAAAGGATAATTTGCAGTTTTCAAAACCCTACTTGAATTTTTGAACATTTACTAATTCATGAATAAGTGATTATCAAAGTCAAAATGACCATTCGTTACTCATAAATACCAATAACTCAGCGAAAAATCATCGTACAGAGCTCAAAAATCGATTAAATTAAAGAGAATTAATGATCTAAAACGGCTTTCTGATGAAATTATCGAACAAAAAAAAATTGAACTCCGTGGACCTTTTAAAAGATAAACAAAAATATCAAAAAAATCGTTTTTGATGATTTCCTTATGATTGCTCAAAAATTGCTGAGATAAAAAATTGTATACTCAACATCCAAAAACTAGAAAGTTGGATACTCAATTTTCTTTTTTTTTTCTTTTCTCTACGACCATTTTTCCCAAGTTACAGCCCTTTCAAAATCACCTAAAAATTTGGGATTTTTTATATCTCTTATTTTCTGCGCCTAGGGTATATAGAAATCAAAAATTATAATCGGCAGCACTTACCTGTTAAAGTGCTTCCTGAAAGCCCCGCTCAAAAAGTACAGCGCCACAGGGTTGGCGCAGGAGTTGATATAGGCCAGGCAGAAGCCCACTATCCTCAGGTAGTGCCAGAAGGCGTTGTACAGCTCTTGGGCCCTTGGATTGAAGTAGAAGAACAACATGAAAGCGTGCAGCGGCGCGAAACATACCGCGAATACTGCGACAAATATCAGGACCGTAACGGCCACTTTCTTTCTCGCTTTTATCTGAAACAGAGGAGGAGGCACTCTTAAGGGGGGTAAATACAATTAGACGGGCTAAAATTACGCATTAAAAACATTTTTTTTTACCAAGAAGGTTTTATTTAATTATTACATAACTTTTCATATTTATTAAGATGAGAGGAATTCAATTTTTTTTTTTATTTTTCAAAACAAAATGGCGGCTGCACGCTGACGCAAAGTGGACCTACAAAAAAAAAGGCAATCACTCTCTACGTCGCAATTTTCATCTGTAACAGTCCAGGAAATAAAAGTTATGTTAAGAATACATATAATTAGTCGGTAAACCTCAAAAAAAAAATAAAAAAAACATTCTACGTTTGGTATTCTAAGTTTTTCGAGAAAATCGGTGATTTTCGATATTTTTTCACACATTTGCATTAATAATTTAATTTAGCAACATCAAATTCCAAAACATTTAGGTTTACAGACAAGCTAAGAGTATAAAGAAGAAACCTTGAAAGTTTCAGCCAAATCGGCCGAGTAGTTTTTGAGTAATTGTGGTTGTCAATTTTGAAAATGTTGTTTTGAGTAAAATTCATTTAAAGTTTTGAACACCGAAAAATGGTACTTACGACTTGACATTTATATATGTATATACATATAGTTTTATATACACATTTATATGTATATGAATATGTATATAATACTCTTAGGTATACAAATCCGGCCTTGGGTATTTCAAAGTAAGATACAATATATAAAACTTTCGAGGCCGACCCGAGGGCCGACCGCTCTCGTATACCTGCTGCGCGCTGAAAAAGGCGGTCTCGAAAAATGACGAAAAAAAAATATAAGTTCGTATTTCACTCTGAAACTTTCGCGAGCGTATTCTACGGGAAATTTCCTAACTTTTTTAGAGAAAAAAAAAATCGATTTTTTTTATCACCTAGTTGTATTTACCCCCTTAAGTATATCAGATATCCTCAAGATCTTAAAAAAATTATGTGACAACTCAAACGAAATTTCAGTTGTTCGAAATATTTCCTAAAATGTCTTTTTCTTTTTTTCGCGAAGTGTGTCTAAAGAGTAGTATTAAGAAATACTACCCGTAGTACTCGTAATACTCGTATTATTAATAAAGTGATTTTTGTTTCCATGAGGAAAAATTTGATAATGTGGTCTTTAAATCGTTCACTGAGGTAAAGCACCATGTATTCTGAAATAATTTGAACCATGGAATTACGTGAGTAAGAAACTTCTTAATGCTATGTCTAAAAGAAAACGCAAAAACTTCATTGGCTTTGTTATAATGCAGATGACTAACCTAATGTGTCAACAGGTACATACCTGTACACAAATTGTATCTCTTGATCTTAGTAAATTACAATAATAGTTATAGAAATAATAACACTTTGTGGAATAATTCCTACAACTCTGTTTGGGTAATTATTTCGGACAATGTATATTGAAGTTCACTGACTAACTGAAAAGATGTTTTATTTCATTTTGTGGCCACTTGAAAACACAATAACGCGCTGTAAGCATTCCGACTTTACTCACAAATCGTAAGAAATTGCTGTTCCTTTGATACATAATTTCCAATATATCACTGCTTTCAAGTCGAGACGAAAACATCAGCAAATAAGTCTTAAAGACCTTCTAAAAATGTATATGACGAAAGGGACCCCCCTGTGATTTTAATAGAGAGAAATGAGCTTCCACTTTTTGTAACCAAAAAGTAAGCATTATTGATGACGTTAATTTCCTGATGCAGCTATAAATTTTATTTAGCATGGAAATTTCACATTTAATAAATAAGGTACGATTTGTTTTCATATACAGGGTCTATTATTATTTATGCACAAATCCATAAAAGCGTCATTTTTCAAGATAATCCATTAACTTTTTTTATTTAAAGGGCATCGAAATCTCCTTCTGATAACCTTTATTTAAAATCTGAATCCATAACCTTAATCAGGACTCCTCAATGCGAAATGTACAATTTTGACCTAACTGTAGTAGAAAAAAACCAATTTTTTTGCCTACTGCAGTTTTTTTTATCTTGGTGCATTATTATTAATAAACACGTACACATAGTAGACCTAAAATATTTTTTGTCTACGACAGTTAGGTAATCCAAATAATACTCCACTGTCTTGACATAATTCCATGGCACACTTCCCTCGTCTAGAGGCTTCTATTTAAAAATATTATTGAAAAAGTCGTTATCAACAATAAATACAATATGGAGATTACCATGTTGAGATGGCTATGATATAAAATGCAATAGATGGCTCCATATGGCAACAATAAATGCTATTGGGGTCTGGACGAAAAATCAAGAACATTTCAAACAATCAAGCAGAATCAGAAATCAAGAAAATCGAGCAGAAACGTCATTTAAAATGTATTGCGCATTGCTACATTAATAAATTATTTAAATAATAAGTTTGTCTGGATTGCTAAAGGCGAAACTGTGGCCTCCAAACAGCCCTGATCTCACCCCTTTGGACAGAGTTTTCTATGGGGATATTTGAGAGACGAAATTTATAAAGACAATAACAAAAAAAATAATAAGTTTAGATGCATTTAAAACATAATTTTAAACAATTCATATAAAACTGAATTGAACTTAATCTTAATTTTATAGTAATGCAATTTATTAAATCACCGAGAACTGTAGTATGTATCTGAAGTATATCGCAAATAATGGTGGTTATATTCTGCATTTGTGATAATTTTTATTTCTGCTCTTTGAGAAACTAGATTGGTATTTGTTTACAATTCTGTTTAAAATTGTTTAAGGGGTTAGACCTACTAGAACTTAAACTTTTTTTGGGATTATTTTTAGTGATTCAATTGAACAATCAAAATATAATTTTCAGGGTTTATTAAACATATCAAAAGGTGTATAAAACAATTTTTTATTTAACTTTATTTTCCAAAATGAGGGCAGTACTGATGTCAGAAAGCAGCATTTTTTTTTCATATATATATATATATTTTGTAAAAATTAAATTTATTTACGTAATAGTAATTTATATCATCTTATTTTATGATAAGGTAAGGTAAAAAAAAATTTCTATGATTTTATTGCAAGTTTTCTGGCGACAATGGTCGTAAAATATATGAAAAATACGTTTTTAAAATTACTAATTTTCGAACGTCAAAAAAAATCACTTATTCTAATGCAATCGCAAAATGACCTTTACAGCCTTAAAGTACAATCCTTAAGCTTTAAAAAGACCACTTATAAAATTTCTTTATCTTCATTTTTCGTACCGTGACAGCAATTTAAAAATAAACTATTTTTTCACAAGGTTTTCTTGTATTTCGTTAAATATTTTAAAAACCTTTAGATTTGAGATAAGATAAACGTATTCGTCTTTTTGAGATTCTGGCGATGAATTAAAAAAAAAACGCGTTTCTACGATGATTTGGCTCCAAGTTATAAACGATTGAAAATCGCTCGGGTCTCCCAGACCCAGTGTACCCCCAACGGTACAAACCATATAATGTACCCCGTGAGGGTAAATTATGGCAAACGTATTACACTCGTTTCTTCCAAGCTTATTTATTATTTTCATTAGAATCAACTAGTTATTTTAATTCAATGGAAACTCTAATTGTTGTCCAAAGGTAAAAGAGGATTTTACATTTTTAGTATCAGAAATTGCTCTTTCCAAAAGTTAAATAGTTCTGCATGCGGTCTATGTTAAACCGCATGTCGCACCTACACCTACATATGCCATGAATCGATCCTTATTCAATCGGAAACCCGTCACCAACCAGAACTCCGGCGAATATTATTGCCGAATACGCGAACTATTGAAATATCCCATTGCTGCATCTCATGTATTAATAATCGTACCTGTCTCTGCATTCCTTGCATTTCGCCGGGTACATTTCTCGTGCTCAATATCAGATACACGGCCATGCTAAGGTAGAACACCGCTATTATGGCCAGCGGGATGACGTACAGTACGAGGAATTTGCTGAGGACCATCACCTGCGGATAGGTGTCGTTGAGCCAGTGCTCCGGGAACGGGTAGCACACGACGAACTGGACGTTGTCCGCCGGTATGCCCTTTATGTGTGATCCCACGGCCGCGGGTACGGCGCATACGATGGCAAGGATCCATATGGAGATGGCTATGCAGAGGGTTATCCTGGTAGCTCTCCTGCCACCGCCTGGAAAGGAATACATTTCAAAAGGAATTGCAAATAGGACCAAATTATTTCAAATTTAATTTTCAAATTTCAAATTTTCCAACACTTATAACAGTTTCAATAATTACCAACATTTCCAACAGTTTCAACAATTTCAACTTTTTTTAAAATTTCAAATTTCAACATTTCAATATCAAAATTTCAAAAATATCAACATTTCAATAATAGGGTCATTATTTTACAAACCGCACACCGAATGACACTTGACATTTTAAAATCGTTCAAATTTTTTTTTATAATATATATACCTACGTAATAAATTTCCACACGCATTTCAGGATTTTGCCCAAACAATTTTATATCGGAAATATGAATGTATGAATTTTCGATAATTTGCTACATTTTCATAAATCTTTTCCGGTTTGAAATTTATTATCTACAGTTGTAATAATCGGATTCGTGTCGGGTTTTTTTATTCGCTATTTTTTTACCTACATTTTCAGGGAATATAAGAGAATTTTTTTTCTAAACAAAAGAAAAAGTTGTTTAAATTGTTTTTTTCATACCCGCCCTCCAAGTTAAATGAATTGCAAAAAATACTGTTATCTTCTCCATACTCTTATCTACAAATAACGTAAAAATGAAGATAGTGTTATTTTTAGATCGCGAGATTAAATAATTGCTTGACAAGCTTGAAGCTCTGGCTGAATGTACTGTTAATAATAACAAATGCTGTCACTCCGTTGTTCGGAAGCGTAGCGGACACATGCTGTTATTATAGTCATGCCAAAATCTTCGAAATCATTTAGTGGTTCGAATATTCGAACAGATCGATGTTTTAATCCCTTCGTTCTCCTTTCACATCGAAAAATCAAGTCTTCAAAAAGTTTCAGAGATAGATTTAGTGAAACTTCATTTACCAGTTACGGACGAATCCCTTAAACAGAAAATCTGTAGTGATTGCCGTATTAAAGATTCTAAATTAAAGAAAAATCCCGAGAAAAGTTCAGAAGTAAGTTATACTTTTTCTTGCAAATTTCTGTCCTACAATTTTATCAATACTATACACTGAGAAAAAAATACCATTTTTATTGGTAAAATACGCAGAAGTACTTTGATAAAAAGTACTTCTGCCAAAGTGAATAAATATGATACTGACAAAGTGAATAAATTCTCATTCACTTTGTCAGTAAATTGTGTTTTTTTTAGATGTTTGCACGTATGACATTTTGTTATTAATGTGCAATACCGACGCCGACGACAGTTACACCTCGTAGTCTGCCGGACGATTGAAGTCAACGACCCGGCTGAATTGCGGCAAAATCGGCGAACCCTAGTCATCATTCTCTTCCTCGCTAATTTTATTTAAAAATCAACTAGACATAAATATGTCAGTTTGACAAATCTGGTATGGGTTGATTATTACCCCATTATAAAGAGGATTATTGATTGTTTCCCATGAACAATGTCAACATCAAAATGTTTCATTTTGACTTTTGTTATTACTTTTAATCCACGTCTTACTGTCGTAACAACCTTTTTGACGAT
The DNA here is from genome assembly GCA_029963805.1 of Aromia moschata. Classification (NCBI taxonomy): domain Eukaryota; kingdom Metazoa; phylum Arthropoda; class Insecta; order Coleoptera; family Cerambycidae; genus Aromia; species Aromia moschata. The sequence continues at coordinate 10,001 of JAPWTK010000124.1, read as the reverse complement.
TTTTTATAGTCAAAATATGTCTGGTGCATTCTGGTGCATTCTGGTGGAAAATGAATGTTTTTTGCACGTACCTACTACAAATCTTCCTGTTCCAATTTTTGGATCGTCAACAATGATGACGGTGAAAAGATGATGAGACGTTTGATGGGTTGGTCATGGAGAACAAAATATGAAAAATGCATCCAATTTCACCCAGGGGCACAGTTTCACAAAATATATTCTATGCCTCTGTGTTTATATGCTGTAGAGGAATTGGAACCTAGGAACCTTTTTCCCCTGAATGACCTTTATGACCTCTTGAGATGAATGAATTTGAATAGTTATAAGCTGATAAATGACTGTCAGAATTTAACATACTTGTAGTAAAAAGTACGCAAGGGTTTTTGGGGTCTCTGATCATAAATCCGGGTTCAGATTTTCTAAATTCACGATGACAGATCCAATAGGACGAGTCGTTGCAAATTTTGATTTTTTAGAGGTATGCCTTTCAGCTTTCACCTTAGTATTAGGTATTTTTTTTGACTTACTTTCCTAAAATTTCTCCGATTTCAATTTTCAAGAAATTTCCTAAAAAAACTGTTTGAAAAAACATGTTTGTGCACATCTATTAAAATAAATTGCTTATGTTAGACAATTTAATAAAACACAGTACTTGTATTTCATATCGTTTTATTAGCCTAAAGTCTACGAACATCACTCTAAAAAATAATATTTCTTATTCTACTAAATCTCGATGAATCATACTAAAAACTCTGTGTAAAAAAACCACTTATCACAAACGTAAAATATCTTGTTCAATGAGCATTCTATGTTTTGGTGAGTTTCTGCAGTGACGCTGATAAGAAAATTGGCAGAGAGAACGTTTTATATATTTCGAATTTTCCAGCTGATGAAACCCACAAACGAGAGCCTCGGGATAATGATGGAAGTAAATAAAATCGATATTTCCTCATACGAGAAATAATGTATTTCTGTATGTGATCTTACGACCTTTCCCTCGTTCATCCTCTGATATAAGTAACGACGTCCACTGATATCCTACAGAGGTGGAAGGTCTATTATCCAATTATAATACATGTGCAATTAACCATTAGAGAACGGGCATTTGGGGCTTATGATCCCTCTAAGAAAATACATCAAAAAGTATCTTATAACACTCATTGGTTTGACTGATTGATTTGACTTGACCATGGGTAAAGTGTTGATCATGGGTTGGGCCAGTATACCTACTGGATTCCCTGTCCGGAAAGGGTAACGGTAATGTTAAACTTTTCCACTTTAAAAAAATTAAATTTTTTGACTTGAGAAAAAAAAATGTCCTAGTAAGTTTTGATAAGGCTCTTCACGAATCTGTTATTAGATTTTTGAAATTCAAACTGTCGGATGCAAGTTCGCAGTTGTTGAAAAGAAAAATGGATTATAATAATGAACGTAAGTAGAGGAGTGATTTGGAGTTGATAATTGTGAGTCAGACTTCTACAATTCAAAATGGTGGATATAAAATGGCGGATTAAGATAACGGATTCAGGATGTCACCTTATAATATAAAAATGATATAAACAATGGAAAAATATACATCATAGACTTTGACTATGTATTTGATTCTAAATTGTTATCATTTAATATGGCGGATTCAAGATGGCCATCGAAAAACAAAAAATCACAATATGCCTGCTCTTGAATACATATTTTCATCCATATTATCAAATTTTCCACTCCTTTTCGGAAATCATCACTTGTTGAGATCGATTGAAATTGCTGATCATGTAACGATACTGCAAATGTCACCGAAATGAGAAATATTCACGTGATAAAGTCAAGTGATAATAACACATTGAATTTTTAAAATCTGATTTCAGATTCGTAATCAGCGACCTCTAAAACCCATGAATGTAGTTTTCAGTCCAAAATCTAGCAAATTTAAATGTTTTGTCCGCCATATAGGATTTGTCCGGCATATTGGATCCGCCATCTTGAATTTTTAAAATCTTACCTCATTGGCGATCCTAAAATCCCAAAATAAATATGTCTGAACAAAGGCGAGGAACCTTCTCTTTGAGTCAGTATACTGGATTTCCCTCCTCTAAATACTCAAAATACTAAAGAGATGTCTTTTATTTTTGGAAGCACAAAAAATCGCTTTCAAAAATGTCTTTAACATGTTTGATCCGTACATATTGCGTTTCAAAAGGAGCTTTTTTCTAAGGTAGTATTGAAGTTTTCACCTAAAGTCATCTAAATTTCTGTAATGAAAATCCATTAGATGAATTTATTTTATTCTAATTTCGTCTTCTGATTTAATCTTGTAGAGTAGCTATTTAATCTCTGGACGTTCTTTAAATAACGCATAAAAACTGTCGCCTTTAATTAAATTACAATTTTTTTAATGGCATTTTCACGTTTTTTTGGTTCGAGTGATTTATGACGACACGAGGATTCTTGCAACAGTGCTTAATATACAAAAATCTACTAATTAACAACCAACGGTGCCGAATTCCTCGAATAGAACGAATTAACGATTAATCAACCGAACTCCAACCGAATGCCCTGAAATCATTCCTCAGGCTCAAGATGACTGGGAACTGCAACGGCGGCGGCGATTCTACGCAAAGTGTATTGCTAACCGTTTCTATCCCGAAAATTCTCGGCTTTCCGGGAACAAAACTAGAGAAGAATCGAGAAATTCCTGGAATGCGCAATGAGCAGATGGTTAATAAACAAATGACATGAACACGATGACCATATTGAACATAAAACAAAAATCATATTGAATATGAAAATCGATGAAAAATCAGGAAGAAAATATAGGGTGTCCCAACAAGAACGCCGGATTTAAAATGCGCGCCACTTTTTTGTGGTTGGGTATTAAATATTAAAATTTGTCTTAAATATAAGAGGGTGAAGACAAAATTTTGAAACAATGAAAGAAACTATTTCATATATTACGGATACAAGTGGCTGGAATAAATGAGACACCCTTAGTTGTTTGGATAAACATACATATGTAAGATCTTTATTTCTCGACACATCGCATTTTATTTCATTAAGAAGACAGTAATCATTAGGGTACGGAAAGTGTGCTATAAGGCAGGGTCGGACTCGTAATCCATCATGTCATTGACGCAAGGACATATGAGAGAAAAAAAAAGAGAGGAGTAAACATGTGTTAATACATACCTATCACTTGTGTCATTCATAAACACCGACTGTTTTCACTGCTTGAGCGTACGTTGCCACAACCAGTAGTATTTCTGCATTTCTTCCCGTTAAACATGAACTATTTGTCCTGTACATATGGTTATAGAAAAAAAATGATCGTTCCACATCTATTGAAGTTAAAGTTGCAAATTCAAAATAGTTCACATGGACGGAGGACGGCATACCAAGCACATTATATACACCGATCTTGCACAGTTGTTTGTTGCCACTAACATCAGTACATTATTATTTTTTATATCTACAGATGACGATGCACGTGTTACTACTATTTCTATACTTTTAGCCGTTGTTTGCAAAACCCGTTTACTAGCTATCAATATCGGCGGCGAAATATCTAAATCACCTAAAATTCGTATCAGAACATTAACGACCTTATTACCGCGAAAATATGTTGTTTCGTCCACTGTGAGCCACATAAATTTATTGCGTATGTATTCTTTGATATATCCGATGACAGTTGATATGTCTTATTATTTAGTCACTCACGACACATAAAATTATTTTAAACTCGGCGTTTTATCGTCCGTCCTCTCGCATCGAGATAACATATAATACTAAATGTCGACAACGGAAGCCTCGCTCTGATATATATATGGATAAATTGTATTTAGCCGTTCCCGAACCCGCAACGAGCGAGTCCCAGTGGTTGTTACACATAATTTACAGGGCGCTTAAAAAGTACGGTTTATACTTTAATTATCATAGAGTTGTATAGAGAGAGAAAGTATGCGTTGTAGCATACTTTCCGGACCCTAGTAATCACGCTGTATACATATGTATAGCAGTAATCTCGTACTACAAATAAAAATATAGTGGACTGACATTTATAGTGGACTTGCTCCCATTGACACCCGGTATAGCAAATATTTTTAGTAAAGTAGTTGAATGACCTCAAAATGGAGTTTCCGAAATTATTCAGCATATTCCCGTACGGAGGCAATAAAAAACAATTTCAAGAGTTCCAGCGAAAATGATATGCGCGTCCCAAGCCATCCGTTGCAAATTAGCTCGTGTCCCGGACACGACAAGAATAATGAAAACAATTAAACGAAACATTCCCCCCTAAAAACGGCCATTTTCCCAGATGACTCGTTTTAATAATTTACCAAATAAATATCACGTCAAAGGACACGTGTCTCGCTATATTTTCTATAATAATAATGAACGTTACTTATATTTGCATGCAGACGGCCTCCCCGTCATGATAAGCACAAAACGTTCTATGCTACGTGCTAAGAAAACCCCATTCTTCGACGTAAATTGGATCCCGATCTATTTCCTGTTGCCAGAGGCTTCGCACAATGGCAAGAGAGGTAAAACGTTCTCGTCTTACCTTTTTTCCGAAGCAGAGAGTTCAGTGAACAAGTAATAAAATAGAGAAAGTCAGCTTTTGATTATTATCATCTCGAAAAAAAAAAAATAATACTATTCAATCTGTACTTGTATGCAAGCTTTTATTTGCTTAAAGGAACTCTAAACGAACAATTGAATTGATAATATGATTGCAGTAATTAAATTAACCCGTTAAGCACATATTTACCGTTATACAGTGTTTTGGGAAGGACGTTTGGTAGTAGCCGATCTTGTCGGGCCTCCAAAATATGTCTATTTTCACTGAAACCCACTAGAGGGAGATATGGCAAAAGTAATGCCACAGTATACTCTCGAACCCCTCTTAAGTCATATTCGCTTAACACATCCTTTCTTATTTCACCACGTTTTCCCCTATTATGTCACGAAACCTTCCCTCTTAAGTCGCCGCCTGTAAAAGTTTTAGAACTACGTTTGGAAATTGGATTCTCGCATGAATATGTACAATTTTTATTGAAAAAAAATTATTGTGTAATACATTTATTGATTTAAAATAGGTTAGGTGTCTTTTAAAAATATTTAACCTTTAAAATATTCATTCAAGTGGAAAATTGAACTTTGTCACGCACGACTGGGTATACTTATGTTGATTTTTCGTTCAGTTGGCTCATTTTTTCGTTATAACAAGTGCTGTGGTATATCTCTAAATATTCCTTTTTGCAGCTAAAACACGAAAAAGTTGAGGTTATGATCGCGACTTAAGAGAGACTAAATTTCGCGACTTAAGCGAGGCGATGACGCACGGATTTGGCGACTTAAGAGGGGTACGAGTGTACTAACTTTACATATGTTCTAAGGTATGACCTATGTAAGTAAATTTATTTGCTGCTTGATTTCTCATGATTCATCTGTTTATACACTTCGAGAAGTTTTTTAATTCCCTCTTTTTTATATTAATTTGAATGTGATGTAGGAGTTAAGTAAGTGTCCACAGTTCTGGCAGAATTTTATACAACTCGGAACACCCAGGAGAGTTACTAGGGTTTTCTATGACGTCAAGCAAAAGAATTACAGAAAAAAATGATGCGAGTGACAATGTCAATCAGAATGACAGTTTTCCCTCCTTCACCCGTGGTTGAAGCTCTGATTCCAAAAAATATTTGGAAATGCACCAATTTCAATAATCAATATGTCAATTGTCAATTTAGACATTACGCGATCAGTCGTATTTCATTCATTGATCAGGTTTTTAACCGATTGCTCTTGTAGGTTGGCTATTCAAAAAATATGCGAACAGCTTGATAAAAACTTGTTCGAAGTATTAACCTAGAAGAAGGCAAGGGCGCAGGGAATATCGAAAAAAAAATTTAATTACTTCTTTTAATACATTTCCTTGTATCATATTTTTAAATTCAGCTAAAAAACATTTAGCAGCAACCAAACATAAGATGTCTAATTACTGGTCAGAAAAGTCTAATATCTCGAAAAGTATTTGAGACATTAAAAAGATTCATCAGCTTTTTGATCGGGGTTAAAAACGAATCCATATTTCATATGGGTCCGGATGTTTGTGGTTCATGGTTCATTTTGTTGCATTTCTCATACCGAAACATAAAGATAAACCAGCAAAAATGTTATCAGTTTTTGTGTTGGAGACAAACTATACAACACAGATGTTTTCACCTTGATAGAAGTCCGTATAGAAGTCAGTATATTTCCAAAAAATATAAAATTATTTTCAGAACATGGATCTTATTAAATTTACTACCTTTAAATATTTTCGTTAGTGTAGTTTGTAGTTATTCGATTAAAAGGTCAAAGGTAATTTACTATATTATGGAATCGAAGACTGGTAAATTTTATTGCAAACCATATTTTGTTTTACTCTATTTAATGACGAATAAGAAAGAAAGTGGACGTCTGTTGATAGATTTTGCCGAAGAAAAAAAGATTAGTAATAAAAAGCACTGATTTTGAAAGGAAAAATATACATAAAGGGACATGGAAGAGCCCGGACGGTAGAACTGTTAATCAAATTGACCATGTACTTATAGAAAAAACTGAAGAAATGAATATAGTAAACATAAGGAGTTATAGAGGTCCGGATATGAACTCTGACCACTTCTTAGTAGGTATTAAATTAAAGCAGGTTATTCCAACAAATAAAAATAACAAAAGGAAAAACCGAAAAGAGCTAATAAGATTAAAAGAAGAAGGAAACAGGAAGAAATATAAAAAAATGCTAAATACTGAGTTGGAAAAAATAAATAGTAAGGGTAATGTCAACGAACTTTGGGAAGAAATAAAAACAGTAATGAAAGAATGTGCTGCAGGGTGCCAAGACAAAAAAGGAAAAAGAAGGAAAGAATGGTTTTATGATAGCTGTAAAGAAATATTGACCAGTAGAAATAAGGCAAGATTGAAGATGCTCAGTAATGATACAGAAGAAACCAAACAAAACTACTTAAAGGAAAGGCGAGAATGTAAAAAGCTACTCAGAAATAAGAAGAGGAAACATCGAGAGCAATTTATAAGAGAACTGGAAGAGAATTTCAAGAATAAGGAAGTTAGAACACTGTATATGGGGTTAAGAAAAGAGAAACAAGGACATAAACAGGAACCTATGTTCCTTAAAGGAGAAAATGGAGAACTAATAACTGACGAAGACAAAATAATAAAAAGATGGAAAGAGTACTTTGAAAAACTTTTAAATAGAGAAATGGAGAGTGAATATCTACAAGACGGTGAAGACGAAGAAGAACCACAACCTCGGAATGAAAACATAATAGAACCTCCGTCCCTAGAGGAAATAAGAGGGATAGTGAATAACCTTAAAAATAACAAAAGTACTGGAGGAGACGAGATAACGGCAGAAATGTTAAAACATGGAGGAGGAAAGCTAATGACGACAATAAAAGCATTAATCGACAACATTTGGCAACACGAACAGCTACCAAAGGAATGGAATGAGGCAATCGTGTGCCCAATACATAAACAAGGGGAAAGAGCAAGGTGCGAAAATTATCGAGGAATAGCACTTCTAAATGTGATATATAAAATATTAGCCCAAAGTATAAAAAACAAAATGAAAAATGAAACGGACATAATAATAGGAGAGTATCAAACTGGCTTTAGGAGTGGAAGAGGAATGGTAGATCAAATATTTGCTCTGAGAGAAATTCAAGCAGAAAGTTTTGAACACAGGAAGAAAACATATGTGTTGTTTATAGACTTTAAGCAAGTGTATGACAAAATAAAAAGAGAACAACTGATACGCGCTTTGAAAGAAATCAATTTCGCAGACAAAATAATATCGATGATAAATCTAACGCTACAACGAGCTGAAACTAGAATAAAAGTCAAGGGAAATCTATCGGAAAAGTTTAATGTAGGGACTGGACTGAGACAAGGAGATCCTTTATCACCGACTTTGTTTAACTTGGCATTAGAAAAAGTAATAAGACAAGCCAATATTAACAGAGGTGGACTAGTTTATCATAAAAAACATCAGTGTATAGCCTACGCAGACGATATAGCACTCATCACAAGGAGCGAAAAAGAGATGCAAGAGTTGGTAAAGAAATTGGATACAGCAGCAAAAATGATGGGATTAGAGATAAACGAAGCAAAAACGAAATACATGACCTGGATGGAAGAAGAATTCTGCCAAGGACGGTACTTAAAAATTAAAACGGACGATGGAAAACAATACAATTTCGAAGAAGTAGATAGGTTCAAGTACCTTGGAACAATATTTAAAAGACAACCTGGCGTAAGCGAAGAAATAAACTCAAGAATTACAGCAGGCAACAGATGCATAGGAACTCTAAACGCGGTACTCAAAAACAAGGGAATATCGAGAAAGCTGAAAATGAGGATATATAAAACAGTAATTAGGCCAATAGTAATTTTTGGAAGCGAAGTGTGGACGTTGAGGAAGGAAGAAGTACAGAGGATTGAAGTATGGGAAAGGAAAGTTTTAAGAAAGATATTCGGAGGAAAGATACAGGGTGGAAGATGGGAAAGAAGAACAAATAGAGAGATATATGACCTTTTCAAAGAGCCGAACATAATAGGAATAGTTTTTTTTTCCTCCTTCAGGAGCCGTCCTTGTACTATCCGGTTATACTGCAGCCTCTTGGGCTTTTTGTATTTTCTCCTGTACCGGTTTACTGCACCCAGTCTAAAATCTTTGTTCCCTGCACTAATTTGTACAGGGTCATATCTGGCTGTGCAGTGTAATCTTCTGGTTCCATAAAGGGTTTTCCATATATTGCTTGCCGTTTGCGATCCAAAGCCTCACACTGACAGAGAATGTGAAGGGCTGACTCCGTTTCCTTGTTGCACATTCTGCATCTTAGGTCTCCGTTGTACAGGCCCATTTTATTTAGGTGTTCTCGAACAGGAAGATGTCCTGTGCGTAACCCTACTATAGTGCATAGCTGTTTCCTGTTCATTGCTAACAGTTGCTCGGCTACGGGTTTTGATGGTTCTTTAATGAATTTCTTCCCATGTATTTGTCTGGGCATTTTTCTCCAGTATTATTTGTGTTGTTGTTTGACCCACTCATTAATATGTCCCCTGATGACGGTTTTTGCCACTCCAAGGGCCGGTTCGGGGCCAATATAATCTTCCAACGATCCATTTCTGGCTAACTCGTCAGCTTTCTCATTGCCTTCGATACCCTGATGACCTGGCACCCACATCAAAGTGACCTTGTTGTGAGTTGCCAGCCTTATCAGTTCTTCTTTGCAATCCCATACCAGTCTTGATGTCACCTTAGCGTTGCTAAGGGCTTTTAGGGCAGCTTGACTGTCTGAACAAATTCTGATCCGCTTATTAATATATGCCCTCTTATTATTGATCCTCAAATAGGAATAGTTAGAGCACAGAGAATGAGATGGATAGGTCACGTAGTGAGAATGAAGGACCATAGAATACCAAAAATGGTACTAATACACGAAATAGGAGGAGGGAAACGCCTAGGAAGACCAAGACAAAGATGGAAGAAAGCAGTGGAGGATGACATAAGAAAGCTAAACATTGGAAATTGGAAGGAAAAAGCTAAAGATAGGAAGGAGTGGAAAAATATTGTGGACCAAGCCATGGGCCAACTAGGCTCGTAGTGCTCTTCTATATATATATATATATAGCGCAGCCGCAGGTTTTGAGGACCAAATTCTGAACTTATTATATATATACAATACTTCATTATACGCAATTTTTAAGGACCTCATAAACCACGCCTATTTCCCCCTCCCTGATTACAAGCTGTATTCCCCTCAAGGCTTTATTATGATGCATTTCCTCCTTGCACATTTTAGACAACGTTAAATCTGAAATTATGGAACAATATAGCACAGAAGGGGTTACGTCATTGCTGGTATTATTATTGAAGCTATAATAACGAGCAATGCATACAATGCCGTTTTTAAATTACTATATTATATTGTTATAATTACCATTATATT